>CM032331.1:47577974-48177974 GCA_019022515.1 Quercus aquifolioides | reverse complement strand
GGAAGTAGGAAGAGGATTCTTGTACTCTCTAAAAAACAGGAGTCTCTAGCAGCCTTTAAAATTCTAGTATGAGGTAGCTCCTTTTAAATTTTTTATTTTATCGGAGGAAATAATTCCTTTTTCTTTTTCTAATGGGAAAGTGAGATGAATTGGGGTCATAAAGTTGTGATAAAATTTATATACAAATATTCTACTCTTCTATTAATAATAGACTAATAGTGTTCTTAGAAAATTTAGCTTCATTGTTTTATGGGAGGGGGGGGGGGGGGGGGGGTGGAATAAAGAGTGAAGGGGGAAGTCAATGGTAGTTAGTAGAAGCTTGAAACTTCATCTAAATGATATCATAATAGTCCTTCCTATGCTGAGAATTGATTGCTTGAAAAATCAAAGAGGTGATTGGTAGACAATCACATCCTCAATTTTAGTGAAATTGATTCTCATGCACGAACCCACGACATTTCAATTGGGCAAATAGCACTTGTCATTGCACCAAACTCTGGCCAATTTTATTACTAATTCAGAGGGAAACAATAAATTCTATTTAGAGAGTAAAATATCTAATGAATGAGCAAAATATATTTTGATAATGATTTTACTTTATAGTGTGATGGAAAATGTATTGCATACATTGTAGAGATTATTTTTAACAAAATATTGTTTTCATCCTTAAAATTGACATGAAGTTCAAATTGATGGGTGTTTGGTTTTAGCATCACTTATAACTCAAACTCAATTGTCATAACTCGTATCTCTAACTTTACTTTTTCACTCACTCCAAAAAATATTTGTTTGGTTTCATATCTTGGATGCATATCTAATGTCTAAAACTCAAATAATTCATAAAGTGGTGGGGTCCGGTTAAAGAAGAGAAGTTGCTTGAAAACAAAATGAAAAATAAAAAGTAAAGAGCTAGCTCCCAATAGTCACACATTGGTTTGATTTGACAATGCACTGATGCAGGCCCTACTATGAATGAGTTATTTACAATAGTGCCATTGAAACAATTAACTCAAAATTTGAAAACATCCAAATTTTGTTTTTAGTTTTCGTAACTCAAACTCAAAATTTTGAGTTTTGAGTTATGAAAACTTGACTCCAAAATCAATCCAAATAACTTGATTTTCGGTGGAGCCCATGTTTTTTGAGTTTTGGGTGATGAAAACTGAGTTATATAACTCAGTTTTCATCACTCCAAACACCCATAACTATCAAAAGTTTATTTTTCCCTTAAACTACTGAAAACATTATACTTTATGTCATTCAGTACACTCCATTAACTTTTTATCCCATGTATCTAACAAAATGCCTAGGTGGAAGCAGTACTAATAAATAAAGAGTTATTCTAAGATCATAGTTTTTATGCTATACTTTTTTTGTCACAATTTTGATGACATAAACTATGAGTCTGTGAGAGTTATGACTGAAGTTATGGCACAAATGTTGTGTTCATAGATTTCTAAAAAGGAAATAAATAAAACATAACTCAATGCAATCCATAGTCTGAAAGTAAATATGGCATGTGAAGAAATTGGATTACACATGATTTAAAGAAGCAAGCAACTGCCTTCTTGGAAGTCACGACTCAGTCTTGTTGATTTTTCTGGCTTGAATTCTGATGCAATGGATGCAGCTACCAAACCTTGAAATTTGGATCTTTGCAAGTCAAAATAAACAATGGATAATTGCATTGATTTGTCCAAGTGAGCTATGCAGCTCCATGCGGTATGGATTGTAAGACTAATAAATGGAAAACCATAGTTGTACAGGGAAAGCTGGAAACTTTCACAGATGACAGACCATGATGTATCTGCATGTATCAGCATAGAGTTTCTTAGGAAACACACAATCGTGTAGTTACTGCTCATTTAAAAGAGGTTCCCAGGACCATCTGGAAATTTTGTTGATATTGAATATTATATCAACGACGAAAGTTCTCCATAAAGAGCCAAAATTTCCAAGGTTGAAGCAGTCAATGAATTGAAACTGCAAAAGTACCAGGGTCCCATTCACATTCATGTTATAATAAAAACCTTTCCATTAAGTCATTGAATTATTCATTTACAGCCATCTACTCCAAGATTAATTAAAAAGAATCTCTTTTAAATTATTTTATTATTCATCTGAGACTGTCAAAAAAAGACAAATGTACTAGACCATGAAAAAGCTTTAGAAAATAACTAAGATTTTCCATTTTGCTATCTCTATCAAAGCTAATTGATCCTTAACAGTTAACAAGAAGGACACGATTTGCTAATACAAAATTTAAAAGATATTTTGACAACATCCCGCCATCTCCAGTGGACTTTGTTGCTGCTTGTGTCACTTCCTATGTCTCTGCATCAGCAAAACTAAGAAGACTATTGGGGTTTTCACATAGAAAGAGAGTTATATATAGAACCGTGACCTTCATTCTTCAACCAACCAAAAACTCATCTTGTACTCTCTAAAAAACAGGAGTCTCTAGCAGCCATGATGAAATCATCAAACTCACCCCTCTACCTGCTACCTTGCCTTCTAATGTTACTGCTTCTCCCGGTGCCTTCCCTATCGGCTGACCCCGATGCGTTACAGGACTTTTGTGTTGCAGATTTGAATGCATCCATATCAATCAATGGATTTCCTTGCATACCTGCCTCAAAAGTTAGTGCAAGTGATTTTTTCTTTGATCTGAGCAAAGAGGGTGTCACTAACACATCAAACTTAAACTTCAGTGTCACTCCTGCAAATGTCCTTTCATTTCCTGCTGTCAACACTCTTGGGATTTCCATGAACCGTGTAGACTATGGCCCTGGAGGACTTAATCCACCACACTCTCACCCTCGTGCAACTGAGATGGGTTTGGTCGTTAAAGGGAGGATACTTGTGGGGTTTGTGACAACTTCCAATGTGTATTACTCTAAGGTTTTGACTCGTGGAGAGATCTTTGTCATTCCTAGCGGACTTGTACACTTCCAAAAGAATGTTGGAAAAGGGAAAGGTATTGTCTTCACTTCTTTCAATAGTCACATGCCAGGGGTTGTGATTCTCTCAACAACTCTCTTTGGTTCACAGCCCCCAATGCCTAATGAAGTGTTAACTCAGGCGTTCCAAGTAGACGATGCTGTTGTCAATAGCATAAAATCTAAATTTGGTTCTTAAGCCATGGCCTTCCTGATAAGGTCCCTTTGATTTGAAGATTGTGTAATAATACTTTTGAGATTACCTGCCTCCCTTTGTTGGGCTGTGTTATTCAGGTTACCAGTGTATGTTGTTTTGATTATTGATTGATTCTTTAAAATTTGTTGTTTTGATTATGCCTATGTTGTTATGTTTATTGACGAATTTTATGATAAATTTTTTCACCCGCGAGTTGAAGTATTGAGTTCTAAATAACACAATCGAATCTCCCTCATTGTAAAAAAAATACCTTGAAGAATATACATTTGAATTCGGATACAATAATCTAAAAGTGTCCTATATCAAACCCCGCATATGTGGGTTCCAGTTAGCTCAACTGGTAAAGTCTCTGATAGTTGTATAAGAGATATGTGGTTCAATCTTTGCCTACACCAAAAACTGATTAGTGTCTTGGTCTAATGGTTGTAATGATTCAAATTGGCTTTAATGGCTTCTCTCAAAAAAATAAGAAATAAATCATTTCCTATGGCATTTGTCAATTGCTCATTCTGTAACATATAACATTAGTTCGATTTTAATGACTCCCAAATTATTCATTATTTGAATTTATTTCATTACCATTATTGAAACATGAATTTGTACCAATTAGTAACATACTTAACAATGAAAGAGAAACTTTGGAAAGCAAAATTCTCTCATTACACAGTTTGGCATGAAATTGTATCAATTAGTAACATACTGTAACAATGAATAAGAATTTGTAACCAAGTTCCAGAAAGCAGTCTTTTGCTTACACAGCTTAAGAACTAAATCAACCTAGGACTATGAGATTCTTTCTGCGTACTAATACAATTAACTAAAGTGTATCCAGTAAGATGATAAATAAAAATATTAATGCATTTTCTACATATGATTTCATATTACAATTTTAGGACATTGAAAGAGACTAGGAAACACACTTCAGCATCAGACATGGAGAAACCTACAGTACAGTTGCCCTTTGATTATAAATGATTAAGTACTAATTCTTCTCTAATCTTCTTACGCACTCAAGATTATGTTGCTCTTTCAAAACTACCACCAACATGCATATGCAGCCATTCAGGTTGTGAACTTTGAGCATATTCCCTCATTGCTTGTGATCCAAATATCATTCCAGAAGCATCAAATGGCTGTGCACCAAGCTGAAACACCAAATCAATTCGTTACAAAAGTCATACAGCATATAATTCTAAAAGTCTTCTTTTTGGATCTTTGATACAATTAAAAAAGAAGATATTCTCTTCACAAGAGGATAACATAATATTCAAAGCAAATTCTTAAGAGCCTATCCACCAAAAAACTAATGAGTAAGAAAAAACTGACAAGTATGATTTGGTCCTTGGGAATAAAATACAAGCCAACATTACAGATTGAAAGGGATAAATGACTTTAGGGTGGAAGAGTGCACCCATGTCGAAGGGTGGCACCAAATGGTGAGAGGAGTTGGCATAATCATGCATGACAAAAGCCAATGGTTGCACACAGAAGCTCACATACATGTTGGAAGCCCTTGAAAGAACAAGTAAAGCAGAAAAAGAATAATAAAGTGAAGAAGAAAAAATTGAAAATAGGCCAAACAAACTATATTGGTCCTGAACCATGTGAGAACGTTCAATTTCATCGTTAAACTACTGATTGTGTCAATTTAGTTGCTAAAGTTCTAACGAAGTTCAAAGTTACCCTGTTCCCACTTCTTGTCAACATTAACTACATGAAGTTGTACTAATTTTGCCCCCTTCAAACTCTTTATTCTTTGTATTAATAAGGATCAAAGCAAATTCACTCAATTTGAAAATAATTTTCACAGAAATCAATCAATTTCTCTAAGGGAAGTGGGAGCAAGTGTAACATGCAAGCATTTTCAAAATGTTGGAACTAAATTGGAACATTTAAAAGTTGATAAACGAAATTGAACTCTTAATATATCTAGGGATAAAAATGGTAGCTTGCCAAAAAAATGGGGGTAAATCAGAGGATGGCTTTATTGTAGATGTGAACGAATATGTGTGTGGTTCTTGTAGTCAACCCAATTATTTAGAAATAGCCACACTTGAGATCCATTCCAACATATCAGAAATATTCACATATTCATTTTTTTCTGTGACAAAGCTTGAAGCAGTTAAGGTGTTTTCTTCCAATGGTCCATGAATTCCTAGCTTGAACACAACAGTTTCCATTGCCACTTTATGTCATTCAGAGAGCCCAACTAAGGCCATTACTTACAAAGCAAAAAAAAAAAAAAAAAAAAAAAAAAAAAAAAAAAATCTAAACAGACCAAATGGAATATATAAGGAAATAGGATATGGGAGTGGTGGCACAAATCTAAAAAATTAATAACACAGTGAAGGGCAGCTTCAAGCTGCGCCATACAAAACTTTGGTTTAGAAAGTCAATTTATCACTTTTTATAAAAAATTTATGAATTTATTAGAAACACACATCTATTGAGGTTGCAAAGAAACAATGACTGGCATAAGAAACTAAAACAGACATATGACTATTTAGCAGGCAGATTAAGGTGTGAGCGTAAATTATGATTCAACAAAATTAATAGGTTACTATAGCTTCTCTCATTCTTAAAATCATTTCTTCAACTTTTGGCAGACCAATAACTTTATCTTAGAATTATAGAAGCATTACAAGAGATTTTCTCTTATTGAGTTGAATATTGACTAGAGCAAAGACAAATGAGATTCTTTTCACCCAATGCTTTCAAGAATTCACCTGCATAATTCATCACCATTATCGCAACATGCACCATCTAACAAGAAGCATCAACATTTGTTACAAGAGTAAGGTGCTCTTTCCCACTAGACTTGTCTAGAAATTTGCATGCACAGTTGGGGTTTAGGGGTCTTGGCTTCGAATCTCTGATAGTCAAATGAATTAATTGAATCAAACCATCAAGATTGAGAGACTCACTTGTTAGCATCAATTTATTTCTGAATTTCCAAATCGTGTTCATGGTCACAGACTCACAGCTACAATAAGAAGAGTTTGATCTTTGGAAAGCCCTCCTTGTAATAAAACACTATCTGGGATACAGAAGCCTTAATCAGACCAAGACTTGAGTCTACGCTAACCTTGTTTATCTTTGGCCCAATACTGATCTAAACCAATCTTACCAAATCACTTTTTCATATTTTTTTTTTTTGGGAGAATAACATCACAACTTTAAAACAAATGAACCTCAATTCTGCCTTTCTACCACATGAATACCATGAGCTGATGTGTCTTCTTCCCTCCCAATCTTTTCACTAATCCTGCTTTTAGGGGTAACAAGAAGCATCAGCATTTTTAACCTTTCATGGAATATGCTTTGCCGTAAGGATTTCCAAACGATGGTATGAGAATTATTGAATCTGTGCTGTTTATCAGCCCAATATATGGACTCGACAAAAAAGAGTGGAGATCTCTCTCCGACCAAATCACATTTTCTTGTGTAAGGGAAGTTGGAAGAGGATTCTTGTAGGCACAGGATCCAAGGATCATTCCAAACGTTTATACTAAGGCCTTGCCCTACAAGAAAACATCTTCGCCTAATAGAATTTCTTGTAGTAACCGACATCAGGAAAATGACATATTCAATGCTCGAGGTTCTCACTTTTCTGAGGCCTTAGAGAGGTGATTGGTAGATAGCCGCATCCTCAATTTTAGAGAAATTGATTCTCGTGCTCGAACTGACAACATATTAGTTGGGCAAATAGCACTTGCCATTGCTCCAAAATCTAGCCCCTTTCATTACTAATTCACAGGGAAACAAGAAATTCTATTTAGAGAGTAAAAACTAAAATGAATGAGCAAAGTATATTATGATAATAATTTTACTTTACAGTGTGATGGGAAAATGTATTGCATACATTGTAGATATTCTTTTTAACAAAATATTGTTTTCAGTCTTAAAATTGACATGAAGTTCAGTTTTCATCCTTAAACTATCCAAAAAAAAAATTTCCCCCTAAACTATTGAAAACATTATACTTTGTCATTAGTACATTCCGTTAATTTTTTACCCTATGTATCTAACAAAATGCTTGGGTGAAATTACTTAATCTGACGTGCAACACTAATAAATAAATAGTTATTTCTCAAAAATAAATAAATAAAGAGTTATTCTAGGATCACAACATTTGTTTCATAACTTTTTGGCACAGCTATGATGTTATCACCTGTAAATGATTGTCTATCACTTTCACACAAATGGCCCACTTTTTATCTATCAGTCAACCACATTTGTGGCAGAAACGTTGTCCACAAATTTTCTCATAAATAAATAAATAAAACCTTACTCAATGTGATCCATAGTCTGAAAGTAAATATGGCATGTGTTGAAATTGGATTACACATGATTTGAAGAAGCAACAGCCTTCTGGCATGAATTCTGATGCAATGGACGCTGCTACCAAACCTTGAATCATTTGGACCTTCGCAAGTCAAAATAAACAACGGATAATTGCATTGATTTGTTCAACTGAGCTACGCAGCTCCAAGGGGTATGGATTAAGCCTAATAAATGGAAAACCGTAGTTGTTCATGGAAAGCTGGAAACTTTCACAGATGACAAACCATGATGTATCTGCCTGTATCAGCATAGAACTTCTTAGGAAACACACAATCATGTAGTTACTGCTCATTGAAAAGAGGCTCAAGGTCGAAGGAGTCAATGAATTGAAACTGCAAAAGAACCAGGGCCCCATTCACATTAAGTTATTGAATTGTTCCTTTACAGCCATCTACTTCAAGATTAGTTGAGAATACTCTATTTTAAATTATTATTTTATTCATCTGACACTGTCAAAAATAGACAAGTGTTCTAGACCATGAAAAAGCTTTAGAAAATAACTAAGATTTTCCATTTTGATCCTTAACAGTTTCCAAGAGGGACGCGATTTGCTAATAAATTTAAAAGATATTTTGAAGATAGCCCGCCATCTTCAGTGGACTTTGTTGCTGCTTGTGTCACTTCCTATGTCTCTGCATCAGCAAAACTAAGAAGACTATTGACGTTTTCACATAGAAAGAGAGTTATATATAGATTCATGATCTTCATTCTTCAACCACAAAACCAACCAAAAACTTATCTTTTACAATCTTGTACTCTCTAAAAAACAGGAGTTTCTAGCAGCCATGATGAAATCATCAAACTCACCCCTCTACCTGCTATCTTGCCTTCTAATGTTACTGCTTCTCCCGGTGCCTTCCCTATCAGCTGACCCTGATTCGTTACAGGACTTTTGTGTTGCAGATTTGAATGCATCCATATCAATCAACGGATTTCCTTGCATACCTGCCTCAAAAGTTAATGCAAGTGATTTTTTCTTTGATCTGAGCAAAGAGGGTGTCACTAACACATCAAACTTAAACTCCAGTGTCACTCCTGCAAACGTCCTTGCCTTTCCTGCTGTTAACACTCTTGGGATTTCAATGAACCGTGTAGACTTTGGCCCTGGAGGACTTAATCCACCACACTCTCACCCTCGTGCAACTGAGATGGGTTTGGTCGTTGAAGGGAGCATACTTGTGGGGTTTGTGACAACTTCCAACGTGTATTACTCTAAGGTTTTGACTACTGGAGAGGTCTTTGTCATTCCTAGGGGTCTTGTACACTTCCAAAAGAATGTTGGAAACGGGAAAGGTATTGTCTTCACTTCTTTCAATAGTCACATGCCAGGGGTTGTGATTTCCTCAACAACTCTCTTTGGTTCACAACCCCCAATGCCTAATGAAGTGTTAACTCAGGCGTTCCAAGTAGACGATGCTGTTGTCAATAGCATAAAATCTAAATTTGGTTCTTAAGCCATGGCCTTCCTGATAAGGTCCCTTTGATTTGAAGATTGTGTAACAATACTTTTTGAGATTGCCTGCCTCCCTTTGTTGGGCTGTGTTATTCAGGTTATCTGTGTATGTTGTTTTGATTATTGATTGATTCTATAAAATTAGTTGTTTTGATTAGGCCTATGTTGTTATGTTTATTGACGAATTTTATGATAAATTTTTTCACTTGTGAGTTGAAGTATTGACTTCTAAATAACACAATCGAATCTCCCTTACTGTAAAAAAATACTTTGAAGAATATACCTCTGCTCTGAATTCGGATACAATAATCTAAAAGAGTCCTGTATCAAACCCCGCATACTGACAGCAAATTGTCATGGATTATTTATAACTCAAATTAATTTCCATTTGGTTTCATTTTAAGTGGAGAGTAATGATTCAAATTGGCTTTAATGGCTTCTCTCAAAAAAATAAGAAATAAACCATCTTCTATGGCATTTGTCAATTGCTCATTCTGTAACATATAACATTAGTTCGATTTTAATGTGTAAGCTCTTTAGACCCCCAATTAAAATTACGGCTTGGTTGATTTTACACAAACTTAATACTAAGTGCGGAAACGTGTAAACACAAGCGTATAATCAATAAGCTACTCTAATCCATAAGCTAAGCAACACAGCAGTATAATGGAATATAAAAGAGTAGGGAAGAAAGATGCAAACACAGAAAACACCAAGACGTGTTTTCGAAGAGGAAACCGAAGAACTCGGCGAAAAACCTCTCCGCCGCCCTCCAAGCGGAAATCGATCCACTAGACAATCAGTTGGGATACATGAGTAAGCAAAAGACCCTCCAAGCCTAATCTAACCGATGCACCTAAGCCCTCCAAGCTCCTACTCCAACAAGGCTTCTCGGAACCGTGTCTTGTCTAGTTCTCCGGATCCCGCAACAAGCTCCATGTTGCATCTGCCATCCTTGGCTTCTTCCAATGCTTCCCAGCAGCACCAAAACGTCACTCAACACTCTCAAAAGGTGTGGTAAGTGTTTGGGCTATCAACCTCTCAATGGTGTGGAAATGGAGAGGGAAGGGTTGAGGAGATACCACAAGCAAGTGTATAGAGAAAGGTGGGGATGACAATCTCTAATTGCAAATGTGTTTGGCTAGGGTTTTCTCTCTGAAGCATTCCTCAACATTTGTGGGTAATGGGGGTTTATATAGGATAGGTGCAGAATGTGTGAGTCAGTCAGTACAGGCTGGCAGAACAGCATGTCTCGCGGGTGTCTCGCGGGAAGGCCTTACCCGCGAGATACTCGCGAGAGACAGCTGTCTCCATCTGTCCTGACTCTTCGCATTCCAGCATGTGCAAGGCACATGCTTCACTTCGCGGGAAGCTTAGTCGCGACATACCCGCGAGATTCCATCAGCTTCCACTTTGCTTGAGTCTTCACACACTCTCTATCACACACCCCTTACATCAATTCCCACAACAAATACAGGGTATAAACACTTGAAAGTAATTACAATCAAATTTGGCACGGAATAAAAGCCAACAAAACACATAGTTGTAAATCACAACTTTACAATCTCCCCCTTTGGCTATTCCGTGACAAAACCCTAAAACAGACTCTAGACTTAACCGTGAGTTTGGGAACACAGGCAAAACTCACTCACACTTAATTCTAGATTCTGATAAGCTCTTGAAACATATGAACAAGTAACTCCTGAAACACAACAACAAAATATTATCATTGTATGCAGAAAACTTGAAAAGCATATGGAGCATCAATAGCATGATCAAGCAAGATGAAAATAGAAAACACTAGATCATGGCAAGATCAAACAGGTAATCACTATACACAAGCAATTACTATGCTCATTCACACAAGGAATGAACATCCGGATATGCAAGATGATAAGCTCATATGAAGAGTACCATTTGCAAATCCAACACTCAACCAATGCAAAATACTCAAAGTATTTGCATCTAGGAACAATCCTACATGGGCACAAGAGTGTTCATCACTCAACCAATGCATAGAACGTATATGCATCTAGGAACAATCCTACTAGGGCACAAGAGTGATGTATTGAAGTAAATGTATGACATTAAACTTCAAAAGCACAAGCATAAAGGCTGCATAAGCAAAGTATTGCAAATACATGGCACAAACCATAAAAGCCTACAAAACATGCAATGAAACAAAACAACCCTTAAAGCTTACAAAAGCAACATGGGTACATGCAAAGTATGCTACAAAGCAAAGAGACTAACACAAAAGAAAACTTCTGAAATAATACTTAAATAAAGTGTAGTATCAAAGCTTTAAACCAAAAGCAGTAAAACAGTTATAAACACTAAAAATACTGAATAAAAACCGTCTTTAAAACCAATAACCAATGCTACTGTGTATCTAGGCTATGCTCCCCCTAACACTGTGCAAGCTCTTCTCCAGCTCCCCCTCAGAAATTTCTCCCCCTTTTTGATCGGAATGGCCAAAGGTCTAGAATGGTACGGACTCCGAATCAGAGCCATGAGTGGAAGACAACTCCTGAACTTGCGATGCTAATGCGGTGATCTGTCCCTGAAGATATGCGAACTGATCTGCTGTGTGCTGCACATGGGAGTCAAGCACTGTCGACATCTGGTCCATTTTAGCAAGCAACTGATCAAGTTTGCTTAAGCCTGATGGTGGAGCAGAAGATGATGGCTGTGCAGAGGGCTCTGGAGCCGAGGTGAACCTTTCAATCTCTTCCTCTATATCTTCAGCTTCCTCCTGTTGAACTTGTCGTGGTGGTGGTATGGTATGCACACCAGTCTTGGATCCTCGAATGTGTGCAGTGCTCCGAGTCAAAGTATGACCACCAATGGGATAATCCCTCGGAACAACTGTGAGACCATTGGGTAGCTTGAGCTTTGTCTTGGCAATCAAACCCATGATCAAAGAGGGGAACGGCATCACAGTCCGTGAATTCTGCTTTGTGATGCTCTTCTTCAAGACATGCATGATGTGACCACAAATGTCAATCTCCTTATGTGTGAAGAGATCATACAGAAATCTTGTTCTCGGAGCAGATAGAGTGGTGAGATTGGTGACTGGATATAGATTGTGAATCATCACATAGCTTAATGTCCTAATTTCTGGAGAGAACTTGAGAGTGTCCATGGATGATTTCTTCGTTACACCACCAAGGATTTTGATCATCTCATCAATCTTACCCAATCTGTCCTCATAAGCAACTGTGATTTGCTGAGATGGAGGACGAGTCTCCAAAAAGTCTTGGATGCTCTCTCTAGTAATCTGAAACTCCTTGTGTCTCACCCAGCCCTCAATACAATCTCCGTTGACAATGGCATTAGAGAAGAATTCCTTGATGATCTCTAAATAGACCACTCCAGTTGGGTTCAGCAGCTTGGTCCAAGTTCTATCTTTGAACACTTCAGGGATGAAAGTGCCCTCAAGAGTCTCTAACTGGACTACCCGTTCCATAATGATCGTCTTGGTCTTGTAGCAGTCATTGTACTTCATATCAGCATCTATAGACCGGAAATGATCTGAATCAGTTCGGGCTCTTTTTGAAGTCGATTTCTTCCTAGCTGCATGCTTGGTGGGAGACATCTGCACAATTGCACAAAGCAAAGATGGAAACAACAATGCACAAACACAAACCAGAAGACAAACTTCATTAGATTCAAGTTAGTGCTAAATTAAACATAGACTAACTGAAAAACAGAGCATGATAAACACCAAACATCATGGTAAGAGACTCCAACTTATAAGGGATAACTACAATGCAACAAAAAAAATAGTGCAAGAGTGTGTGTCTGTGAGCATGTGCTGATGAGTGTGTGCGGCAAGAGATGCATGAGGGTGCCTAAGTGTGCTTGGTTGTGTGTCAAAAATGTGCAACATGAACAAAGTGAATGAAACACAAAATCAATGACCAAATCAAGTAAAATAAGATCATACAAGTGAGAATCCATTGATTGAAATCACTTGATTTCAAAATAGCACAAAAATGTCACTCGGACATTTTGACAAACACTTAGTGTGCACAAAAACAAAAACTACATGAATAATGCATGAACATGTGAAAATCTACCCTCAATACATGATAGAATGCCACAAGGGGCCAACACAAGTGCAGAAACACTAAAAAGACACAGCCCAATAAAAAAAAAATGAAAAGAATTCACCCAATTTTGAAAACCAACCCAAAGTTTCGAAAATCCCCAATTATCAAAACCCTAACAAAAATTCTGCATAATCTAAGTAAAACTTGAAAGGAAATAGTTAAGAAACATACCTTGAAGAAGAAAAATGCAGAAAACGTGCTTGGATTGAAGGGAAATGAATGGAATAGTGGTTTTGGGTTGAAAAACTTTGAGAGAGGTTGAGCGAGGGAAGTTTGATGGTTTTGAAAAACTGTCACATCAGCTATATAAAAACTGAAAACACGCGTTTTTCGCGGGTTATAGAGTGGCGACACAGTCGCGAAACAGTCGCGAGAAGAGCCACTGAAGCATAAAACATTTCGCGAGAAGCATTAGGTCGCGAAACAGTCGCGAGACAGTCGCGGTAACTTCTGTCTGAAATTGGAAAAATCCAATTTTAGCCAAACAGTATTTCGCGAGTAGCTTTTGGTCGCGATACAGTCGCGAAACAGTCGCGAAAGTTTCTGTGTGACATGTTAAGATAAAAAATTCCCTCAACTCCTTTTCGTGGGAAGCTCTAAGTCGCGAGCTTCTCGCGAGACAACCCCTGAACCAGTTTTTGAAGACACACAAAAACATGCTTTTTAATGAAAAACAAATGACAAGAAAGTATAAAATCACTTTCAAAAACAAATAAAACAATCAAAAATCTTTTTGGGTTTGATCAACAAAGATTGAGCATGTGAAAACACATTTAAACAAGTACAATCACACAAATGAATAAGGCATTCATTGAACATAGACTTGTGTGTTGTGTGTGAATATCAAAAATGAGATAGTCCTTAGTCCAATGTGAAGCTTCAATGATCAATTCAATCAAGGCATACACAACTAGCACTAGATTATGTGATCTATCTCAATTATAGAAACATGCATATATGACCTCCCACATGTACTTGACAATAATTCATTGAAGCTTTTCATTTGGCTCCATTTTTAACATATCATTTGCAACTTTTGAGCAAAGAGAATCTCATTTAGAGAAAGATGCCTGAAATTTTTGATATTTCAATTGATGTGTTAGCCTTTGGCTTGTTGGGCATCATACATTTTATTTTGGTCGCTTTCCCTTTTTCCTAGTCGAATACTAGTTTGTGCGACAGGCTTTTGCAGCTCTATTTCTCTTTTCATTTGGAGATTTACAATTAGAGAGCTCTTTTAAGGAAAAAAAAAATTAAAAGTGGGAAGATATATAGGCATGAGTCTATGCATGTCTCAAGATCAACAAAAACATTCACTAATCATTCATGACAAGGTTGAAGATCTATTTACAACAGTCACATAGATTTCAGAATTTCTTCCATAATGATATGAGTGCATGAGAGACAAGCTAAGCTCGTTAAATACACAAAGCCATAAGTACAAATGTACAGGGCAAAACATGCTTTGAGACAAAACTCAACAAAGTGATCAAACTTTTTGGATTTTCTATTTTTTATGTGATTTTGAATTTTTGAACACACCCAAAACAGAACAACGAAAAAAAATAACAAAGACAACCGGTACAAATCAACCGGACACAATAAAAGATGCATGATAAAGATGCAACAACAAATGTCCCTAAAAATTGAAAGAATTTATGCGTGGACATGTTATAATGCTTATGCATGAGCACCCCTTTTCACCCACACGTCACGTGCGTTTGGGGTGATATCCTTAACGGATTGGGTACGAGAATTTGGACTATCAAACCTTCTGGTGAAACTCTCCAAGCAGGTGGTGAAGGCACCAATCATTTTCATCACGTCCATCATGCCAGGATCACGATTCTGACTTCTCGGTTGTTCACCACCCCAAGACCTCATGTCATTTCTCCTTCCTCGTGACCGAGGTGCGCTTGAATTGTTGTCTGATCTCAGCTTTTGACAGTTGGGTCTGGTATGTCCTTGCATTCCGCAGTAATGACACACATAGTCCGTTCTAGGATTCCGTTGTGATCTTGGGAGTGATTTCGGGGCTTATTCACCATTCGTTGCTCACTCACATTCTTCTTCTCAACCTTCACATTCTCAGGGATGGTTTCTTCTACAGTAGGCACTGCGGCCTTCACAAACTTCACTTCTTTGGTAGCTTTGGCTGATGAGCTGCTTCCTCCGGTGTATCCCAACTCGGACTTGTCTGAAGAAGGTTTTTGAGATGAGATAACATCATCTAACTTCTGGGAGGAGACTCTCTCTATCTTGGCATGAGCTTGTACTACCTCTTGCTCAAGAAACCTCACCTTCGTATAGGCTTCAGACAACTCGCCATTTAATGTCTCAATTTCGCACTTAGCCTCTTTATATCTGACCATGAGACTTCTGTAATCTTCCTCAGCCTTCTTCATTTTTCTCACAGCTGCCTTGGCTATTCTGGTATACTCTCCAGACTTCTCAAGAAGTAAAGAATAATTTTCTTGAAGATTAACTGTATTCTCTTCTTCTTCTTCAGCATCTGATTCATCCACATTCCCAATAGACTCTGAATCTGAATGCTCACCAAGCTCCTTCACAAGAGTACCCAAATCATCCGATGACTCCACATGAGCAATGGTCATGAATGCGGAGTAGTTTCCCTCTCCGTCATAGCTCTCTTCCGAGTCAGAATCAGAGGATTCTGAATCACTGAGTGTTGTGGCATAAGCTTTGCCTTTTCCCCTTAGAAAATTTGGACACTCCTTCTTTAGATGTCCATGGCCATTGCACTCATAGCATATAATTTCTGAAGAAGGTTGAAACTCCCTCCCTTCTTTTCTTGGAAACTCTTTCCTATCACCTCTTGAAGATGAAAATTTTCCTTTGTTGAATGGTTTCCCACTGTTTTTCATCTGCAGAAATTTCCGGAAGTTTTTCGCAAGAAATGCTACTTCCTTCTCCACCCCATCTTCTTCGGAGGAATCACCCATCCTTTCGGTGATGGTTTTAAGAGCAAGTGATTTACTCATCTTATGGGAAGGCAGTCCCATCTGATATGTTTGGAGAGACCCAACTAATTCTTGAATTTTAATCTCATCCAAATCCTTGCTTTCCTCTATGGCTGTAACTTTTGCTCTAAAACTTTCAGGCAAGGACCTCAACACTTTTCTCACCACCTTAGCATCTTCAATCTTCTCCCCAAGATTGAGTTTAGCAATTACAATTTCATTGAGCTTCCCATAGAATGAATCAAACGGTTCATCATCACCCATCTTGAGCTCTTCAAATTTGGTGGTAAGCATCTGAAGCTTTGTGTCCTTAACTTTCTTTGTACCCTCATAAGTGGTCTCCAAAATCTCCCAAGCTTCTTTGGCTACCTTCATGTGAGAGATCCTGTGGAATTCATCAGGAGACACAGCACAAAATATAGCATTTAAAGCTTTACTATTAGCATTTGCTGCTGCAAGAGCCGCCTTATCCCAATTAGCCTTAGGAGCTTCCGGCTTAGTCCAGCCGAGCTCTATCGCATCCCAAACGGTATCTTCTATAGAGCATAGAAATGCTCTCATTCTGACTTTCCAGAATGCGTAATTGTTCCCATCAAAAAATGGTAGAACATTGAGCGATTGAGACCGGTCCATCTCAAATAGGGTCAAGGATCACACTAAGGTGTTTAAACCAAGCAAGTGTACCCGCTCTGATACCAATTGTAAGCTCTAAAATGTGTTGAGAAACACAAGAGCTGTTTAGACCCCCAATTAAAATTACGGCTTGGTTGATTTTACACAAACTTAATACTAAGTGCGGAAACGTGTAAACACAAGCGTATAATCAATAAGCTACTCTAATCCATAAGCTAAGCAACACAGCAGTATAATGGAATATAAAAGAGTAGGGAAGAAAGATGCAAACACAGAAAACACCAAGACGTGTTTTCGAAGAGGAAACCGAAGAACTCGGCGAAAAACCTCTCCGCCGCCCTCCAAGCGGAAATCGATCCACTAGACAATCAGTTGGGATACATGAGTAAGCAAAAGACCCTCCAAGCCTAATCTACCCGATGCACCTAAGCCCTCCAAGCTCCTACTCCAACAAGGCTTCTCGGAACCGTGTCTTGTCTAGTTCTCCGGATCCCGCAACAAGCTCCATGTTGCATCTGCCATCCTTGGCTTCTTCCAATGCTTCCCAGCAGCACCAAAACGTCACTCAACACTCTCAAAAGGTGTGGTAAGTGTTTGGGCTATCAACCTCTCAATGGTGTGGAAATGGAGAGGGAAGGGTTGAGGAGATACCACAAGCAAGTGTATAGAGAAAGGTGGGGATGACAATCTCTAATTGCAAATGTGTTTGGCTAGGGTTTTCTCTCTGAAGCATTCCTCAACATTTGTGGGTAATGGGGGTTTATATAGGATAGGTGCAGAATGTGTGAGTCAGTCAGTACAGGCTGGCAGAACAGCATGTCTCACGGGTGTCTCGCGGGAAGGCCTTACCCGCGAGATACTCGCGAGAGACAGCTGTCTCCATCTGTCCTGACTCTTCGCATTCCAGCATGTGCAAGGCACATGCTTCACTTCGCGGAAAGCTTAGTCGCGACATACCCACGAGATTCCATCAGCTTCCACTTTGCTTGAGTCTTCACACACTCTCTATCACACACCCCTTACATCAATTCCCACAACAAATACAGGGTATAAACACTTGAAAGTAATTACAATCAAATTTGGCACGGAATAAAAGCCAACAAAACACATAGTTGTAAATCACAACTTTACATAATGACTCCAAAATTTTTCATTATTTAAATTTATTTCATTACCATTATTGAAACACGAATTTGTACCAATTAGTAACATACTTAACAACGAAAGAGAAACTTTGGAAAGCAACATTCTCTCATTACACAGTTTGGCATGAAACTGTATCAATTAGTAACATACTGTAACAATGAATAAGAATTTGCAACTAAGTCCCTGAAAGCAGAGTCCTTTGCTTACACAGCTTAAGAATTAAATCAACCTAGGACTAGGAGATTCTTTCTGCCTACTAATACAATTAACTAAAGCATATCCAGTAAGATGATAAATAAAAATATTAATGCATTTTCTACATATGATTTCATATTACAATTTTAGGACATTAGAAGAGACTAGGAAACACACTTCAGCATCAGACATGGAGAAACCTACAGCACAGTTGCCCTTTGATTATAAATGATTAAGTACTAATTCTTCTCTAATCTTCTAACGCACTCAAGATTATGTTGCTCTTTCAAAACTACCATCAACATGCATATGCAGCCATTCAGGTTGTGAGCTTTGAGCATATTCCCTCATTGCTTGTGATCCAAATATCATTTTAGAAGCATCAAATGACTGTTCACGAATCTGAAACACCAAATCAATTCGTTACAAAAGTCATACAGCATATAATTCTTTTTGGATCTTTGATACAAAAAAAAAGAAAGATATTCTCTTCACAAGAGGATAACATAATATTCAAAGCAAATTCTTAAGAGCCTATCCACCAAAAGACTAATGAGTAAGAAAAAACTGACAAGGATGATTTGGTCCTAGGGAATAAAATACAAGCCAACATTACAAACTGAAAGGGATAAATGAATTTGGGGTGGAAGAGTGCACCCATGTCGAAGGGTGGCACCAAATGGTGAGAGGAGTTGGCATAATCATGCATAACAAAAGCCAATGTTTGCACACAGAAGCTCACATACATGTTGGAAGCTCTTGAAAGAACTAGAGCAGAAAAAGAAGAATAAAGTGAAGGGGAAAAAATTGAAAATAGGCCAAACAAACTATATTGGTCCTGAACCATGTGAGAACGTTCAATTTCATCGTTAAACTACTGATTGTGTCAATTTAGTTGCTAAAGTTCTAACGAAGTTCAAAGTTACCTTGTTCCCCACTACTTGTCAACATTAACTGCAGGAAGTTGTACTAATTTTCCCCCCTTCAAACTCTTTATTCTTTGTATTAATAAGGATCAAAGTAAATTTACTCAATTTGAAAAGAATTTCAAAGAAATCAATCAGTTTCTCTGAGGGAAGTGGGAGCAAGTGTAACAAGCAACCATTTTCAAAATGTTGGAACTAAATTGGAACAATTAAAAGTTGATGGACGAAATTGAACTCTTAATATATCTAGGGATAAAAATGGTAGCTTGCCCAAAAAAAAAAAAGGGGGTAATTCATAGGATGGCTTTATTGTAGATGTGAACGAATATGTGCGTGTGGTTCTTGTGGTCAACCCAATTATTTAGAAATAGCCACACTTGAGATCCATATCAACATATCAGAAATATTCACATATGGCATTAACAGACCAAATGGAATATATAAGGAAATAGGATATGGGAGTGGTGGCATAAATCTAAAAAATTAATAACACAGTGAAGGGCAGCTTCAAGCTGCGCCATACAAAACTTTGGTTTAGAAAGTCAATTTATCACTTTTTATAAAACTTCTATGAATTTATTAGAAACAAACACCTATTGAGGTTGCAAAGAAACGATGACTGGCATAAGAAAGTAAAACAGATTAAGGTGTGATCCGGTGTAAATTATGATTCAACAAAATTAATAGGTTACTATAGCTTCTCTCATTCTTAAAATCATTTCTTCAACTTTTGGCAGACCAATAACTTTATCTTAGAATTATAGAAATTAGTCGTAGACCTACGCAATGCGTGGAAATAGATAATTATATTTTAGTTATGGTATAATATATAATTTGTTCTCTAAATTTTGTGGAAAATGATTTGTTCTCTCAAAAAATTAAACAATTTCTAAAATTATTTTTCATTTATCTATCTCAAAAAATATATCTTCATTTTATTATTTGGATTTGTTTGATTGATATTATTCATTTTTTAGGCGGTCCATATTTTGATAAATTATGTTATTGTGCTTTATAGTTTTCTGATTTGTTTTTCCTATACAACTAAACTGTTTGAGTTTTAAATATATTATTCAAAATTTTCATTCTCTTGAAAAGAGATTATTATATTTATAATTTTTCTTATCGTAGGAGTAGCTTCGAACTATTGATTGAATTTTGTTTACTAATATAGATACATGAGATTGAAATTGCATATTTTTTAGACATTCCTAAGAGACTATATATCATATTATAAATTTAATATTTAAAATAATATGTAGGAAAAAAGTAGAATTTATGTCTAAAATTGAACACTTCACCTATTGAATGAAAGAAAATAATTTGTATAACAACATAAAGAGAACGTGATCTAACATTTTTTTTTTTTTTTTAACTATAGATCCTTTCATTTATTAAGATTTAACTAGTCGCTAACCTGTGCGATGCACGGGAAAATCTTATGAAAGTATAGTTTATACATTAAAGCTTTTAAATTTTACTTGAACTATCATTGTTTTAATAATATTTGAAAAATAAAATAAAAAGTGAAAACTCAAGCCAATTCAAGATGAACCACTGCAATAACAAAGGCAATCCTCCCATTTGTTTTTAGCAAGCGATATCAAGTAAAAATCACATTTGCACAAAACCTAAACAGACATCAACAATTTTACCAAGTTTTTTGCTAACTTCATAATAATTATAGAACACCTTGCAAGCTTTAATCACCGCTGGTACATCATTGATGTTGAAGTTTATACATGTTTTGCATGTGGTATTAAGTTTTAGGGTTTTATAGATGTGGCAGCCAAATGATACCTAGAAAGACTTTTATCACATAATAATGATGCATCAATCAATATATAAATATACTGTGTGTAACAACATTTAAAAGGAACAAATAAAAAATAAGTGTACTCATTGTTTTGAATTATCCATTCATCTTAAGCAGAATTTAACAAACTAAATTTGATAAAATAGTTTTCAAATGAATAAAAATTTATAAAGCTTGAGTATAGTTTCCTCTTATTTGCAAAAGTTTCCACATAATTCATCCAAAAAAGTCTACAACTCTTCCCAAACCTTTTTTGGATAAGTGAACAACTCTTCCTAGACCTTACCAAACCTAAAAGAAAAGATTGAAAGAAAACTTTAAATCAAATAATCATTCAGAGGAACAGCTGCAAACAACCATGAAAATTTTATGACTTGAGTTTTTATTCATTGAAATTGAACATTTACATGTTTCCTACCATAAGGTTTTGGATTCTAACTCCAATTCCAAATTCCATGTTGCTTAATGTAAAGTTGTAATCTGTCAGCTTCTCATCCTTTTTAGGAATCCATCACCTCTTCTCAAAGGCATCATCCTAGCACACTGAGCCTTCACCATACCTGTTAAACTTTAGCCCAAACAATTATATAAAGATGCTTGAATCCCAAACATACTAAATAAAAATCCAAAACTTATCATATGTATTATATCCCTACACTTTCTTAATAACCAAACCAAAATTATTAAAAAAAAAAAAAAAACAAACTTGCACACATTGATACAAAAAGAAAGAGAGTGTTTTTAAGATAATACCCAATTGTGATAATCAGAGTCCATTGGCAGCCCATGTAAAAAATACTTGTAGTCAACAACAGTGCAATGCAATCTGCTAGATAGATTAAGATCATTCACCAAAAAAAAAAAAAAAAACAAAAACAAAAACAAAAAGTGCAAAATGGGAAGGGACATAGATAATAAACTTGAACATCTTAGTAAATCCTATGAAAATTTCAAAGTAATCTGACTTTGAAATTAAAATTTGCTAGAGCACACATCAAGGAATTTAGGATTTTGAACAATATTGAGTCAAGATCTGTAAAAATGCACAAAATAGTCCATTAGATTTGTGTAGACAAATCATCAAATTTAAATGGGATTAGTTCTAAAACTATTAACATCAAATGGAGGAGAAAAGAGAACTTCATGGGAATGAAGATAAACTCACTCTTCTATGTTTCGCTCATCGCAAGTAATTCTGAAAACGATGCACACAACTCTCATTGCACCTTTGCAGTTAGACATAGAAAGATAGAAGAAAAATGTTTAAATCAAACTCAAACACTTTAACAAAATAAAATAAATATATAGAATAGATTAAAAACCATCTTTTCTATAGGTAGTAAGGTTAATTTAAAAACACTAACTGGTCAAGTTTTAGATTACCAATATTGATGCAACCAAAATTAGCAGAGATCGTCACTGATATCAACGGCCACAACAGCTTCTTAAATCTCAACCATTTCAAATAAAAGATTTTCTCTCACTTTGAGTAAACATGAAAAATTTGTACCAAAGTTAACAAAATGCTTAATTGGACATGTGAGAACTCTAAAAGAAAACTGAAAGAAGCACACTTAGCAAATTTTTTTTTTTTAATTTTAATTTCTCCTCCCAAATGAAATCTCAGGGTAGTTTTGATTATACCAAAAAGTGCATAAATATTAATTATAGCTGCTGCATGTAAAGCAATGAAGTTGTCTAATTTTGAACAGATCCATAGCGGTGCACACTACACAATACACTCACTTGGCCTTCTTGCTTGGTTTGAATGATAGTCTTTTATGTTCTAATATTACAGGACAGGTTCAAAAACGTATTAGGCTTTCATTTTCTGTCTTTCAAAGATGTTAACTGACAATGAAAAATGCTAAGAGCTTTGCAACTTAGAGAGAATATTTGATCTCATAAAAGCGAAAAACAAAGGTTCGAATCTCCCTCCCTCACTTAGTATAACAATTGTATTATTTAAAAAAAAAAAAAAATTGACAATGAAGAATGAAGATGATGGTAATGTCTGAAAAACTCCCAAACAAATTCTCATATGGATCCTTAAATGAATAAATAAATGTGTCTTTGCATCATCTACAAAATAAAATTTTCAATACCATTTATCACAGTCCAAGAAAAATGTTAGTCACATCTCAAATTACAATTAAGGATTTTTGTGAATCATCTATATAACCAAATTCTACCTAATAAACACTTGGCACACATTTGGACTTTGGAGAACCAATTCAATAAAAATATAAAATCCATATCAGCTGGGTCTCACAATAAAGTAGGTTCATCAATTTTACTAAGATCTAGTATTGTGTTTGACAGCCACCTTAACAGCTAATCAATAAATAAAGTAATTAACAAAAGAACAAAAAAGTTATGATTTTATATGAATGGCAAAAAGACAATGTCTTATACTTTCAATGACCATAAATATAATCCAAGCTTTCAGGGTGCTATGATTTCACTTTAAGAGTAATGCTTTCAGTCTGCAATTCTCAGTTTCTTCCCTAAGCAATCCACAACTACAATACTACTTTCGAAGTGAGCATGGCTAAACTCCCAATTGTAGTGGCTTTCAACCACAAATCAATAAAGTAAGAACACCCAAAGTATTTGTCCATTAAAATAAAGTCTAAAAGAAGATCAGCTTCAACTCATGATATTATGAAATCACCTCAAATCCTCTCTCCCTCAAAACATCCAAACAGGGGAAGGGTAACTCCCCACCCCATTCCTCATCTTACCTCTCCTCTCTTATCCTTGTAAACACACCTGAGTCAGGGATTGGACTTAGCTGAGTTAGCTCCTTTATTGGTGTTTTTTTTTTGGATCGGTAGATGTAAAACTTTATCGGAAATGAAAAAGAGGAATAGCAAAAAAAAAAAAAAAAAAAAAAAAAAAAGAAGCTAGGTAAATAGAGTGTACAAAGGGAAATAAAGCACTATACAAAACTACATAAATATTGAAAATCAAACTAAGAAGATATAGGAATACCACCTAAGCCAAAAGTACAGTTTCACCACAACTAATTGGGTACCAATCCAACTATAGCTTATTTCATAAATAAAAACCTACCTTTAGCATAAAAAATAAGACACAGAAAAGAAAAATGGTAAGAAGGAAAGCATACAATGTTATGCCAAAGCACACTCCGTATTCGATATAGATAAGACTTAAAGGGCAGATCGCCAATGATAGTAGCTATCAATCAATTTGCCAAAGCACAACACAGAGATATAGGTAATCTTTAAAGAGTCCATATCCGATCAATTTTCCTGGGCTTTTCTATCTCTCTTTGTTTCTCAATTAATAAATTTTATCTCCGTCAAAGTCCCAAACTCTTAGAACAATAATAAAGATTCAAAACCAAGCAACAAACCAATCCATATAACAAAATGTAATAAGGGAAACAAAAATGAGTAAAAAAGAACTGAGATTTAGAGATACCTCAACTGAAGCAACCACTATTAGTATTTATACACCGTGTGGAAAGGAAGACAGGAAGGAAGGAACTCAGAAAGGCGGCCATTAATTCGAAATAGTAGAGCAGGAAGGTGGGGAGCACAATTTCAGACTCTCTATTTTCCTTCACGGTTTCAGTCTCTTTGCTTTCCTCACATTATATCACGCAAAACCCTTCAGGGTTCCACACTTCCACCTTCCACGATTTTTATTTTTTGTTTTCCTTTAAGCTGAAAAGGCTTTGGGTTGGGCTTGATAGTGGAAGTAAATAAATAAGAAGTGGGCTAGGATTTATTATACAGATTTATTATACGGTTGGGATTTATTATGCAAGAGTTACTATAATTCTGAAATTTGCAAAAACCATTTTCAAATTGTATGACAAATAATAAAAAAAAAAAAAATTGGAATGACATGGTTGCTGACGTGCCTCAACCTGAGCATAGCAGTATTAAATGCTACGTTTCTGCTTTTAATAATATATAGATTGTCTTTAACTAGATCTTCATATCGCATTTTTGGTTCTACACTCCTGTTGAGCCTTCTCATTCGCCACCTCATTATTCTTTTTATTATTTATTTTTTACTTTTAATTTTTTGAGAATACTAAATATATAAATATATTAGCTTTACAAATTCATCTTAAGCAGTTTTAATTTTACATATTCATCTACTTTAGTTTTAATGTTATAACTAAATAATAAATTAAAGAAAAATTAAAACAAAAATATTGTCGAAACATATTCATCTAAGGTGGTTTTAATAGTTGATAGACACGTTCAAATACATAGTCATGATTTTGTTTTGATATAAAATCAATATCTCACTACCAAAATAACTAGGTATTATGTTAAAATCAAAAATCGTAATGATCATACATCTGTAATGCATTGTATATCCCATAATAGGTCTCATTCTTCTACCATTTCCCGAGAGTTGATGACTATTCATAACTATCGCCTTGACACGAAAGAAGCGTTCGACCCAATGCTTTATTTCTCTCCTAGTTGATCCCGCTTCGACATTAGAAGTATATTGATTTTTACCCAATAATCAAAGAATTTTGTCTTTAAATATTGCATATTTGATTCCATTCATAAATCTATTTTCTTCTCTATGGGAATTAGTCTCAATAAGAATGCTAGTTCTATATATATATATATATATATATAGAGAGAGAGAGAGAGAGAGAGAGAGAGAGAGAGAGAGAGTATTAACCTTTTTCATGTGGGAAAATATGTATAGAAATGGAGAAAGAATGACATACTTACAGTAATAGAATGGGAATAAGAAGAGCCAAAATAAAAGGAAGAGGAATGCATAGATGAAGAGTGACATTAAGGTTGAGAGTAGTGGAGAGATGAAAAAGTAAAAGAGAAATAATGGTTGGAAGTAGTGGAGAGAAATGGGAAATAGGTAGATGATGTGGTTCAACAAGAGCGTAGCAACAACAAATGCTACGCTTTAACTTTTGGATATATATAGATTATAAGAGATTTTCTCTTATTGAGTTGAATAATGACTAGAGCAAAGACATATGAGATTCTTTTCACCAAATGCTTTCAAGAATTCACCTGCATAATTCATCACCATTATCGCAACATGCACTTTACCATCTAACAAGAAGCATCAACATTTGCTTTCCAACAAGAGTAAGGTGTTCTTTCCCACTAGACTCGTCTAGAAATTTGCATGCAAAGTTGGGTTTAGGGGTCTTGGCTTCGAATCTCTGATAGTCCAAATGAATTTATTGAATCAAACCATCAAGATTGAGAGGCTCACTTGTTAGCACCATTTTATTTCTGAATTTCCAAATCGTGTTCATGGTCACAGATTCACAGCCACTATAAGAAGAGTTTGATCTTTGGAAAGCCCTCCTTGTAATAACACACTATCTGGGATACAGAAGCCTTAATCAGACCAAGACTTGAGTCTACACTAACCTTGTTTATCTTCGGCCCAAAACTGATCTAAACCACACTAATCTTACCACATCATTTTTTCATTTTTTTTTTTGGAGAATAAAATCACAACTTAAAAACAAATGAACCTCAATTTTGGAATTTTATTTCCAAATAACATTAAATATTAAAAAATTTAGTTAGTTGTCAACGTTTCAAAACAATGTTGAAAATTAGCATCTCGAGTGTCTAAAACTCGAGTTCCAAGATAAAAATCGAGTTTTTAAGTCTCGATTTGTATAGATCAAATGCTGGAAATCGAGTTTTTGAGACTCGAGTTTGGAAATCGAGTCTTAAAAACTCGATTTTCACTTTGGTTTTTGCTTTTTGAATCTCGAGTCTTAGAAACTCGAGATGCTAGTTTCCAACATTGTTACTAACGTGTCTTAACTTACTATATTATCCCTCCTCCCTGTGCTATTCTGCACATTCCCCCCTCAATTCTGCCTTTCTACCACATGAATACCATGTGCTGATGTGTCTTCTTCCCTCCCGATCTTTTCACTAATCCTGCTTTTAGGGGTAACAAGAAGCATCAACATTTTTAACCTTTCATGGAATATGCTTTGCCATAGGGGTTTCCAAAAGATGGTATGAGAATTATTGAATCTGTGCTGTTTATCAGCCCAATATATGGACTAGACAAAAAAGAGTGGAGATCTCTCTCCGACCAAATCACGTTTTCTTGTGTAAGGGAAGTTGGAAGAGGATTCTTGTAGCCACAAGATCCAATGATCATTCCAAACGTTTATACTAAGGCCTTGCCTACAAGAAAGCATCTACGCCTAATAGAATTTTTTGTAGTAACTGGCATCAGGAAAATGACATATTCAATGCTTGAAGTTCTCACTTTTCTGAGGCCTAAGAGAGGTGATTAGTAGACAGCCGCATCCTCAATTTTAGAGAAATTGATTCTCGTGCTCGAACCCACAACATATTAGTTGGGCAAATAGCACTTGCCATTGTACCAAAATCTAGCCCCTTTTATTAGTAATTCACAGGGAAACAAGAAATTCTATTTAGAGAGTAAAAACTAAAGTGAATGAGCAAAGTATATTTTGATAATAATTTACTTTATAGTGTGATGGGAAAATGTATTGCATACATTTTAGAGATTCTTTTTAACAAAATATTGTTTTCAGTCTAAAAATTGACATGAAGTTCAGTTTTCATCCTTAAACTATCCAAAGTTTTTTCCCCCTAAACTATATTGATAACATTATACTTTATGTCATTTGTACATTCCGTTAATTTTTTTTTCTTGTGTATCTAACTAAATGTTTGAGTGTGTGTTTCAGTTAGCTCAACTGGTAAAGTCTCTGATGGTTGTATAAGAGATCTAAGGTTCAATCCTCGCCTACACCAAAAACTGATTGGTGTCTTGGTCTGATGATAAAGAGCTATCATCAGGAGCGGACACCATAAGTTGAAACTTTCTCAAAAAAAAAAAAAAAAAAAAAACTAAATGCTTGGGTGAAATTACTTAATTTGAGGTGCAGCACTAATAAAAAAATAGTTATTTGTCAAAAATAAATAAATAAAGAGTTATTCTAGGATTACAACTTTTGTTTCATAACTTTTGTTTCATAACTTTTTGTCACAGCTCTGATGTTATCAACTATAAATAATTGTCTATCACTTTCACATAGACGCCTTGTTTTTTATCCATCACTCACAATCAACCACATTTGTGGCACAAACATTGTCCACAAATTTTCTCATAAATAAATAAATAAATAAAACATTATTCAATGTGATCCATAGTCTGAAAGTAAATATGGCATGTGTTGAAATTGGATTACACATGATTTGAAGAAGCAACTGCCTTCTGGCATGAATTCTGATGCAATGGACGCTGCTACCAAACCTTGAATCATTTGGACCTTCGCAAGTCAAAATAAACAACGGATAATTGCATTGATTTGTTCAACTGTGCTACACAGCTCCAAGGGGAATGGATTAAGCCAAATAAATGGAAAACCGTAGTTGTTCATGGAAAGCTGGAAACTTTCACTGATGACAAACCATGATGTATCTGCCTGTATCAGCATAGAACTTCTTAGGAAACACACAATCATGTAGTTACTGCTCATTGAAAAGAGGCTCAAGGTCGAAGGAGTCAATGAATTGAAACTGCAAAAGAACCAGGGCCCCATTCACATTAAGTTATTGAATTGTTCCTTTACAGTCATCTACTTCAAGATTAGTTGAGAATACTCTATTTTAAATTATTGTTTTATTCATCTGACACTGTCAAAAATAGACAAATGTTCTAGACCATGAAAAAGCTTTAGAAAATAATTAAGATTTTCCATTTTGATCCTGAACAGTTCCAAGAGGGACACGATTTGCTAATAAATTTAAAAGATATTGTGACGACAGCCCGCCATCTTCGGTGGACTTTGTTGCTGCTTGTGCCACTTCCTATGTCTCTGCATCAGCAAGACTAAGAAGACTATTGAGGTTTTCACATAGAAAGAGAGTTATATATAGAACCATGATCTTCATTCTTCAACCACAAAACCAACCAAAAACTTATCTTTTACAATCTTGTACTCTCTAAAAAACAGGAGTTTCTAGCAGCCATGATGAAATCATCAAACTCACCCCTCTACCTGCTATCTTGCCTTCTAATGTTACTGCTTCTCCCGGTGCCTTCCCTATCAGCTGACCCTGATTCGTTACAGGACTTTTGTGTTGCAGATTTGAATGCATCCATATCAATCAACGGATTTCCTTGCATACCTGCCTCAAAAGTTAATGCAAGTGATTTTTTCTTTGATCTGAGCAAAGAGGGTGTCACTAACACATCAAACTTAAACTCCAGTGTCACTCCTGCAAACGTCCTTGCCTTTCCTGCTGTTAACACTCTTGGGATTTCAATGAACCGTGTAGACTTTGGCCCTGGAGGACTTAATCCACCACACTCTCACCCTCGTGCAACTGAGATGGGTTTGGTCGTTGAAGGGAGCATACTTGTGGGGTTTGTGACAACTTCCAACGTGTATTACTCTAAGGTTTTGACTACTGGAGAGGTCTTTGTCATTCCTAGGGGTCTTGTACACTTCCAAAAGAATGTTGGAAACGGGAAAGGTATTGTCTTCACTTCTTTCAATAGTCACATGCCAGGGGTTGTGATTTCCTCAACAACTCTCTTTGGTTCACAACCCCCAATGCCTAATGAAGTGTTAACTCAGGCGTTCCAAGTAGACGATGCTGTTGTCAATAGCATAAAATCTAAATTTGGTTCTTAAGCCATGGCCTTCCTGATAAGGTCCCTTTGATTTGAAGATTGTGTAACAATACTTTTTGAGATTGCCTGCCTCCCTTTGTTGGGCTGTGTTATTCAGGTTATCTGTGTATGTTGTTTTGATTATTGATTGATTTTATAAAAAAATTGTTATTGTTATTGATTGATTTTATGATACCTATGTTGTTATGTTTATTGATGAATTTTATGATAAATGTTTTCACCTGTGAGTTGAAGTATTGAGTTCTAAATGACACAACTGAATCTCCCTCATGGTAAAAAAAATACCTTGAAGAATATACCTCTGTTCTGAATTCGAATACAATAATCTAAAAGTGTCCTGTATCAAACCCCACGTACAATGACATCAAATTGTCACGGAGTATTTATAGCTCAAATTAAGTTCCATTTATTTTCATTTTAAGTGGAGAGTAATGATTCAAATTGGATTTAATGGCTTCTCTCAAAAAAATAAAAAATAACAAATGCCATAGGATTCCCTAAAAAAAAAAAAAAACAAACATAAAATATTAGTTCTATTTTTACTAGTATGTGAATTGCAATAAGGCTATTGATGTTAGTTTGGGTTATTAAACATATATAATATACCCACTAAAATATATATATATATATATATATATGGAAATTCGACCAGGACATTTGGAGGTACTAAAATGGTTTTTTCTTGCTATTTTCATGATATTGGTTACACCAAGTTTCTCATTAAATTGCTATTACGTATATAATTTTTAAAAATTGCTATTGGATACTACATATACAATATCAATTCACAATTATTGTTTGTGAAATTCTACTAAATATAACACAAAATAAAATAATACATTGGTCAAATAGAATCTCTTAAATTGAATGGGGATAGATGCATGGGATTGTTCAGCCCAGTTACAATTTGTTACGTTTAATATCTTCTCATACAAAATATTTGAATAGAAACAATATAAATATGCTCATTAGTTCAAAGAAAAAATAACAGTAAAAAACTAAACAATTTATTTTGTATGGAAAGCTAACAAAAGCAAAATCTAATTTTGATTCTAATTGAATTTTCTCTAAACTTTGGTTTAAAAAAGCAATATATATATATATATATATATGTATATATATATTTCCTAATTAATAATGGACCATACATAGTCACGGTATCTATATATATAATAATATGTGAAACTGAGAGAAACTCAAATTAGAATTCCAAATAAAATTCCAATTTTGCGCCATATGTCCTAAATTATTTATTCTTAAAGAGTTTTATTTCTTAATTTTAGAATAAAATGTGGAATCACATTATAAATATTCATCCAAGTGAGTTATTAAGTACAAAAACCAAAGAGTCTAGAATAAATAAATCGTAAAAAAAAAATGGTGCTTTACAATAATTTAAAACAAAATGGACAATTTACATTTTATATCTAATAATATCCTTACAATTTTTTTGTAAAAAAATTATCTAAATATAAAAATGACTATCAATAATATTTAAATTATATATATCGAAATTATATTATGCATTTTATTATATATCTTTAAGTGTATTCATGCATATGCATGGGGTTACAAGCTAGTATTATATAAATGACTTATAAATTGGAATTGTTAATAGTTATACAAAAAAAGAAAAAAGAAAAAAAAATAGAGGCTCATAAATATAAAATCATTCAAACTCTCTCTTCCTCTAATTTTATATATAGAGTTAGATATATGATTATGTTTTTTTATGGTTTATTTATATTGGACTCCTCGTTTTCTACACTAAATTAAGTTATTTGACACAAAAATTTAAAAAAAAAAAAAAAAAAAAAAAACTTAGATTAGAAGGGACATGTGGCATAAAATTAAACTCTAATTGAAATTCAATTTTTACACTGAATTAACTCACCTGGCAAAAAAATTTAAAAACTTAAATTAGATGGGCCGCGTTTTTGGGGTCTATAGCTGCATTTTTTAAACGCAGCTAAAGACCCTTTTTTTTTGTAGTGTGGAAAATTAGATTCTAATTGAATTCTAATTTGAAATCTAATTGAATTTTCTCTTAGCTTTGCTTATATATATATATATATATATATATATAGAGAGAGAGAGAGAGAGAGAGAGTTGGGTTCGGGGTGTAACTCTAAGCAATGTTACACCACCTAATAACTTGTTATTGAATTCATATTTTGAAAATCTCACCGTTGAATTACATATTCTATATGTTTTTAATATGCATGCCAATTTTTATACCAATCAGATGTTATTTACTATTCCATCCATAAACTCATATTTTATGTAATATTGTAAACTACAAAAACTTGAATTTAAACAATTGATTGATGACATGACTATTGATCTTTAATTACTTCGAAACTTTGCAAACATAGAGAATATACAAAGATAATGTAAACCAATGGTTGATTTGTCAAAATTCGCATCCAATTAAAAAATATTGAGTGGTGTAACATTGCTTAGAATTACACCTGGTATAACTTGAACCCAACTCATATATATATATATATATATATATATATATATATATATAATTGTGATAGGCCACAATCTGAATGACCTCTTGTGATTAAACCAATTAATTAATTAGCCAAGTTATTAATTAATCAATTTAACATGCAAATACATGAAAGTACAAACAAATCACCAATACTAAATATGCAACGGAAATTAAATGACACGGTGATTTGTTTACGAATGGGGAAAACCCTAATGGCAAAAACCCCACCGGGTGATTTTCAGATCACCACTCCCGAAACTCCACTATTATCAAATCAAGCGGTTACAAATAAAGAAATCCCAAGTACCTTACCAACCTATAGTTGAACCCTTACCCCAATACCTAATTGGACTTGATCTGTAGTGACAATTTCCACATTTGATGCACGGCTCCCAAGTATGTGACTAACCAATGCGCGGATCCCAGTACGCGACTTCAACACCAACTAAGAAGGAGAGGTTGGCTGCAAAGTTCTTCAGTTCATCCTACACGATGAAGATCAGGAAGATGCTTGGTCACAAAATCGTTTGGTGCAAATACACAGCAACTTCTTCAGAGAAGATGAACTAGGTCAAGAATTTCGTCTTTGATCACAATTTGCTTGAACAGAGATTGCTCAATGCTTTTGCAACTTGTGTACAATTTGACAGCTCTTAAAACAATCCTTTTATATGTTTAGGGTTAGAAGAAAAGAATGCCCAAAAGCATATTCACGGATCTCAAGAAAATTAGATCAAAAAATCTGAAATTATAAATCTCGACAGATAGCAGGTGTCGAGGTAGCTATCGAGCAGGTGTCGAGCTTTAATGAATTTGCATTTCGGCTTGTTTTTTCTTGGACAGACTTGATGACTTCAACACTTGATCTTGAAACCTTGTTTCTTGAAGTATTAAAAACACCTAGAACTACCCAATTACAAGTAGAGTGCGTTTTGTCAAAATGATTAGCCAATTTACATAAATAAGTGACATATGTTCTTAACAAGTGAAAACACATATGTCCTAACAAATTAGATTCTCAATTTTGCACCACGTGTCTCATTTAATTATTAATTTTGTGACAAGTGAATTATTAAGTGTAAAAATCGAAGAGTCTAAATCCAGTTAGATTCTAAATTAGATTCCAATTGGAGTTCAATTTTCCGCCACATGTCCATCTAAGTTTTTAATTTTTGTGGCAAGTGAATTAAAAAAAAGTGTAAATTAATACCATGAATAATTTGAATCTCTTCTAAAATATATATATAATTTGAACCATATAATTGTGAATATTTTTAATTGTCTCCGTGCATACACACGGGACTACACACTAGTTAATATATATATATATATATATATATATATATAACTCCAAAATTTTGCATTATTTGATTTTATTTCATTACCATTATTGAAACATGAATTTGTACCAATTAGCTTGTGACATATTTAACAATGAAAAAGAAACTTTGGAAAGTACAATTCTCTCATTACATAGTTTGGCATGAAATCAATCTATTTATAATCTATATTTATATATATCTAAAACGAATTGAGGAGCTAAAGACAGACATCAACACACTCCTTCATCAAGAAGAACTATTTCGGAGGTAGCGTTCAAGGTCTATATGGTTACAAGCTAGAGATAAAAATACAAAATACTTTCACCATAGAACCAGTCACAGGCGCTGAAAGAATCACATCTCGGGAATTAACGATTCAAATGGGGTTTGGTGCACAACAGAAGACCACATAGCAGAGGTGGCTAAAAAGTATTTGGAGGACTTGTTCCAATCAGCCAACCCCATGGCCTTGGTGGAGGTTTTGGACTCGGTGGATCAGGTGGTAACTCTAGCAATGAACAATACTCTACTCCAGCAATACACACCCGATGAAGTTAGACAGACACTATTTCAAATGCACACCTCAAAATCCCCTGGGTCAGATGGTATGTCCCCTTTCTTTTTTCAGAAATTTTGGCATATTGTGAGGCCAAATGTGACACAAGCAGTACTATCTGTTTTAAATTCGGGGCACATGCTACGAAAAATGAATTACACCCATATTGTGCTAATCCCCAAAAAGAATGAGCATAAATTTATGTTAGATTATAGGCCTATAAGTTTGGGTAATATTGTCTCTAGAATCCTCTCAAAAGTTATAGCCAATCAGTTGAAATATGCGTTGCCTAATCTTATATCTGATGAGCAAAGTGCTTTTGTCCCTGATAGACTTATCATTGACAATACCACAGTAGCAATTGAGTTGTTACACAGGATGAGGAATAAAAGAAAAGAGAGAGTGGGACAAATGGCAGCCAAACTCGACATCAGCAAAGCCAATGGTCGGGTGGAATGGAGCTTCTTGTGCCAAATCATGCTAAAAATTGGCCTGCATCCTAGATGGGTTGATTTGGAAATGGAGACAGTCACCAAAGCATCATATTCAGTCCTTATTAATGGAGAACCTAGAAGCTTCATTGCTCAATCATGGGGGACCAGACAAGGCGACCCACTATCACCCTACCTATTCTTGTTATGTGCTGAAGGATTGTCGGCTTTACTACAAAAGGCGGAGGCAAACAACTCCTTAAAAGGTATCAAATCTTCCCAACGTGGAGTTTGTATATCTCACCTACTGTTTGTTGATGACAACCTCTTGTTTTGCTGAGCAACAGTGGATGAATGCCAAAGGTTAACTACTCTCTTGGGGAAAGTATGAAGCCGCATCAAGACAATCTATCAATAGACAAAAAACAACATTGTTTTTCAGCAAAAAAACAAAACCGAATGTGAGGAATGCTATTCAACAAATGTTGGGGGCAAGGGTGATGTCAGATTGTGAGAAATTTGGGCTTGCCGATGAATGGTGGCAAATCAAAGGTAAATACCTTCAAGGAGCTTCAAGAAAAAATAACAAAGTGGGCAATGGGGTGGAAGGAAAAATTTATATCGAAAGCAGGACGTGAGATCTTGATCAAGACTGTAGCTTAAGTTGCCTAGAACTGTATATGATAATATAAACTCTCTATTAGCCAAGTATTGATGGGGACAAAATCAAGGGAGAAAAAAAATACATTGGATCAATTAGAAAAAATTGTGTACTCACAAAAAGAAAGGAGGAATGGGCTTCCGGGATCTAAATGCCTTTAACCTGACAATGTTGGCCAAACAGGCATGGAGACTAATCCACAACACTCAATCCCTATTTTACAGAGTTTACAAGGCACGTTATTTTCCTAATAGCTCTTTTATGGTGGCTGAGTTGGGATGCAATACATCTTTTGTTTGGAGATCATTGTTGTTAGGACATATGTGTTTCACTTGTTAGGAACATATGTCATTATTTTATGTAGTTGGTTAATCCTTTGACAAAACGCACTTTACTTGTATTTGGGTAGATCTAAATTGTGTTTAATACTTGAAGAAACATGTTGTTCAAGTCTAGTATTAAAGCCATGAAGATTGGACCAAGAAACAAGTGAAGAAAAGGTGTTCAATAAAGCTGGATAGATATCTCGACACCTATGGACAGATACTCGACAGCTTCTCGAAACCTCTCGACAGCTTCTCGAAACCTCTCGACAGCTAAGCTATCTATCGTGTGCTGCAGTTTGGCGGCTTGCTAGTCGCGAGTCAGCCGCGAATCCTAGTCGCGAGTCCCTGCTTCTTTGCACAAACTTGAGCATTTCTTCACACTCTCTCACACACTGCCCTTACATGAATCACACCTAAATACAAGGTTACTAAGTGTTAAATTACAAGCAAATTGGCACGAAATAAAGCCAACAAGATGGTTGATAAAATTAAACCTTACAATCTCCCCCTTTGGCTATTCCGTGACAAAACCCTATAACAAACTCTAGACTTAACGCATGAGTTGGGAACAGTTGGAAAACTCACTCACACCTAACTCTAGAATCTGTGTAGCTCTTGAACCATAAGAACAAGTATCTCCTGAAATACAACAACACAATAAGTTCATTGTATGCAGAAAACTTATAATGCATATGGAGCAATCACAATGCGATCAAGCAAAATGGAATAAAGCAATAGACCATGGCTTGACCAAACATCCAATCACTATACAATAGTGATCACAATGCTCATTCTCACAAGGAATGAACATCCGGACATGCAAGCAAATAAACTCAATTGCAGAGTATCATTTGCATGTCCAACACTCAACCAATGCATAAAACATATATGCATCTAGGAATAAGATCCTACAAGGGCACAAGAGTAATGTACTTAAAAGAAAATGCATGACATTTAACAGCAAGTACTAAAAACCTTAAAAGCTTACAAAAGCAACATGTACAAACATAAACTAAGAACCTTAAAACCCTACAGAGGTACCAGGTACAAACAAAAACTAAACATAGAGAACTGAATAACATCTGGAATAAATATATACCAGAACCAATTAACCATAGAGTATCAACCACATAAACAAAGCATAAACATTATCCAAAGTATAAACATAAAATAAGACTGAACAGTAAACTAGCAGTTTATAAACACTGTTTTTGACTGCTCCCCCTCAAAATAGCACTCCCCCTCAAGAGTTGCTTTTCAAAAATTCTCCCCCTTTTTGACCGGAATGGCCAAAGGTTCACTGCTGAGTGTTTAAGCTGTCAATCTTGGCTGAAAGAATGTCGAGCTGATCTTGCATTGCTGTCATTTTGTTAGTATGCTTATTCTGGACCTCTCTGAGTCCATCAATCCTCTCCAGGATGATCTGAAAAGCATCTGGAGGATCCGCTGATGAGGATGAAGCTCTGCTTCTCTTGCTTCTGTTCCTGAGTGTGGATGTCTGTCCTGCAGCCTTAGCTTCAGTCTCCATTGGATCACCTTCTTCTTGGTCACCCTCCTCTTCTTCACCTGGAAGACGACTTTGTATCCTTATGAGAGTTAATTTGTTTATGGCTGATAGAGGAGTCATGGGACTGATATCTTGAGGGATTGCAACCCCTTTTGTTCTGAAAATTCTCATGAGAAGACTAGGAAAGATCAGCTTGGGCCTTGAGGTGGTTCTAGTCTCATCCACAATTGTGTCATATATGTGAGAACTTATGTCAATGAAGGTTTTCTCCTTGAGCTCCATGAGGAAGATAGCTCTAGCATTAGTAAGAGTAGTCATCTTTCTTATAGGATATAAATTGAACATCATGATTGTGGTCAGACACCTCATGTCAACTGGGAAGGCATTAGTGTTGAGACATCTCCCTTCTTTAACACCACCAATCCGAGTCTGGACAGTGTCTAAAGATAGCATCCTGTCTTTGTAGTTGGTGAAATCATGATCTTCCAATCCCTCAAGCCCTAGAACCTCATCAATATCATGTGCATCTATGGTGAACTCACGTCCTCTAATCCAACAATTCAACTCATCCTCCCTTATGCTCACATTTGCATAGAATTCCCTTATTAAAGGTTCACAAACTGGAGGTAGGTCACTCAGCAATTTATCCCATCCTCTTCCCTCAAAACACTCTGGAATGAAGGTATCCTTCAAATCTCCTAAATCTACAAATATTTCCTGTATTATGGTACCCTTCAAGAAGGAATCTCTATATCTCTCAAAGTGTTGAACAGACCTAAACAGGTTATGGTCTATTTTCAGCCTTTTGTCAGCCCTCTTAGCAGGAGTCTTCTTCTTTGTAGGTGTAGGAGTCATCTGTAAACAAGCAGAAGAGGCCACAACAAGAACAGAACACAATTTGTGGAAATACACACAGATTAGTTGGAAAGGGAGTGACAGAGTGACAGGTCAACACACAGACCAAGCACAGTTGAGAACCAAAAAGGATAACACAAATTAAAACTCAACACCTCAAATAAGTTTAGTTTGTATTGATGTAGACTGAAAAAAGCATTAAACAACTATAAATGGACAGAGTAAACCACATTCAGACACAAGATAGCAAATGTCAATGAGAAATATTCAAGTTATATCCTCATGATATGGCAACATAAAAACACATCATTATAGATCAAACAAACCAAAATCTCAGACAATCTGAAATACCCAAACTCACATTTAGAGTAAAACACAGAAAACCCCAAACTCATATACTCAAAAGGTATGAAATCTAACAAATATCAATTCTCATAACAAGACTAGCACAATGATATTAGAACAAGATAGCAAATATATTCAACAACAAAAGAAATCAACTCCAAACAACCAAATCCAACATTTTAAGCAAACCCATGTTCGAACACAATATTTTGCAAATCAAAATGGCAGCTCACAAATCAAGAAAAAAATGTTCAAATCATGAAATATGAAGTGAGGGAAAGAAAACCCATACCTTTTTCTTGAATATTGGAGAAGAAATGATGCAGAAATGGAGGATTTTCGAAGAAGTACATGGAGTGTTTGAAAGAGTGAAATGGGGAAGACAATGAACAAAAAAAAAAACAAATTATTGACATTCCACATGGGATAAAAAAACGAATGGGTGACAATTAAAACATTTTTATTTTCAAAAAGGAGAAAAATAATTGACAAAAAATCAAGTCTAAAGATTGATCTCTTTTTCAATATGTCTCTTTTGCTTTTGCACTGTCTAGTTCTTTGGTTTTCTCAATAGATTAAATTAGATGGAGAAAGGAGGAACCGAGAGCATGAGACAGAAATTAGGAGAGGCAAAATTGGTTACTTGGTTAATTGAAGAAGAGCAAAAAAGACCGTAGCATTACCAAGTCCGATGGTGTTTCGGTAGCTTCTGCAAAAGTGGAGAAGGGGCAACTGCAATATATAAAGAAAAAAAATCAATAAGGAGAGAATAAGAGTTGAGATCAAAGAATTGAAGTAGTGCTGAATTGAGGTTAAAATGGATTTAATAAGGTGGTGGAAAAGTGGGGTGATGTTATCCCTTTGTTTGATGGAAAGAGAGACCAAGGAGGACGGTTAATTGAGAATTCGAATAGTTAGCCACTTGGGTTTAATGGAGTAAATGGGGAAGATGAGTGGGTTGCACTCAGTCATTATGGAAAGGATTCTACAGAATCTATCCCAAAAAATAAAAAAATAATAATAATATGAGGAAGTTGAAAAATAGGAGAGCATAATTTAATGCAAAAAAGTCATGAGAATATGTAGCACAGCAAAAGAATTGAAGTAGTGCTGAATTGAGGTTAAAATGGATTTAATAAGGTGGTGGAAAAGTGGGGTGATGTTATCCCTTTGTTTGATGGAGAGAGAGACCAAGGAGGACAATTAATTGAGAATTGGAATAGTTAGCCTGTTGGGTTTAATGGAGTAAATGGGGAAGATGAGTGGGTCGTACTCAGTCATTATGGAAAGGATTCTACATAATCTATCCCAAAAAAAAAAAAAAAATATTTTGAGGAAGTTGAAAAATAGGAAAACATCCAATGGATAGTTGTTTGTTTGTTTGTTTGTTTGTTTTTTTTTTAAAGAAACTTTGAGTAATAGGAGGAGAGCATAATATATATGCAAAAAAGTCATGAGAATATGTAATGTCATGATATATTGTAAAGTCATCATATATTTTGCATTATTTTAAAAAAGGTAATAAAATTTATAAAAAAAAAAAAAAAAAAGACGACATGGATGATGACGTGGCTCAACTGAAGTGTAGCAACAATAAATGCTGCACTTCAGCTTTTAGTAATACTAGCCACGAACCCGCGCGTTGCGCGTGATAATTATTTTTAGGCGAAAAGTTACTTTTAGTCCCTACATTTTCAGGCGATTCTCATTTTAGGCCCTACATTTTATTTTTACCGCTTTTAGTCCCTATCCTGAAAAACGCTTCCCGTTTTGGTCCCTGCCGTTACATCAGAGACGGAGAAAGCTGATGTGCCAAATAGCAGAAATAAATAATAATAAATTAATGTCCACGTGGCCTAAATTAATATTAAAAAATGCCACGCCAGCATCTAAATTTAAAAAATTAATTTATTAATTAAAAACTAAATAAATTACATGAATTGAAATGTAAGTGTGTTTTGAACAAGAACAACAAGAACACAAATCCATATTCAAGAACACAAACCCAGAAATTCAAAAAAAAAAAAAACCAGTAAATCAAAACCCAGCCAAATCAAGAACAAAACATCTAAATCATCCAACATCAACAACAAAACAACATAGCACCAATCAGACCACAGATCATCAACAAACCATATAGAAAACCCAATCATCAATCCAAAATCCATAAATTTCCGGTCATCACGTGCACCGAGCTTTTCCAGACCCAGAATTTCCTGCATTGGATGGGTACCTCTCTCACTCTTTCTCCCATACAATTTTTCTATTAATTTCTCATAGCCTTGTTGATGATTTCAACTTTCTCTCTTTGGGAAAAGGAAGGACCCAGAAGGCTTAATGGGTCCACCACAGACCGGTCACACAGCGAAGCGCGAGTTCAAGAAGCGGCTCGAGAAAGACTCCGAATCCCGTGAAGCATTTGAACGCCAAGTCCGTGAAAAGAAGGAGCGTCGCCGAGCTATTTGCCAGGTAACTTAGTTAAATCAACTGGGTTATTGATTTTGAGGAACTGGGTTTTGTAAATTATGTAAATATTGTATTTTTGAGATGGTTGTTTTTGTTGTTTGTTTTAGTCTCGGGTCATTCCGGATACTCCTGATGAGCTCGTCAAGTACTTTCTGAACACTGAAGCTCAGGAATTTGAGGTTGAGATAGCAAGGTTGAGAACACGGTAAGTGCTTTTATGGTGTTACATCTTTATAACGTGGAAGATAACATTGCATACCAGTTGTTTGAGGTTTTGATTCACCCAGAGAAGCATAGAGGATCCGAATTTTTTTTTTTTTGGGTTTGTTGAGGATCTGTGTGGTTTGATGATGTAATTTATGGATTTTGGGTTGATGATTCGGTTTTCTATAGGGTTTGTTGATGATCTGGTCTGATTGGTGCTATGTTGTTTTGTTGTTGATGTTGAATGATTTAGATGTTTTGTTCTTGATTTGGCTGGGTTTTGATTTACCGGTTTTTTTTTTTTTTTTTTTTGAATTTCTGGGTTTGTGTTCTTGAATTTGGATTTGTTTTTTTGTTGTTTTTGTTCAAAACACACTTAGATCTCAATCCATGTAATTTTTAGTTTTTAATTCTGTTTTTAATATTTTTATTTAATTAAAATTAATAAATTAATTTTTTAAATTTAGATTCTGACGTGACATTTTTTAATATTAATTTAAGCCACGTGGACATTAATTTATTATTATTTATTTCTGCCGTTTGTCATGTCAGCTTTTTCCGTCTCTGATGTAATGGCAGGGACCAAAACGGAAAGCGTTTTTCAGGATAGGGACTAAAAGTGGTAAAAATAAAATGTAGGGACTAAAATGAGAATCGCTTGAAAATGTATGGACTAAAAGTGGCTTTTCGCCTTATTTTTATGGTGGTTTTATTAAAAAAAATTTACAATTTAAACTAATCTAATAATGAGTAATTTATTTTGTAATTATATTTTTTATTTATTATAGGAACAATCATAAATGCAAAATAGGAACAATCCAAAACACCAAAAAAACGTAAACTAAAAAAAATTGATAAAACTTAACAATGATTAATTGAACCAATATTATGATAAAATTTTGTTTTTGATAATCTATTAAGGTTTTTTTTTTTTTTTTTTGTAGAAATTATAATTTCAACCACCCAAAACATATTATCAAATAAACAATTATTAGCAAAATCTAAGAATTAAATTTCTATACATGCATTGTTATAAAATAATAATAATTAAAATAAAATTGCAAAAGTTAAAATTTGTCACCTATCCGATTATTTTCGTTTGGTTAACCTTTGCTTTTCTTTAAATGAATGGCATTATAGAGTATTTCTAATATAACTATTAAGAGTACTTTGTTCACCACAAAGGATTAGAAAATAAACAAAAATTAGTAAAGTCTTATAGTTTAACATTTAAATTGAGTACTATAAAACTAAATCGCATTAACGCAAAATAGAGTTTTAAAGAATATAAAAAATTATCAACCTAAAATAGAGATGCGAGAAAAAAAAATCCACCAAAAAATTTAGAGAGAGAGAGAGAGAGAGAGAACCATTTTTTTTGTGAGGGAAAACTATGCATAGAATAAAAGAGATAGTGACAAATTTATAGTAAGAGTATGTGAATAAGAAGAGACAAAAATAAAGGAAGAGGAAGGGAAATAGGAAGAATGGTATTAAGGTTGAGAGTAGTGGGGAGATGAAAAGGTAAGGAAGGGAGAAAGATTGAAGAAGTAGTGGGGAGATGAAATGATAAGGGAGAGAGAAAGGTTGGAAATGTGTAAATATTAAAAATAAATAAATGTTAAAAACAATTATAGGAAAATTGGAAAGAAAAAAAAAAAAACCCTAAAGCTTGAAATGCTTCAACTTTTTTTTTTCTTCCTTTAAGTTGAAAAGACTCACACAAAACCCTAAAACTGAACTGAAAAGGCCTTGAGTTGGGCTTGATAGTGGAACTAAATAAATAAGAGGTGGACTGGATTAATTATACAGATTTATTATAGGGTGATAGTGGAAGTAAATAAATATGTAGTGGGCTAGATTTATTATAGAGTGATAGTGGAAGTAAATATAATAAGTAGTGGGCTGCATTTATAGGGCCGAAAATTGTAAAAAACATTTAAAAATTGTAGAACAAATTATATTTATAAATAAAAAAATGACATGGCAGCTGATGTGGCGCAATGTGAGAGCAGCAGCATTAAACGCTACGTTTCAACTTTTAGTAATATATAGATATAGATCAATGATATTTTTAAGGGGACAAAAGTGTAATTTTATAAAACAAAATTACTAAAATTATTACCCATATATATAATAATATTTTTTTAAAAAAATATTTGGGGGGCCATTGCCCCAAGTCCAACCATGGCTCTGTCCATGCATGTAGTTACTGCTCATTAAAATAATCAATGATATTTTTAAAAGGGCAAAAAGTGTAATTTTATAAAACAGAATTAGTACTCATATATATAATAATATTTAAAAAAAAAATATTTGGTGCGCAAGTCCAACCATGGCTCTGTCCATGCATGTAGTTAATGCTCATTAAAAAGAAGCTCAAGGTTGAAGGAGTCAATGAATTGAAACTGCAAAAGAACCAGGGCCCCATTCACATTCATGTCATAATAAAACTCTTTCCATTAAGTTATTGAATTGTTCCTATACAGCCATCTACTTCAAGATTAGTTCAGAAGGCTCTCTTTTAAATTATTGTTTTATTCATCTGACACTGTCAAAAATAGACATATATTCTAGACCATGAAAAAGCTTTAGAAAATAACTAAGACTTTCCATTTTGCTATCTCTATCAAAGCTAATTGATCCTTTGACAGTTTCAAAGAGGGACACGATTTGCTAATACAAAATTTAAAAGATAATTTGACCACAGCCCGCCATCTTCAGTGGACTTTGTTGCTGCGTGTGTCACTACCTATGTCTCAGCATCAGCAAAACTAAGAAATCATTGGGGTTTTCACATAGAAAGAGAGTTATATATAGAACCACAATCTTCATTCTTCAACCACAAAACCAACCAAAAACTCATCTTTTACAATCTTGTACTCTCTAAAAGACAGGAGTCTCTAGCAGCCATGATGAAATCATCAAACTCACCCCTCTACCTGCTATCTTGCCTTCTAATGTTACTGCTTCTCCCAGTGCCTTCCCTATCGGCTGACCCCGATTCGTTACAGGACTTTTGTGTTGCAGATTTGAATGCATCCGTATCAATCAACGGATTTCCTTGCATACCTGCCTCAAAAGTTAGTGCAAGTGATTTTTTCTTTGATCTGAGCAAAGAGGGTATTGTTGGGCTTTGTGGAGCCTAGTTTATTTTTGGCCTAGCCCATTGTAACCCTATAAGTAGGATATAAAAGCCACTTTTATAATTAGGGTTTGTGACTACTACTGTTGTGTTTTTAGAGAGAGAGAAAAAACACTGTAGCCGCACTTTGTATTTTTTCCCTGATAATAGTGAAATCCCTGCAACTCCGTGGACGTAGGCAAATTGCCGAACCACGTAAATACTGTCTAGTGCGTGTGATTATTTTTTCTTTGACGCGTGTTTTCTCTATTTTTTATTGTTTCTCACAGGTTGGAATTTTGGTTAAATTCTCAACAACTGGTATCAGAGCCTAGGGTTAGGTTTGAGTGGGAGCAATGGCAGAGGAAGCAGGAAAGGCGTCTGGAATAGAAAAGTTTGATGGCACAGACTTCGCGTATTGGAGGATGCAGATTGAAGATTATCTCTATGGGAGGAAATTGCATCTGCCTCTTTTGGGGACAAAACCTGAGGCGATGAAGGCTGATGAATGGGCTCTTCTTGACAGACAGGTACTGGGAGTTATCAGGTTAACTCTGTCTAGGTCTGTTGCACATAATGTTGTAAAGGAGAAGACCACAGCAGATCTGATGAAGGCTTTGTCTGGTATGTATGAAAAGCCGTCAGCAAACAACAAGGTGCATCTGATGAAGAAACTGTTCAATCTGAAGATGGCAGAGAACGCATCAGTAGCACAACATCTGAATGAATTTAACACTATTACAAATCAATTGTCGTCTGTAGAAATTGATTTTGATGATGAGATTCGTGCTTTGATCGTCTTGGCTTCTTTGCCAAACAGTTGGGAGGCAATGAGGATGGCAGTAAGTAATTCTACAGGAAAGGAAAAGCTCAAGTACAATGATATTCGAGATTTAATTCTAGCTGAGGAGATTCGCAGAAGAGATGCAGGTGAAACCTCAGGATCTGGTTCTGCCCTAAACCTTGAGACAAGAGGCAGAGGTAATAACAGAAATTCAAATTGGGGCAGATCAAAATCAAGAAATTCTAATCGGAACAGAAGTAAATCTAGATCAGGCCAACAAGTACAATGCTGGAACTGTGGGAAAATAGGTCACTTTAGGAACCAATGCAAAAGTCCTAAGAAGAAGAATGAAGATGATTCTGCTAATGCTGTAACAGAAGAGGTACAGGATGCATTACTTCTTGCAGTAGACAGTCCACTTGATGATTGGGTTTTGGATTCAGGAGCCTCGTTTCATACCACTCCACACCGAGAAATCATACAGAACTATGCTGCAGGTGATTTTGGTAAGGTGTATTTGGCTGATGGTTCAGCCCTGGATGTTGTGGGTATGGGAGATGTCCGGATATTGTTACCCAATGGGTCTGTTTGGTTACTGGAGAAGGTTCGACATATTCCTGACCTGAGGAGGAATCTGATTTCTGTTGGACAACTTGATGATGAAGGGCATGCAATACTATTTGTTGGTGGTACTTGGAAGGTTACAAAGGGAGCTAGAGTATTGGCTCGTGGAAAGAAGACTGGCACTCTCTATATGACCTCAAGTCCAAGAGACACAATTGCAGTTGCTGATGCAAGTATTGATACAAGCCTATGGCACCGCAGACTTGGTCACATGAGTGAGAAAGGGATGAAGATGCTGCTGTCAAAAGGAAAACTACCAGAATTGAAGTCCATTGATTTTGACATGTGTGAAAGCTGCATCTTAGGAAAGCAAAAAAAGGTGAGTTTCTTGAAAACTGGCAGGACACCGAAGGCAGAAAAATTGGAGTTAGTACACACTGATTTGTGGGGGCCTTCTCCAGTTGCATCCCTTGGAGGTTCAAGGTACTACATAACTTTCATTGATGACTCAAGCAGAAAGGTATGGGTTTATTTTCTGAAAAATAAATCTGATGTATTTGAAACTTTTAAGAAGTGGAAGGCCATGGTTGAGATAGAAACAGGTTTAAAACTAAAATGTTTGAGGTCAGATAATGGAGGAGAGTATATAGATGGAGGGTTCAGTGAGTATTGTGCTGCACAGGAAATTAGGATGGAAAAGACCATTCTTGGGACACCACAGCAGAATGGTGTGACTGAGCGTATGAACAGAACTCTTAATGAGCGTGCTAGGAGTATGAGGTTGCATGCTGGACTACCAAAAACTTTCTGGGCTGATGCTATTAGCACTGCAGCTTACCTGATAAACCGAGGGCCATCAGTTCCCATGGAGTTCAAACTTCCTGAAGAGGTTTGGAGCGGTAAAGAGGTAAAATTTTCCCATTTAAAAGTTTTTGGTTGTATTTCTTATGTTCATATTGATTCTGATGCTCGTAGTAAACTTGATGCTAAGTCTAAAATATGTTTTTTCATTGGCTATGGTGATGAGAAATTTGGCTATAGGTTTTGGGATGAACAAAACAGGAAAATCATCAGAAGTAGAAATGTGATATTTAATGAACAGGTTATGTACAAGGACAGGTCAACTGTAGTATCAAATATTGCAGAGATAGATCAAAAGAAATCTGAGTTTGTCAACTTAGATGGATTGACTGAAAGTACTGTCCAGAAAAGGGGTGAAGAAAATAAGGAGAATGCAGATTCACAGGTAGATCAGAGTACACCTGTAGCTGAAGTCCGCAGATCTTCCAGGAATATTAGACCTCCACAGCGTTATTCACCCGCTTTAAATTATCTACTATTGACTGATGGTGGTGAGCCAGAGTGTTATGATGAAGCCTTGCAAGATGAAAATTCAAGCAAGTGGGAGTTAGCTATGAAGGATGAGATGGATTCCTTGTTGGGGAATCAGACATGGGAACTGACTAAATTGCCAATAGGAAAGAAGGCTTTGCACAACAAGTGGGTATACAGAATAAAGAATGAGCATGATGGTAGCAAACGTTACAAGGCCAGATTAGTTGTTAAAGGGTTCCAGCAGAAGGAAGGCATTGACTACACAGATATATTTTCTCCAGTTGTGAAGATGTCAACAATTAGACTGGTGCTGGGAATGGTGGCTGCAGAAAATTTACATCTTGAGCAGTTAGATGTAAAGACAGCATTCCTTCATGGTGATTTGGAGGAAGACCTTTACATGATTCAGCCAGAAGGGTTTATTGTTCAGGGACAAGAGAATCTAGTCTGCAGACTGAGAAAGAGCTTGTATGGCCTAAAACAAGCTCCTAAACAGTGGTACAAGAAATTTGACAATTTTATGCATAAAATTGGGTTCAAGAGATGTGAAGCTGATCATTGTTGCTATGTTAAATTCTTTGACAATTCTTATATCATTTTACTGTTGTATGTGGATGATATGCTCATTGCAGGGTCTAGCATTGAGGAGATTAATAATCTGAAGAAGCAATTGTCAAAACAGTTTGCAATGAAGGATTTAGGAGCTGCAAAGCAAATCCTTGGTATGAGAATCATTAGAGACAAGGCTAATGGTACATTGAAGCTTTCACAGTCAGAGTATGTGAAGAAAGTTCTCAGCAGGTTCAACATGAATGAATCTAAACCAGTGAGCACACCCTTGGGTAGTCATTTCAAACTGAGCAAAGAACAGTCACCGAAGACAGAAGAAGAAAGGGACCATATGAGCAAGGTGCCCTATGCCTCAGCTATTGGCAGCTTGATGTATGCTATGGTGTGTACAAGGCCAGACATTGCACATGCAGTGGGAGTTGTGAGCAGATTCATGAGTAGGCCTGGAAAGCAACATTGGGAGGCAGTCAAGTGGATTCTGAGATATCTGAAGGGTTCATCAGATACATGTCTTTGCTTCACAGGTGCAAGTTTGAAGCTGCAAGGTTATGTAGATGCTGATTTTGCTGGCGATATTGATAGTAGAAAGAGTACTACTGGGTTTGTATTTACTCTGGGTGGTACAGCTATATCATGGGTTTCAAATCTGCAAAAGATTGTTACTTTGTCTACTACAGAAGCTGAGTATGTTGCAGCAACTGAAGCTGGAAAGGAGATGATTTGGCTACATGGTTTCTTAGATGAATTGGGTAAGAAGCAGGAGATGGGCATTCTACACAGTGACAGTCAGAGTGCAATCTTTCTTGCCAAAAATTCGGCTTTTCATTCAAAGTCGAAGCATATACAAACAAAATACCACTTTATCCGTTACCTTGTTGAAGATAAGTTGGTAACACTTGAGAAGATATGTGGATCTAAGAACCCAGCAGATATGTTGACTAAGGGTGTCACTATTGAGAAGTTGAAGCTGTGTGCAGCTTCAATTGGTCTTCTAGCTTGAGGACAGGAGGATGAGTTGCAGGGATGAGGGATTGCTTTTGGAGGATAGCGGCTGATGTTGATGATTGAACTAGTCTCCAAGTGGGAGATTTGTTGGGCTTTGTGGAGCCTAGTTTATTTTTGGCCTAGCCCATTGTAACCCTATAAGTAGGATATAAAAGCCACTTTTATAATTAGGGTTTGTGACTACTACTGTTGTGTTTTTAGAGAGAGAGAAAAAACACTGTAGCCGCACTTTGTATTTTTTCCCTGATAATAGTGAAATCCCTGCAACTCCGTGGACGTAGGCAAATTGCCGAACCACGTAAATACTGTCTAGTGCGTGTGATTATTTTTTCTTTGACGCGTGTTTTCTCTATTTTTTATTGTTTCTCACAGGTTGGAATTTTGGTTAAATTCTCAACAGGTATCACTAACACATCAAACTTAAACCTCAGTGTCACTCCTGCAAATGTCCTTTCATTTCCTGCTCTCAACACTCTTGGGATTGCAATGAACCGTGTAGACTATGGCCCTGGAGGACTTAATCCACCACACTCTCACCCTCGTGCAACTGAGATGGGTTTGGTCATTAAAGGGAGGATACTTGTGGGGTTTGTGACAACTTCCAATGTGTATTACTCTAAGGTTTTGACTCCTGGAGAGATCTTTGTCATTCCTAGGGGACTTGTACACTTCCAAAAGAATGTTGGAAAAGGGAAAGGTACTGTCTTCACTTCTTTCAATAGTCACATGCCAGGGGTTGTGATTCTCTCAACAACTCTCTTTGGTTCACAACCTCCAATGCCTAATGAAGTGTTAACTCAGGCGTTCCAAGTAGACGATGCTATTGTCAATAGCATAAAATCTAAATTTGGTTCTTAAGCCATGGCCTTCCTGATAAGGTGCCTTTGATTTGTAGATTGTGTAATAATACTTTTGAGATTGACTGCCTCCCTTTGTTGGGCTGTGTCATTCAGGTTATCTGTGCATGTTGTTTTTATTATTGATTGATTTATAAAAACTTTGTTATTTTTATTGATCGATTTTATGATACCTATGTTGTTATCTTTATAGATGAATTTTATGATAAATGTTTTCACCTGTGAGTTGAAGTATTGAGTTCTAAATAACACAACTGAATCTCCCTCAGGCTCCGCTTGGGAGTTCATAAGAGAATGGAATGGAATGGAATGAGATGATCAGAAGGGAATAGAAAGGAATGGAATGAAATGGAATGTATTTAAGTAAGGAAAAAGAATGGAAAAGAATGGAATGGAATAGAATTAAGTAACCTTGATTGGATATTTTAAAATAAATGAATGGAAAAGAATAAAAATGAATGAAATTTAAGTAATCCTGTTTGGGAGCAATATGGAGGGAATGAAATGGAATAATTTTATAACAATATTACTATTAGCCCCCTATTTTAAAATAAAAGGTTGAATATATAGGGGTATTTTGAGAATTTTAGTAAAAAAATCATTAAATCTAATTTCATTCCCTCCCATTCCTCCCAATTTCGGGTGGAATGAAAATTTGAGGTTTTAAGGGAATAGAGAGGAATGAGTGTTCCCTCCATTAGTTTCGACCGAATCATGGATAGCCCTACTTTAGGTCATCAAATTTCATTCAATTCCACCATTGGCTCCAATGATTTCTATTCATACTTTTCTATTTCTTAAATTTTTTGAATATTAAAAAAATTAATTAAATTTTATTTCCTCAAATTAAGGGATAAAATTAACAATAGTTTAATTTACGTAAAACTTTATCATTTAAATTTTAACAAAGTTAAATTCTATTCAAACTAAAAGTCTATTATAATTTTTTTTTTTTTTTAACTTCCTTCCCTAGAAATAAATAAATAAAAATTTTAAATTGAAATCCAGAATCCCACACAATACCTACGCTTTTTTCCCCTTAAGTTGCATCTGACGTTTATTAATTATTTTTTTAAAATTGTTTTATTAATTGTTAGGATATATTTCCTTGAATCAAGGGATAAGATTTAATTATAATTTAATTTAGCTAAAACTTTATTATCCAATTTTTAGAAATTTAAATCCTACTCCAATTCTATTTCCTTCGCCTCATCATAATGTGCTACAACTTTGTAGAAAACTTATTCATGATATGCCACACACACCAGCTATGTGTTGTTGTTGGAAATACCACTTGGATTGCTGCTCAGAGGGCTTGGCACTGATCTGTTATGATAGCTTTCGGGTGAATTCCAGACATGATAGTAAGCCACTGCTAGAACAGCCACACAAAAGACGTTGTATCTTCGCCAGATAGCAGCCCACACCCCAGCAAGATCGATTGCGCATGATGATTTACGCCAATAAAAGGGGTGAATGGCATCTGAGATCTATTAGTTAAGTATGTGGTGCCAAATGTCACCTCGTCATTAAAACTTTCGCACGACAACTTGCTTCTGGCATCTGCCCAGAACACATTGCACAATCGCTAGTTGTTGTCCACATCCATCATATGAAAGGGGGCTTTTGGTTCGCCGTGATGTTACATTACGCCATAATATTATGTTATTGTAATCTTACATTAATGTAATCTCAATATAATAATACAACATTACATTGTTTAGGAATGTGATAAGATTAAGATGATGTGATATATTTTGTAATTTGTTAAAGCTGCAAGTCCAACGCAGCAACAGAGTACAGGACGCATGGCATGCACTAGTCATTAGGACAAGCTGCAATCAAGTGCAGCACAGAGTGCACTACATCATCAAGGCAATGTGCTGTCATGTACAACACAAGGATAGATGCAATCCAGTGCAGCACAACCTATATTGCATCATCAGGAAGAGACTAAAAGGGTGGTTACAATAGGATTGACACGTGGGATTATAGAGGATTTGATAGAATCAATTCCACACTATGATCAGATTATTAGTTCTTTGGTTTGATCTATGTACACGTGTAAGATTAAGTGGGAAGTTGATTGTAACAACCTTACCTGATAATGTGGAAATAGTTATTTTTCTGTTTTTAGCTTTAACTTGTATATAAGCTATGATTAGAAGAAAATTGTAATTAATTCATTCATTATCAATAAAGCTCAGTTTCTATTTAGAGAGAGAGTACATCTTTTACATGTTATCAGAGCTCTTCATCTTCTAGATTTTTCTACTCTATTCTTTCTCTCATCTTCGAGGTCCTTCAATGGCTTCCTCAGAAACTGATGCTCCTACTGCAACTCACAACATCCAATCCACACACACAAATACACATTTTGCCAGTGAATCCAATGCTCCTAATCCATATTTCCTCAATTTCAATGAGAATCCAGGTAATATTCTAGTCACTCAACCTTTGCTTGGTATGCGAAATTATCACTCTTGGTCACGAGCAATGGTGCTTGCTCTCACTGCCAAGAAGAAAATTGGCTTTGTGAATGGTAAGATCTCAAAACCAGAGGATGATTCACCTTTATATGAGGATTGGGAGAGCTGCAACACCATGGTACTTTCATGGTTGATTAATTCCATGCATGTTGATGTCTCTAGTAACATCATGTACTGTGAGACAACAAGGAAGATGTGGCTGGAATTGAAGCGCCTGTACTCACAAGGAAATGGACCTAAAGTTTACAATATCCAGAGGGAGATCTCTCACATTTCACAGAATCAGATGACAGTTAGTGAATACTACACCAAATTCAAGCGATTGTGGGATCAATTGCTGAATTTTGAGCCACTGCCAGAGTGTTCTTGTGGTGCGATGAGGATCTTGAGTGCTTCACATGAGAAGGCCTATGTGATGAAGTTTCTAATGGGGTTGAATGAGAATTTTGAGACTTTACGAAGTTAGATTCTCATGTATGATCCTTTTCCCTCAATGAGCAAGGTTTATTCTTTGGTACTTCAAGAAGAATCACACAAGAACATTGGACATGGAAACTCAACTGCCTCACAATCCGATTCAATGGCTATGTTTACCAATTCCAAAGGAAATTCCAATTGGAATAAAGGGAATGCTAAGAAAGACAAGCCTTATTGCACTCATTGCAACATGCAGGGGCACACGATTGAGAAGTGCTACAAGTTGAACACCCTTTCCAAATAACAATAAATATAAAAAAATTTAGTTAGTTGTCACGTTTCAAAATAATGCTGAAAACTAGCATCTCGAGTGTCTAAAACTCGAGTTCCAAGATAAAACTCGAGTTTTTAAGTCTCGATTTGTAAGCGGATGGGTCTGATGTGGAAAAAAATCCACGTGGAACTCGAGATGCTACAACTTTGTAGAAAACTTATTCATGATATGCCACACACACCAGCTATGTGTTGTTGTTGGAAATACCACTTGGATTGCTGCTCAGAGGGCTTGGCACTGATCTGTTATGATAGCTTTCGGGTGAATTCCAGACATGATAGTAAGCCACTGCTAGAACAGCCACACAAAAGACGTTGTATCTTCGCCAGATAGCATCCCACACCCCATCAAGATCGATTACGCATGATGATTTACGCCAATAAAAGGGGTGAATGGCATCTGATATCTATTAGTTAAATATGTGGTGCCAAATGTCACCTCGTCATTAAAACTTTCGCACGACGACCTGCTTCTGGCATCTGCCCAGAACACATTGCACAATCGCTAGTTGTTGTCCACATCCATCATATGGAAGGGGGCTTTTGGTTCGCCGTGATGTTACATTACGCCATAATATTATGTTATTGTAATCTTACATTAATGTAATCTCAATATAATAATACAACATTACATTGTTTAGGAATGTGATAAGATTAAGATGATGTGATATATTTTGTAATTTGTTAAAGCTGCAAGTCCAACGCAGCAACAGAGTACAGGGCGCATGGCATACACAAGTATCCGGACAAGCTGTAATCAAGTGCAGCACAGAGTGCACTACATCATCAGGGCAGTGTGCTGTCATGTACAACACAAGGACAGATGCAATCCAATGCAGCACAGCCTATATTGCATCATCAGGAAGAGACTAAAAGGGTGGTTACAACAGGATTGACACGTGGGATTATAGAGGATTTGATAGAATCAATTCCACACTATGATCAGATTATTAGTTCTATGGTTTGATCTATGTACACGTGTAAGATTAAGTGGGAAGTTGATTGTAACAACCTTACCTGATAATGTGGAAATAGTTATTTTTCTGTTTTTAGCTTTAACTTGTATATAAGCTACGATTAGAAGAAAATTGTAATTAATTCATTCATTATCAATAAAGCTCAGTTTCTATTTGAAGCACCTGTACTCACAAGGAAATGGACCTAAAGTTTACAATTTCCAGAGGGAAATCTCTCACATTTCACAGAATCAGATGACAGTTAGTGAATATAACACCAAATTCAAGCGATTGTGGGATCAATTGCTGAATTTTGAGCCACTGCCAGAGTGTTCTTGTGGTGCGATGAGGATCTTGAGTGCTTCACATGAGAAGGCCTATGTGATGAAGTTTCTAATGGGGTTGAATGAGAATTTTGAGACTTTACGAAGTCATATTCTCATGTATGATCCTTTTCTCTCAATGAGCAAGGTTTGTTCTTTGGTACTTCAAGAAGAATCACACAAGAACATTGGACATGGAAACTCAACTGCCTCACAATCTGATTCAATGGCTATGTTTACCAATTCCAAAGGAAATTCCAATTGGAATAAAGGGAATGCTAAGAAATGTAAGGTTGAATTTAATCAACCATCTAATTGGCTTTATTCCGTGACCAATTTGCTTGTAATTTAGCACTTAGTAACCCTGTATTTAGGTGGGAAAATTGTAAGGGTAGTGTGTGAGAAGATGTGAAGAAAAGCTCAAGAGTGTGCAAGAAAAACAGAGGTTCGCGGCTAGGACTCGCGGGTGGATCGCGACTGGCAAGCCGCCAAAAGCTGGCACGTGAGAGGCACACTGGGAAGCTGAAGGGTCGCGACAGCTGTCATGCTACAGGACAAAAGTCCCGGGCTGGCCAGGCCGTTACGTCGCAACTTGAACTCGCGACTTGGACAAGCCGCGAGACCAAGTCGCCAATTTGCCCTGTTTGGCAAAAACTGACGTTTTGCATTCCCTTCTCACCCTACTATATATACACCCTTATACCCATCATATTGAGAGAGCTTCCAGAGAGAATTTTGTGAGAGAAAACTCTAGAGAAAAACAAGATTGCCTCATCCCCAATCTTCATCTAAGAGACTCTACAAATTCCTCTACTCTCTTCCTCTCCATTGTCATACCCTTGAGAGGTCTTTTACCAAATCCTTATCTCACCACACCCACGTCTGTGAGAAGGTTTATTTGGTGCTTAGGGAAGCAGTTTGGGAAGAAACCAATGGTGATTGGTTGATGCTATGGGCTATAGCGGAATTCGGTAAGCTAGAAAAGAAAAAGGTTCGGCGCAACCTCGTTGGAGCAAGAAGCTTGGAGGGCTTAGGTACCTGGGTAGATTAGGCTTGGAGGGTCTATTGCTGTTCATGTATCCCAACTACATTTTCTAGTGGATTATTTGACCGCTTGGAGGGCGGTGGAGAGGTTTTACGCCGAGGACTTCGGTTTCCTCTTCGATAACACATCGTGTGTTGTCCGTGTGTTTGCATTTTTCTTTCCTTTATCTTTGCCTTATATTTACTGCTGTGGATGTGTTTATATTTGGCTTAGATTGGTTATCAATTCTGTTATAAGCTTGGTATCATATTCCGCACATTAACTGTTTGATATAAAGCTTGAATTTGTATTTTTGTAATTTGGGGTCTAAGCGTTCAAGGGTGTTTCATACCCATATTGAACTTTCAATTGGTATCAGAGCGGGTACACTTGTTGTGGTTTAAATACCTAAGTGTGATCCTTGACCCCTTGTGTTTATTTGCCATGGATTGTGCTATGTATGCCTCTTTGTATGATTTGGTTGGTAATAAATGTAACATGCTACGTGTTTGTGAAAATGCCTTTATGAGTGATAATCCTCATGATTGTGATGCTATGTTACATGAATCTTTGGATGTTGTTGATATTCCTAACATCAAACCCTTGAAGAAAATTGCTAAGAAGTTTCAAAAGAATTTGAGCAAGTTACTTTGTGAAAAGGATGATTTGATTGCTAAGCTCAATGAATCCAATAAGTTGGTTGAGAAATATAAGAATCTTGCTGAAAATTCTCTTGAAAAACTAAAAGAGTTTGAATGTTTGAATATGGACTTGGATGCTAAACTTGTTTTGTCTAACAAACTTGTTGATGATCTTAAATGTGAAAATGATTCTCTTAAGATGCATGCCAAGTGTTTGATTGCTGAACCTATTGATAAAAAGGATGAAAATATTTGCTGCAATCATGTTGTGGTACCTGATATTGTGCCTATTGTGTGTTCTAACCCAAAGGACAAATCGGTGTACATTCCTCCACACAAAAGAAATCAAAAGGTGGAGAGAAAGGCTCCTAAGTCAAAGCCTCCGTTTAGGTCTCAACCTAAGGTTTTGGATGGATCTAAGTTTGTTCCAACTTGCCACCATTGTGGTGTGATTGGTCATATAAGACCTCAATGTTATAAGTTGAAGAGAGAACAAAACCATGTTGCTAGATCCCTTCCCAAAAAGCCTAGTGGACCTAAACACATTGTGTGTCACCATTGTGGTGCTTTTGGCCATCTAAGACCTCATTGCTCTAAGTTTCATGCTCTCAAAAGAAAAGAGAAACTTGAGCTTCTTGGAAGTTATGCTAAAAAGGATAAACCGGTCTTGACTGAAAATAGCATGTTGATTAAGAAAATGTTTAATGCTCTTAACTCCTTGACTATGTGCATCTCCGGTTCTCATTCTTCCAACCCTCGTCTCACTTCTCTTGAGACACTCATTCCAAACAATCGTTCTGTTTGGATGAGGAAGGGTTCTTATGGTTGAGCTTTTGCTCTTTTGGTCTTTGATCTAATTCTTTCGATCTTTGTGGGACCCTTCATGCATTGCATGTTATATTTTCATGCATTTTGTGCATCTTGCATTTATTCATATGCATTGTTTTTGTTTTGATCTTACTTTTATGTCTTTGTTTTGTGTGAGTAAAAATCCAAAACCACATAAAAAATGAAAAATTAAAAAAGTTTGATCGTATATGTTTGGGCACATATCACATGTGAGTTTTGCCTTGTACCTTTGTACTTATGGCTTTGTGCATTTATGAGCTTAGCTTGTTCTTTATGCACTTATATCTTTGTGGGAAAAATCTTGACATCTTTGTGTGATTGTTGTAAATCGATCTTCAAGCTTGTCATGAATGATTAGTCAATAGTCATGCTGGTCTTGATACATGCGTAGACTTGTGTCTATATATCTTCCCACTCTCTTATTTTTATTGCTTATAGAGCTCAACAAATGTAAATCTCAAAATGAAAAGAGATAATGAGCTGCAAAAGCCGTCGCACATACTAGTATTTGACTAGGAAAAAGGGAAAGCGACTTTTATGAAAATGTATGGTGCCCAAAAGCCAAAGGCTTGTTCATCAAATTGAAATATCAAAAATTTCAGGCATCGATCTCAAAATGAGATATATTGATTCAAAATGATCAAATGTTATGAATTGTAAAGAAGCCAAATGAAAAGCTTCAAAGTTGTGTAATCATTTTCTTGTGGGAGGTCATATATGCATATTTCTATAAGTGAGATAGATCACTTGTCGTAGTACTAGTTGTGTATGACTTGATTGAATTGATCATTGAAGCTTCACTCTAGACTATGGACTATTCCACACTTGATACGCACACACAACACACATGCCTAATGTTCAATGAATGCCTTATTCATTTGTTTGATTGTACTTGTTTAAATGTGATGTGTGTGTGCTCAACTTTATATGGATCAATCCAAAAAGGTTTTTGATCATTTTATATGCTTTTGGAAGTGATTTTTATCACTCTTTGTGTTCATGTTTAGTGCATACATTGTTTTTCAGTGTTTAAACATGTTCTGGGTTGAAAAACAAGTGTCAGAATTTTTGGCGACTTGTTTTGGCGACTTGCCCAGTCGCAAGTTACAGTCGCTCGTTTTGGCGACTTGCCCAATCGCGAGTTCACACAGAATGGTTTCGCGGCTCTCTAGCGACTCGTTCGCGACTCGCCCAGTCGCAAACGCCCAGAAACAGCTTTTTTAAGGGCTTTTCTTGGGAAACCTGTTTTAAACCTCTCCCATACTATGTTAAACCCATCTTTCACTATTTTTACATCAAAACTCAATCAATTTGAATGGTTTTTCATTCCATTAACATCTCTAAGGTAATTATGAACTCTTTTCATTGTTTTTGATCCTTAGACTATGTTTTGGAGAGTTTTGTGCTCTTGGTTGAGTTTTTCATCATAGGGGTTGGGAAAACTTACTTTTTGGTCAAATTTTTGTATGGGATTGGTTTCTTTTAATGATTTGCTTTGAATGTTGGCCCCTTGTGGCAAAAAGAACATGTATTAAGGGTGGTTTTCATGATGTTCATGCATTGTTTCACTTTGTTCTTCATAGTGTGCATGCTAGGTGTTTGATTAAATGCCTCTTAGGCATTTTCTCACTTGTTTGGACTCCAATGAGTATCAAACTTTGGGGTTTCTCATGTTTCCTCATTAGGAACATGTTTGGTTCATTGGTTGTGTTTTCAACACACCTTGCCCCACATGTGCATTTTTCATGCATTGGTCATGCATTGCACTTAGCCACCTCTTGCACACACCTTGCTACCCTTGTCATGCATTGATTCATACATTGTTTCTTCATCCTAGCATGTCATGTCTTAGGATTGAGCTTCATTTTCTCATTCATCTTGCACCCCTCATGCATAATTATCATTATTCATACCTTCATCTCTTGCCCTCATTTCTCCTTGACCCCTTTGTCTATTCGTGTCAAAAAGGGGGAGAATATACTCTAAAGTAGTATACCGGAAAGTTTTGTCATTTCTATATGACTCTTGTGCACATTCTTAGGGGGAGAAATTCCATTTCTCGTGCACATTTGTAAGGGGAAAGATATTCCATAGGGGAGATGCATATACCAAGGGCGAGAGGACATTGAGCTAATAAGAAAACTTTGTTTTGGTGTTTGGTGTTTGATCAAGTTGCTCATCATGATTACTTGATCGCAATTTACTTGTTACATTATACTTCTCTATTTATTACTTGCTTTACCTTAAGGGTCTAATGTGTTTTGTGCAAGTGTTTCAGGTTACAGGTATATATGTTCCAAGTTCATCACAACTCCTATGATTCATGATAGGGGGAGTGATATGATAGGGAAGTACTTTATTGTTTGTACCCATTGTTGCTTTTGTAAGCTTTGAGGGTTGTTTCTTGCACTTATGCATGTTTGTAAACTTTTATGGTTTGTGCCATGTATTTGCAAATCTTTGCATATGCAGCCTTTATGCTTTGTGTTTTGGTACTTGTTAATGCCTTGCATTATCTTAAGTACAACACTCTTGTGCCCTTGTAGGATTGTTCCTAGATGCATATATGTTTGTATGCATTGGTTGAGCGTTGGACTTGCAAATGATTCTCTTCAATTGAGTTTATCAGTTTTGCATGTCCGGATGTTCATTCCCTGTGTGAATGAACATAGTAATCACTTTTGCTTAAGTGACTACTGTTGTTGATCTTGCCATGAATTATTGCTTTTATGCTTATGTTCATTTTTGCTTGATCATGCTTATTTTGCTCCATATGCATATTAAGTTTTCTGCATACAATGATATTGCTATGTTATTGTGTTTCAGGAGTTACTTATTCATATGTTCAAGAGCTTTACAGATTCTAGAGTTAGGTATGAGTGAGTTTTCCAACTGTTCCCAACTCACGCGTTATGTCTAGAGTTTGTTTTAGGGTTTTGTCACGGAATAGCCAAATGGGGAGATTGTAAGGTTGAATTTAATCAACCATCTAATTGGCTTTATTCCGTGACCAATTTGCTTGTAATTTAGCACTTAGTAACCCTGTATTTAGGTGGGAAAATTGTAAGGGTAGTGTGTGAGAAGATGTGAAGAAAAGCTCAAGAGTGTGCAAGAAAAACAGAGGTTCGCGGCACTCGCGGTTGGATCGCGACTGGCAAGCCGCCAAAAGCTGGCACGTGAGAGGCACACTGGGAAGCTGAAGGGTCGCGACAGCTGTCACGCTATAGGACAAAAGTCCCAGGCTGGCCAAGCCGTTACGTCGCGACTTGAACTCGCGACTTGGACAAGCCGCGAGACCAAGTCGCCAATTTGCCCTGTTTGGCAAAAACTAATGTTTTGCATTCCCTTCTCACCCTACTATATATACACCCTTATACCCATCATATTGAGAGAGCTTCCAGAGAGAATTTTGTGAGAGAAAACCCTAGAGAAAAACAAGATTGCCTCATCCCCAATCTTCATCTAAGAGACTCTACAAATTCCTCTACTCTCTTCCTCTCCATTGTCATACCCTTGAGAGGTCTTTTACCAAATCCTTATCTCACCACACCCACGTCTGTGAGAAGGTTTATTTGGTGCTTAAGGAAGCAGTTTGGGAAGAAACCAATGGTGATTGGTTGATGCTATGGGCTATAGCGGAATCCGGTAAGCTAGAAAAGAAAAAGGTTCGGCACAACCTCGTTGGAGCAAGAAGCTTGGAGGGCTTAGGTACCTGGGTAGATTAGGCTTGGAGGGTCTATTGCTGTTCATGTATCCCAACTACATTTTCTAGTGGATTATTTGACCGCTTGGAGGGCGGCGGAGAGGTTTTACGCCGAGGACTTCGGTTTCCTCTTCGATAACACATCGTGTGTTGTTCGTGTGTTTGCATCTTTCTTTCCTTTATCTTTGCCTTATATTTACTGCTGTGGATGTGTTTATATTTGGCTTAGATTGGTTATCAATTCTGTTATAAGCTTGGTATCATATTCGCACATTAACTGTTTGATATAAAGCTTGAATTGGTATTTTTGTAATTTAGGGTCTAAGCGTTCAAGGGTGTTTCATACCCATATTGAACTTTCAAGAAAGACAAGCCTTATCGCACTCACTGCAACATGCAAGGGCACATGATTGAGAAGTGCTACAAGTTGAACACCCTTTCCAAATAACAATAAATATAAAAAACTTTAGTTAGTTGTCACGTTTCAAAACAATGCTGAAAACTAGCATCTCGAGTGTCTAAAACTCGAGTTCCAAGATAAAACTCAAGTTTTTAAGTCTTGATTTGTAAGCGGATGGGTCTGATGTGGAAAAAAATCCATGTGGAACTCGAGTTTTAAAGACTCGAGTTCCATAAATTGCAGGAAAACGCCGCTATAGGGCTTTAAAACGTCACTATAGGGCTTAAAAATGCCACTGTAGGGCTCCCTGAACCTGGTATGGGGTGATCACACTTATAAAAAAAAATTTGCTGGAAAACGCCACTATAGGGCTTTAAAACGTCACTATAGGACTTAAAAACGCCACTATTGGGCTCCCTGAACCTTGTATGGGGCGATCACACTAAAATTTTTTTTACATGGAACTCGAGTCTTAAAGACTCGAGATCTATGTTGCATTTTCAGTCCAAGTCATCCAGCCAAACACTCACAAAGCGAGTCTTTGGGACTCGAGTTTTAATATGGATCTCGATTTTCTAAAACTCGTGATGCTATTTTTCTTAAAACTTTGAAATGTTGCCTAACTTACTACATAGAACCCCCTCATCAGTCTACTCTGCAAATTCCCTTGCTACAAGTTGCATGGATATCCTCCAGGTTATAAACCGAGAGGGAAGGCCAATGTCAGTCAAGCTTCTTGCAATTCTGTCAATGGTGCAGAGCATGCCTTAGTGCCATCCAATCAGTGCCCTATCTCTAAGGCACAATGTGAGCAGTTGCTGAATTTTCTCAAATCAAGTGATGCTGCTGGTGATGGACATCATGCTGCAAGTGTAAGCACTTCTTGTTTAGTCACTGGTGGTGAAGGAACTTCTAGTGCAGCTTTTGAGATGGTTGGAACTTCTGCACAAAACAATCTCAACTTCAATTCAGCTCTAATGTCAGGTACCAATTCTATTGTGCCTTTTGTTCCCACTTTAGAGCATTCTATTTTTTCTGCTAAAACTGTTGATAGGCAAATCTTTAGGGAAACAGATTGGATTATAGACACAGGGGCCACTGACCATATGGTCCATTCTATATCCTATTTTACTTCTATTACTGCCACTCTTAATACCTTTGTTAATCTTCCAAATGGTGAAACAGCATTGGTAACACATGTAGGAATTGTTAAAGTGTCCAAAACTCTTATACTTACCAATGTCCTGTGTGTTCCCTCTTTTAGTTTTAATCTTCTTTCAGTTAGTCAACTGGCTAAGACCACTCTTTGTTGTCTCATTTTCTTTGGGACTATGTGTTTCATCCAAGACCTTGCTCATTGGAGCACAATTGGTCTGGGTAGAGAGTTCAAAGGCCTATACTTGTTGGAAGAGAGTTTATCAACCTCAAGAACTTGTTTTTCTGCAGCTGGTTTTGTACATAGCTTTGCTAATCAACCTAGTACTATGTTTGTAAATAATCTTGTTGTTCAGCCAAATATTTGGCATCTTAGGTTGGGGCATCTGTCAAATGCCAAATTGGCTTTGATAAGAAATAATAATGTACCTCTTTCAACCATTAATAAAGATGTTCATTGTGAAATCTGTCCTTTAGCTAAACAAAAAAGGCTTCCTTTTCCATCTAGTACTCATGTTTCACTTGAATGTTTTGATTTGATCCATTGTGATTTGTAGGGTCCTTTTTCTACTCCTACTATTGATGGTTGTAGATATTTTCTAACCATTGTAGATGATTGCTCAAGGTATACTTGGGTTTACCTACTCAAGCATAAATCTCAAACACAACCTATTTTGGAACAATTTTGCACTATGATTGAAACACAATTTTTTTTAAAAATGTCAAAACCATCAGGACAGATAATGGTACTGAGTTTATCATGGCTGATTTCTTTGTTAAAAGGGGTATCTTGCATCAATTAAGTTGTGTTGAAACTCCATAACAAAATGCCATTGTGGAAAGAAAGCATCAACACATCTTAAATGTGGCAAGAGCTCTTATGTTCCAATCCAACATGCCTTTGCATTTTTGGGGACATTGTATTCTTACATCAATTTATTTGATAAATAGAACACCTTCATCATGCTTAGATCATAAAACTCCTTTTGAGATTCTTTTTGGTCATGCTCCAAATTATGGTCACTTAAAGGTTTTTGGATGTCTTTGTTATGCATCCACTCTTTCACATAATAGATCCAAATTTTCCCCAAGGGCAAGGAAATGTGTTTTCTTAGGATATCCCTTTGGTGTTAAGGGGTACACACTGTTGGATTTAGGTACTAGGACTATTTTCAGATCTAGAGATGTTATTTTTCATGAAACCATTTTTCCTTTTGGTACTGCTAAACCTACTACTGCAGATACTTTTATTTCTGAGGTTGATAGCACTTCTGAAGGGTGTTTAGGACCTTTTGTCACTCCTTATATTGTTCCTGATATGCACAATGACCAATCTGCCTCTTGTTTTGACACTACTTCTCCTTCATCAGTTCCTATATCTACACATCATATTCCTTTACTTGATTCTTTGCCATCTGATTCTACTTCTGTTTTGCTGGAGTCTATACCTTCTGTTAGTACTAACCTTGCAGCTGAAGATCAACCACTCAGAAAATCCACTAGAGTTCATAGACCACCAACCTACTTGCAAGATTATGCTTGCAATGCAGCCTCTGGTTCATCACTTGCTTCTGCAGCTACTCACCCTCCAGGGTCTCCTTATGATCTATCAGCTTGCCTCACATATTGCCATTTGGATCCTTAATACAAATCCTATCTCATGACTGTTAGCCAAGATCATTCTACTCCTCAGTATTTTTCTCAAGCTGTCCAAGATCCCTTGTGGAAGGCAGCAATGGATAAAGAGATTCAGGCCTTGGAAGCAACTTAGACTTGGGTTCTTACACCTTTACCTTCTGGCAAGAGATCCATTGGTTGTAAATGGGTCTATAGGGTGAAGCTTAATCCTGATGGCAGTGTGGAAAGATATAAGGCTAGGCTACTGGCTAAGGGCTACACTCAAAGGGAGGGACTTGATTTTTTGGAAACATTCTCTACTGTGGCCAAAACAGTATTTGTGAGGGTTCTCATTGCTCTTGCCTCAACTCAGAAATGGCCTTTACATCAGCTTGATATCAGTAATGCATTCCTTCATGGAGATCTTGAGGAGGAGGTCTACATGGATTTACCTCCTGGTTATCACAGTAAGGGGGAGTGCACTTCATCAGTTCCTATGGTTTGCAAATTGGTCAAATCACTTTATGGTTTGAAGCAAGCATCAAGGCAATGGAATGCTAAACTCTCTGCTACTATTTCAGCACTTGGTTTCAAGCAATCACAGGCAGACCACTCACTCTTTGTGCATTCTAGTGGTTCTAATTTTACTGCCTTGCTGATAATCACAGGCAATGATGACATGATAATCACAGGCAATGATGCAGCTTGTGTGGTTAATCTAAAACAGGTATTGGATCAAAATTTTGGTATCAAGGATCTTGGTTCACTCAAGTATTTTCTAAGACTTGAGATTGCTAGAGGTGCTAAAGGAATTAGTATAAACCAAAGAAAATATGCACTTGATGTGCTCAAGGAAGCAGGTATGCTTGGATGTAAACCAGCCAAAACACCAATGGAGCAGCAACTAAAGTTGTCTAAGTCTGATGGAAAGGTGCTCAAAGATGCAGGACAGTATAGGAGATTAATTGGGAAACTAATGTGTTGGGAAATTTAGACCCCGGTTGATAGAATTAACAAGTTTTAAACCCAAGTTGTTAATTAGATTAATTATGAATAAAACTTGTTAGAGAAAAAAAAACATCAATATCATGTCAAAATCATGCAGTGGAAAAATAAATAAGACAAGATATGATGACCCAGGAAAACCAATGAAACAAACTAGTTTCACAGTAAAAAACTTGAGGAGAACCTTCCCGAAAAGCAATCCACTATAGTAAAGAGAAGTTTCAGATCTAGTACAAAACTTTTGTCCCTAGACTCTACAATCCCCATAAATGAACTCACAGTAGAAACCTTCTACTGCTTCAGAACCTCTGAACTCTTCAATATATGAACGCCACCCTTTTTGTTGCACAGATCCCAGTACGTGACTAACTCCTTTGCATGAATCCCAGTACGTGACTCACTCACCAAGTTAAGGAAGAAGAATGTTGGCTGCAAAGTTCTTCACTTCATCAACAATGAAGATCAAGAAGCACTTGGTTACAAAACCCTAAGGCGCAAAGACACAGTAACTTCTTTTAGAGAGAATAAGGCATCGGTCACCTTTTGAATATGTTCTCCTTGTATTCTCTTATTTGACGGCCTCTAAAATAAGCCTTATATAGGTCTAGGGTTGTGAGAAAAGAAACTCTACACAAATACAAAAGCCTGGCCCAAAAATCAGATCTGAAAATTCTGATTTCCGTAACCTCGATAGATAGCAAGTGTCGAGGAGGTGTTGAGATTTAAACCTCGATAGATAGCTAAGTGTCGAGGAGGTGTCGAGAAGCAGTCGAGGGGACAGGAGCTTTCTCGATCGATCCACCAACTGTCGAGAAGGTGTCGAGATTGCGATAACAATCAACTAAAGAGCTCGATAGATAGCCAGCTGTCGAGCTATCTGTCTAGCTTTAATGAACACCTTTTCTTCACTTGTTTCTTGGTCCAATCTTCATGACTTTAATACTAGACTTGAACAACATGTTTCTTGAAGTATTAAACACATCTTAGATCTATCCAATTACAAGTAAAGTGCGTTTTGTCAAAGGATTAGCCAACTACATAAAATATGTCCTTAACAATCTCCCCCTTTTGCAATCTGTGACAAAACCACAACAAACAAATGAACATATGAGAAAAGTCATAAATCACTCAACTCATATTCACTTGTTGAATACAATAAAATCTATCATAACACAAACTCTTGAAAAACTTTACAAGAAGAGAGTTTATGGTAAGTAGACTTTGACAACCTGTATTTCTAAAACACTTTAATCAAAACTCATAAAGGCATCTTAGTGTCAAACAGAAATAATAAATTGCATACAAGTATAAGAAACACGTGTATGAAGATAGAAAAGAAACAACACATGTAAAGGTAGGTGAAAGAAACATACATCATCATAAAAAAATCAAAAATAAGCACAATGTATGTAAACATGGTCACAAGACCCAAGGTACAAGAAGAAGGAGGTAAGCACTCCCCCTAACAAGATGAAACACATCTCCCCCTTACAAAGGCATGTATTTCTCCCCCTAACATGTAGAATCTGAAAAAGAAATCACATATCTCCACAATTTCTCCCCCTTTTTGTCATGATTGACAAAGGGTACAAGAAGTTAGAAAACTGCACCCGAGAAACATAAAGATGATCAAGGATGATCAAGGGGGCACAAAGAATCCACTAAAATTCATGAATGTAATGAAACAAGATGCTATGTATGACAAGATAATAGAAGGATGCAAAACATGTGAAAAAAAACAAATCTCTCAACAAGAAAAATGTTAAGCACATAGATCCCAAAACACACACACACACTAAATAAGTCTAACCAATTTTATATTTCAAAAACAAGTCAAGATAGTTTAGTGAGCATACATTAACACATGTAAAACCTTGTGATGGCTAAATCACATTGTACCTGCACATGTATAAAGAGTAGCAAAGAATATTGCGTGTTGTGTGTGAGAAACATCGCAAGATTGCATATGTGTATACATGTTATGACGATTTGAGATATGAGAAAATCACTTTAACTCACACACAATCATAACTGTTTGATGGGAACTATCACCTTCGAGGTACATCCTATAACTCCCACATCTCCTAGAATACACGCTTGCAATCATATTTAAAAGCATTTTTGATTTTTTTGCTTTTTATTTTCTTTGCATATTTTTCTTTTATTTAGCATATCATGCATGGGCATATAAGAGAGAGAAAAGAAATACCCAAGATGTTAAGCACTGACATTGCACTTTTGCTATGCCGAAGCATACGGATGTCTTTAACACTGCACTTTTGCTATGCTGAAGCATACATGTGTCATATTATGATTGGCGGGCAACAGTGGTGAGATGGTTATTTATGTCTTTCTCTTAGGATTTTCTAGTCCTACCCGTCAAAAAGAGTGATATGAGTGTTAAGTTCAAGAGATAACTTAATCTTATTCATCACAAATAAGAGCCACAAAGCTCACTTGCTTAGTTGTGCATAGAGATGCTCATCTAAGCTACAAAAGATACAAAGTTTAGAAAACTTTATTTCAATGGCCATCCAAGGTACACAAGTACCAATGTACACAAAACACACTATTTTTGTATTTTTCTGATTTTTCCTTCTTCTTTTTTTTCTTTTTTTTTTTGAAAACAAAACAAAATAAAAACTAAACAACCAAACAAAAACAGACAAACAACATGAAAGCATGAAAGAAAGATGCATATGCATGAAGGCATGATAGAAAGGTGCAAATGCATGAAAGCATGATTCCAAAAACAGATAAGAAATCAAGCAAAGAGAGTCCAACTTTAGATAGAAAGAATTAAAGCAGAGGACAAACAGAAAAGACAATTAAGTCTTAGGCTCCTTTCTCACCCACACAGCACGAGTCTTTGGCCGTGAAGATGAAAAGGCACGTGTCCTAGTATGTCTACTAAAGGACATAAAAGAATTAGAATTCTCCTGAAATTGAGTTAAAAAGCTCAAAGCTTTTAATAACTCTCCAAACAAAGGTGTAGGTCCTTGAGAGGAAACCTGTGACCGTTTGGACAATTGCTTATAAGGATACAACTTAAAGCAATTAGGACGAATGTGTCTAGAAACACCACAATGGTGACAAACATGAGGTCTAGCAAAGGATTTAGAATTATCCAAAACAGTTTTAGATTTCATACCTTTATTACCTTTCTCAGATTGTGGCACAAAGACAATCCTTGATCCAAAAGTCGTGGAAGAGGAAGGGTCGTAGGAAACAGAATATCCTAAGCCAATCTTATCAGAACTGGACTTTTGAGCACTCAATACCTCATCAAGCTTTGCACTAAACATCCTCTCTATTTGAGTTCTAGCTTGACTAAGCTCAACCTTAAGATTCTTGACCTTCTCTTCTAATGAGGTGTTCTCCATAATAAGAGTCTCAACTAACCTTGTAGTCTCATCTAGTTTGACTAACAGATCAGCTTTTTCAGTTTTTACCTCATTAAGCTCTCTTCTACAAAGATGAGAAGTCTTTTCAGATTTTATGAATTCAGTGCATAGCTTATCGTAGGCTTTCTGAAGGGTCAACTTCTTGGGTACTTCATCATCAGAAGAATCCTCATTGTTACTAGCACTCTCCACAATCACCTTATCGGTTGTGGCAACAAAGGCCATAACGTGATGACATTCATCCACAAACTCATCAAAAGAGTCATCCTCGGTATCACTCCAGGTAGCAACCAACCCTTTATCTTTTGATTTCTCTGTCTTTTCCTTCATGAGGTAGTTTGGACACTCTATCCTCATATGACCAAAACCTTTGCACTCATGGCATTGGATGAGGGGTTTCTCATTCTTGCCCTTCCTTGAGGATTTAGATTTTCTCAGAGGTTTGCCCTTATCCTTTTTCCTGAACTGAAGAAGCTTGATAATCTCATCAGTTATGAAGGATAGATCCTCATCCTCATCTTCACTTTCATCTTCATCTTCAGAGTTCTCAATCTCTTCCTCTATACCCTTAAGAGCCAAGTTTTTACTCTTTCCACATTTTCCCATTAAACCTAATCCCATCTCATAGGTTTGAAGGTTCCTTAAAAGCTCAGTCAAAGGAATTTGATCAATGTCCTTTACTTCTTCAATGACAGTGATCTTGGCATGGAATCTTTCAGGTAAGGACCTAAGGATTTTCCTAACAATTTTGGATTCTGCTATAACTTCTCCAAGGTTGAAAGCAGAATTCACAATATCCTTAAGTTTAGCGTAAAACTCATCAAAGGTCTCATTCTCCTCCATCCTTATTTCTTCAAAACTGCTAGTGAGTCTTTGAAGCTTTACAGTCTTTACTGCCTTGGTACCTTCATAGGTGGTCTCAAGAATGGTCCATGCTTCCTTGGCAACTTCTGTGGATTATATTCTCTTGAATTCCTCATTGGTCACCCCACAAAACAAAGCATTCAAGGCCCTATTGTTGAAATTTGCCGCTTTGATTGTTTTTTCATCCCAATCCATCGGCGCTTCCTTTGGCTTAATCCAACCAACTTCAATAGCTTGCCATACCTATTCACCTAGAGCCTGCAAAAAAAACTTTCATACGAACTTTCCAATACGCATAATTAGTTCCATCAAATAAAGGAGGAATCAAAAGAGATTGTCCACGATCCATGACAACGGGGGTCAAGGATCACACTCAGGAAATTAATCCAATCAAAGTGAACCCGCTCTGATACCACTTGTTGGGAAATTTAGATCCCGGTTGATAGAATTAACAAGTTTTAAACCCAAGTTATTAATTAGATTAATTATGAATAAAACTTGTTAAAGCAAACAAACATCAATATCATGTCAAAATCATGCAGCGAAAAAATAAATAAGACAAGATATGATGACCCAGGAAAACCAATGAAACAAACTAGTTTCACAGTAAAAAACCTGGGGGGAACCTTCCCGAAAAGCAATCCACTATAGTAAAGAGAAGTTTCAGATCTAGTACAAAACTTTTGTCCCTAGACTCTACAATCCCCGTAGATGAACTCACAGTAGAAACCTTCTACCACTTCAGAACCTCTGAACTCTTCAATATATGAACGCCACCCTTTTTGTTGCACGGATCACAGTACGTGACTAACTCCTTTGCACGAATCCCAGTACGTGACTCACTCACCAAGTTAAGGAAGAAAAATGTTGGTTGCAAAGTTCTTCACTTCATCAACAATGAAGATCAAGAAGCACTTGGTTACAAAACCCTAAGGCGCAAAGACACAGTAACTTCTTTTAGAGAGAATAAGGCATCGGTCACCTTTTGAATATGTTCTCCTTGTATTCTCTTATTTGGCGGCCTCTAAAATAAGCCTTATATAGGTCTAGGGTTGTGAGAAAAGAAACCCTACACAAATACAAAAGCCTGGCTCAAAAATCAGATCTGAAAATTCTGATTTCCGTAACCTCGATAGATAGCAGGTGTTGAGGAGGTGTTGAGATTTAAACCTCGATAGATAGCTAGGTGTCGAGGAGGTGTCGAGAAGCTGTCGAGGGGACAGGAGCTTTCTCGATCGATCCACCAGCTGTCGAGAAGGTGTCGAGATTGCGATAACAATCAACTGAAGAGCTCGATAGATAGCCAGCTGTCGAGATATCTGTCCGCAAGTGTCGAGCTATTTGTCTAGCTTTAATGAACACATTTTCTTCACTTGTTTCTTGGTCCAATCTTCATGGCTTTAATACTAGACTTGAACAACATGTTTCTTGAAGTATTAAACACATCTTAGATCTACCCAATTACAAGTAAAGTGTGTTTTGTCAAAGGATTAGCCAACTACATAAAATATGTCCTTAACATAATGTACATAACCTTGAGCAGACCAGACATAACCTATGTTGTGCATAGGCTTAGTCAGTTCTTAGCTTAACCTAGAGTACCACACATGAAGGCTGCAATCAGGATTCTCCAATACATCAAAGGCACACCTGGTCAAGGAGTGTTCTTTCCCACAGCCTCAGACTTGCAACTTAAAGCATTCTGTGATGAAGATTGGGCAAGCTACCCTGATACCAAAAAATCTTTGACAGGTTATTGTGTGTTCCTTGGTAATGCTTTGATCTCTTGGAGATCAAAGAAACAAGATATAGTATCTAGATCTTCTGCAGAGGCAGAGTACAGATCCATGGCTACAACTACATGTGAGGTGACTTGGATATTGTATTTGTTAAGAGATTTATGTGTTCCACATCACAAACCAGTGCTACTTTACTGTGATAACCAGGCAGCATTGCATATATCAGCCAATCCAATGTTTCATGAGCGATCAAAGCACATTGAAGCTGATTGTCACATAGTAAGGAATAAAATCTTGGATGGAACAATTAAAACTTTCTATGTTTCATCAAGATCACAATTGGCAGACATTTTTACTAAGGCACTAGGTGTTGAGAATTTTCTAAGGCTGCTTAACAAGTTGGGAGTTATTAACATTTTTAGTCATCATATTTAGTTTCCTAATACTGCAAAGGAAGCTGATGAAAGTAAAGAAAATCAACCAAGAGCTTTGCTCTTGAGGGGGAGTGTTAAAGCTGCAAGTCCAACGCAGCAACAGAGTACAGGGCGCATGGCATGCACCAGTCATCAAGACAAGCTGCAATCAAGTGCAGCACAAAGTGCACTACATCATCACGGCAGTGTGCTGTCATGTACAACACAAGGACAGATGCAATCCAGTGCAGCACAGCCTATATTGCATCATCAGGAAGAGACTAAAAGGGTGGTTACAACAGGATTGACACGTGGGATTATAGAGGATTTGATAGAATCAATTCCACACTATGATCAGATTATTAGTTCTATGGTTTGATCTATGTACACGTGTAAGATTAAGTGAGAAGTTGATTGTAACAACCTTACCTGATAATGTGGAAATAGTTATTTTTTCTGTTTTTAGCTTTAACTTGTATATAAGCTACGATTAGAAGAAAATTGTAATTAATTCATTCATTATCAATAAAGCTCAGTTTCTATTTAGAGAGAGAGTACATCTTTTATATAATTTTAAATTATGGTAATGTTGAAAAAATAAAATAAACCAAAATCTTTATGTCACATCATCGTAATGTGCATCACATCAATGTCACATTACAGCAAACCAAACGTCCCACATCATTATAATATTCATCATATTAAGGTCACATCACAACGAACCAAATGCCCTTAATTAAGGCCTCGGCATCACCATCCGCGTATGTAACATTATTGTACCCTCCACCGTTAACTATTACTGAATGTTCTGACTAACTAGAACTCCAACCTAATCATTCGGCAATAACTTCCTCCTCGTATTCATGTCCTTGTACTTATGTGCGGGAAAATATGACTTAGGCGAGCTCAAAGCATGATTGTGATCAAGCACGACTTTCCCTAATTTCCATTTTTTTGATTGCACATTTAACGCAGCAGTGATTTGGGCCTTGTAGCCGCATTTCGTTGTCCTGTGCGGGGTAACACCATCATCCTCACATTGGTAAATCCCCCAATGTCTATTCTAGTAATGATGGATACCCTCAAGAACTCTTCAACATAACAAACCGTCATATATTACAAGGGAGACACAACAAACTATAATACGGAGAATGACCAACATTAACCATAAGATGTCCAACATCATCTCATACAAATAAAAATGACCACTTTCCATAACCGGATTACCTGTGCGCTATATGCAACACGCTGACTGCGCAACTCATTAAATGCGTTGGCATCCAAATTTCTTGTGAACTAAGAATTTTCCCTCAATCAAAGCTAACTGATCCCTAAGCATTAGCATCCGGTTTATACAAAATATTTCATTTTATCATCTCAAAAACTACTTTATCTATTATACTATAGCATTTTATAACACACCCAATATCTCAACTTTTATATTCATATACAACTCATTAAAATAATATATTTACACAATAAAATTTTTAAGAATACTACACGCGTCCTGCACATGCGATGAGACTCTTTTTTATTTTGAGTTTAATGTAATTTTTTAATTTGAATGTATCTACTGTTAGTGAGGTTATATAGGAAGAAATTTTTAAGAAACTAAAATTTAAAATTTGAAATTGAGTAAATTGTTGGGTTTAATGTGTGCTGGTATTTAGGAAAAATGTATCAAACGTGTGTGAGATTTAATTAGAGAGTGTGCTAATTTTTAGAAAAAAAGTTTCTCAAGTAGTTTTTTTTTTTTTTTTTTTTTTTGAGAATGGTTTTTGAATTTTGTTGAATCACAATTTTAACCCAATTTTTTTATTTTTTAAGAATAATGATTATCTAATTAAATTAGGGGTATTTTTGACATTTTTTGAAACTATAACTAACTTTCTGAATCCTCTTAATATATAGAGATAACCCAAAACAATAAAAAATAGTATTTTAATTTTGTGGTGAGTCTGGGAGAGAGAGAAAGAGGAGATTCTTTTAGAATGGTACTGTAGCCAAGATGGTCAATACCGTACCGTAAAGGTCAGTATTTACTGTTTTGGTACGTGCATCGATACAAAAATGCAGCTATTTCACAATTTTTGTTTCATAACTTTTTGTCACAACTCTGATGTTATCAACTGTAAATAATTGTCTATCACTTTCACATAAATACCCCACATTTTATCTATCACTCACAGTCAACCACATTTGTGGCAGAAACATTGTCCACAAATTTTCTCATAAATAAATAAATAAAACATTACTCAATGCGATCCATAGTCTGAAAGTAAATATGGCATGTGATGAAATTGGATTATACATGATCATTTGAAGAAGTAACTGCCTTCTGGCATGAATTCTGATGCAATGGACGCTGCTACCAAACCTTGAAATATTTGGACCTTCGCTAGTCAAAATAAAAAAGGGATAATTGCATTGATTTGTTCAGATGAGCTACTCAGCTCCGTGGGGTATGGATTAAGACTAATAAATGGAAAACCGTAGTTGTTCAGGGAAAGCTGGTAACTTTCACAGATGACAGACCATGATGCATCTGCATGTATCAGCATAGAACTTCTTAGGAAAACACAATCATGTAGTCAGGGACAGAGCCAGAACTTAGAGTTAAAGGGGCTGGCTTTGCTATTGGTAGTATGCAGTGACTTTGGCCTCCGACTTTACTGCTACTTAGTCGCTTAGCTGCTAGTTGTTTAAATTTTTTTAAAGTGTTAGATTGCTTGTTTTAGGTAAAATTGGTTGCCTAGGCTTAATTTTTCTTTTTCTTTTTAGTTTTACTATTGGCAATTTTTGTTGCTTGTATATTTCTTTTTTGGATTTTAGACTTATAAATTTTTTAATGGTCTTTAAAATAAGGAAAATGTTTGAACTACAAACTTTTTTACAAATTGCTAATAATGTAAGTGATGGACCCAAATGCAAACCAAAAAAAATTTGCTACCTTAACAGTTTGTAAAAATGTTATAGAAAAATTTATGACTATAACAACACTCTTAAAATAATCAATGATATTTTTATTGGGACAAAAGTATAATTTATAAAACAAAATTACTAAAATTAGTACCCATATATATAATAATATTTTTAAAAAAAATATTTGGGGCGCCATTGCCCCCCAAGTCCAACCATGGCTCCGTCCATGCATGTACTTATTGCTCATTAAAATAACTAGTTCCAGGAAAATTTGATATAATTACTTTTTATTGGAATATTATTGAATTAATATAATATAGAATGTATATTTTTAGAAAGTCAATATGTCTTATTTGAAATTGTGTTTTAAATTACAACATATGAAAAAATCCCACAATATATTGCCCTTTAAATTCATAAATTACATGATTACTTGCATTATATGATAAAATAAGACTAACCCATCCAGCACGGCATTCTAAAGTCATCTAAATATAATCATATAAAACCACCGTTTTGTTGATCTTGTCTCATAAACCAAAAGTACCATCGATACAGCTAATAAGATCTTTAAAAGGTAACACATGACAGAGAATTCTAGTAGACTACTCTCAACATTGAGATCAAGATATTTTTTTTCTAGAGCGTGTACATGTTCAACCAAGAGGAGTTAATCAAGGAATATTTAATTACTATCAATGATGTGAGTTTTCTCTTTGATGTTCCTGGTTTCTCACTTTTTAGAATGAAGATGACATTGGCATGTACAAACTACAACGATTGTAGAGTAGTAATGCAAAACTGTTTAATACATTATTGTTCAAAACTTTGTATAGATAAATTCAAACTCTTTTTCCATGTGTTGTATATAGTTATGGAATCTCAAAGTTTATCCTCCACTTAGGCTTGCATTACAAATACCAATGACTTAATCATAGAAACCAACACTATTGAGAAGCTTATGTGGTGCAGTGCTTTAGCTGGTGCTAAATGTTGTAATAGAAGTTATGCAATTTCAAAACCTTGCAAAGAGACTAAAATGGGAAAATGAAAAACAAAATATTAATTCAAAAATGTTAAATGAAATAAGCATTGCATATATGAAATATTTAAGTAAATAATGGGATACCACAAAAGATGTCATTATTGGTAGGTTGTCACTTGAAGTCTTGAACCCCCAAAAATTAATCCAAGGGGCTAGATATAAGGATAATTGGAATAATAATAAGTGCCAACCAATATTCGTAAGATTCAATAACTGATTGAGCTTGATTGTTTCCAACAACAAAACATTTATAAATTAGTTTAAAAGGAACATTGGTTGCTTCAAATCAGGTTTTTTGGTTCTTTTGATGTTGGCAATTTTCCCTTGTGTGTGTGTGTGTGTTTTTTTTTTTTTTTTTTTTTTTGCTTTTTCCTTCAATAAAATCTTGCAATTCATCAACAAAAAAAATTACTTTTATAGTTTGGTCTTTTTTTTTGGTCTTTTTTTTTTTTTAATAATTAGAAACTTTTATAGCTTTTTAGCTTTTCAAGTCATGTCTATAAAATTATACAAAAAGTGTAAAATATATTTTTACAACTATCGAATGTTGCAAACCCACATACCCACATCGAACATCTTATTTCTACTACTAACAAAGCAGGTCTTTTTCCCTTTCAATCTTATTCTTGCAATTACTAGTTATTGTGTATTTAAAATAAAAGGAGACCTCCAGTTAAAAAAGTACTGAAAGTAAGCCAAATCCTACAAAAAAGAGAGTGTATATGCAAATGTGACCAATAGAAACAAAAGCAATAGAAACAAAAATATTAAAATCAAAACCATCACCATAAGGAGCTGTAATTCATGCAATATGTAGATGGCATTTATGGACATAAACTTAAGAAACTTCTCCCAACCATTACATGCCACAAAAACATCTGAAGCTCCAAAGAGAATAGGGTGCCCAAGTTTAGAAATAGTGTTCAAAAGTATTCTCCCTATTGATTACTTGCTACCACATGTCTAAGAGAAATTTCATCAAGTATATGTCATACAACAATAACAAAAAAAACAAAAAACAAATTATCGACATTCCACATGGGATAAAAAAAACGAATGGGTGACAATTAAAACGTTTTTATTGTCAAAAAGGAGAAAAATAATTGACAAAAAATCAGGTCTAAAGATTGATCTCTTTTTCAATATGTCTCTTTTGCTTTTACACTATCTAGTTCTCTGGTTTTCTCAATAGATTAAATTAGATGGAGAAAGGAGGAATCGAGAGCATGAGACAGAAATTAGGAGAGACAAAATTGGTTACCTAGTTGATTGAAGAAGAGCAAAAAAGACCGTAGCATTACCAAATCCGATGGTGTTTTGGTAGCTTCTGCAGAAGTGGAGAGGGGGCAACTGCAATATATAAAGAAAATAAATCAATAAGGAGAGAATAGGAGTTGAGATCAAAGAATTGAAGTAGTGCTAAATTGAGGTTAAAATGGATTTAATAAGTTGGTGGAAAAGTGGGGTGATGTTATCCCTTTGGTTGATGGAAAGAGAGACCAAGGAGGACGGTTAATTGAGAATTGGAATAGTTAACCGGTTGGGTTTAATGGAGTAAATGGGGAAGATGAGTGGGTTGCACTCAGTCATTATGGAAATGATTCTACATAATCTATCCCAAAAAAAAAAAAAAAAAAAAAAATAGGAAGTTGAAAAATAGGAAAACATTCCATGGATAGTTGGGTTTTTTTTTTTAATTTTATTTTAAGAAGCTTTGTGTAATAGGAGGAGAGCATAATTTAATGCAAAAAAGTCACGAGAATATGTAAAGTCATGAGAATATGTAGCAAAGCAAAAGAATTGAAGTAGTGCTGAATTGAGGTCAAAATGGATTTAATAAGGTGGTGGAAAAGTGGGGTGATGTTATCCTTTTGTTTGATGGAGAGAGAGAGCAAGGAGGACGATTAATTGAGAATTGGAATAGTTAGTTGGTTGGGTTTAATGGAGTAAATGGGGAAGATGAGTGGGTCGCACTCAGTCATTATGGAAAGGATTCTACATAATCTATCCAAATTTTTTTTTTTTTTTAGGAAGTTGAAAAATAGGAAAACATTCAATTAATGGATAGTTGGGGGTTTTTTCTTATAAAAAGAAGCTTTGAGTAATAGGAGGAGAGCATAATTTAATGCAAAAAAGTCATGAGAATATGTAAAGTCATCATATATTTTGCATTCTTTTAAAAAAGGTAATAAAATTAACAAAAAAGGAAAAATTAAAAAAAATTAAAAGATGACATAGATGATGATGTGGCTCAACTGGAGCGTAGTAATAATAAATGCTACGCTTTAGTTTTTAGTAATATATAGATATAGATCAATGATATTTTAAAGGGGACAAAAGTGTAATTTTATAAAATAAAATTACTAAAATTAGTACCCATATATATAATAATATTTTAAAAATATATATTTGGGGGGCCATTGCCCCCAAGTCCAACCATGACTCCGTCCATGCATATAGTTACTGCTCATTAAAATAATCAATAATATTTTTAAGAGGACAAAAGTGTAATTTTATAAAACAAAATTACTAAAATTAGTACTCATATGTATAATAATAATTTTTTTTTTAAAATATTTGGGAGGCAAGTCCAACCATGGCTCCGTCCATGCATGTAGTTACTGCTCATTAAAAAGAAGCTCAAGGTTGAAGGAGTCAATGAATTGGAACTGCAAAAGAAAGAGTGCCCCATTCACATTCATGTCATAATAAAACCCTTTCCATTAAGTTATTGAATTGTTCCTATACAGCCATATACTACAAGATTAGTTCAGAAGACTCTATTTTAAATTATTGTTTTATTCATCTGACACTGTCAAAAATAGACATTTATTCTAGACCATGAAAAAGCTTTAGAAAATAACTAAGACTTTCCATTTTGCTATCTCTATCAAAGCTAATTGATCCTTTGACAGTTTCAAAGAGGGACACGATTTGCTAATACAAAATTTAAAAGATAATTTGACCACAGCCCGCCATCTTCAGTGGACTTTGTTGCTGCTTGTGTCACTACCTATGTCTCAGCATCAGCAAAACTAAGAAATCATTGGGTTTTCACATAGAAAGAGAGTTATATATAGAACTACGATCTTTATTCTTCAACCACAAAACCAACCAAAAACTCATCTTTTACAATCTTGTACTCTCTGAAAAAACAGAGTCTCTAGCAGCCATGATGAAATCATCAAACTCACCCCTCTACCTGCTATCTTGCCTTCTAATGTTACTGCTTCTCCCGGTGCCTTCCCTATCGGCTGACCCCGATTCGTTACAGGACTTTTGTGTTGCAGATTTGAATGCATCCATATCAATCAACGGATTTCCTTGCATACCTGCCTCAAAAGTTAGTGCGAGTGATTTTTTCTTTGATCTGAGCAAAGAGGGTATCACTAACACATCAAACTTAAACTCCAGTGTCACTCCTGCAAACGTCCTTGCCTTTCCTGCTGTTAACACTCTTGGGATTTCAATGAACCGTGTAGACTTTGGTCCTGGAGGACTTAATCCACCCCACTCTCACCCTCGTGCAACTGAGATGGGTTTGGTCGTTGAAGGGAGCATACTTGTGGGGTTTGTGACAACTTCCAACGTGTATTACTCTAAGGTTTTGACTACTGGAGAGGTCTTTGTCATTCCTAGGGGTCTTGTACACTTCCAAAAGAATGTTGGAAACGGGAAAGGTATTGTCTTCACTTCTTTCAATAGTCACATGCCAGGGGTTGTGATTTCCTCAACAACTCTCTTTGGTTCACAACCCCCAATGCCTAATGAAGTGTTAACTCAGGCGTTCCAAGTAGACGATGCTATTGTCAATAGCATAAAATCTAAATTTGGTTCTTAAGCCATGGCCTTCCTGATAAGGTGCCTTTGATTTGTAGATTGTGTAACAATACTTTTGAGATTAACTGCCTCCCTTTGTTGGGCTGTGTCATTCAGGTTATCTGTGTATGTTGTTTTTATTATTGATTGATTTATAAAAACTTTGTTATTTTTATTGATTGATTTTATGATACCTATGTTGTTATCTTTATAGATGAATTTTATGATAAATGTTTTCACCTGTGAGTTGAAGTATTGAGTTCTAAATAACACAACTGAATCTCCCTCACTGTTAAAAAAAAAATAAAAAATAAAAAATAAAAATAAAAAATAAAAAAACCTTGAAGAATATACCTCTGCTTTGAATTTGGATACAATAATCTAAAAGTGTCCTGTATCAAACCCCACATACAATGACAGCAAATTTCCATTTGGTTTCATTTTAAGTAATTATTCAAATTAGCTTTTAATGGCTTCTCTCAAAAAAAAAAAAAAAATTTATTTCATTACCATTATTGAAACATGAATTTGTACCAATCAGTAACATATTTAACAACGAAAAAGAAACTTTGGAAAGCAAAATTCTCTCATTACACAGTTTGGCATGAAATTGTATCAATTAGTAACATACTGTAACAATGAATCAGAATTTGTAACTAAGTTCCAAAAAGCAGAGTCTTTTGCTTACACGGCTTAAGAACTAGTTCAACCTAGGAGATTCTGTCTGCCTACTAACACAATTAACTAAAGTGTATTAATTAAGATGATACATAAAAAGATTAATGCATTTTCTACATATGATTTTGTATTAAAATTTTAGGACATTAAAAGAGACTAGGAAACACACTTCAGCATTAAACATGGAGAAACCTACAGCACAGCTGCCCTTTGATTATAAATGATTAGGTACTAATTCTTCTCTAATCTTCTTACGTGAGCGAGATTATGTTGCTCTTTCAAAACTACCACCAAGCTACATATGCAACCATTTAGGTTGTGAGCTTTGAGCATATGGGAAATTGCCTCAAATTCCAATTGTGACTTGGAAATTCAATTAGGTTTCCTAGTTGAATAAGGAAAAATTCATTTGGGTTTCCTTGTTGTAGAAGAAAAGACTATTCCTTGGTATGGAATGAAGTCTATTCCTTATTAATGAGGTAATGTATTCCTAATCCAAGAGAAAATAGACTCCTTGTTAAAGAGGTAATGTATTCCTAATCCAAGAGGGAATAGCAAAAGAGTCTTATAAATAGACAATGCTACAAAGAATTTGATGGTTTTGGCTTTGGCTTTGGCCCAAGGGTCCTCTCTTTGGGGAGAGGGAAAATAGAGCGTGAAACCAAGAGAGAGAAAATGGATTTTCGCTTGGGAGGAACGCAAGAGGTAGGAGAGTGCAAGGTATTGCCGCCTTCAAGAAGATAGCCAAGGAGGGGAGAGCAAAGGGCTGCCGCCTTGGAGAAGATAGCCAAGGAGGAGAGAGCAAAGTGTTGCCGCCTTTGAAAGAGATAATTAGTGTGTGTGTGAGAGAAAATAAAAATAAAAGAGATTTTTCTTTAGCCGTGAGACATACACAAGAATTATTGTAATTGATTTGATAATAGTGAAATTATTCGGAGTTTATCCCATAGTTTTTCCCTTCAATGAGAAAGGGTTTTCCACGTAAATTTTGTGTTCCTATGTGTGATTGTTGTTTTAGATTGCTAATATTTGTGATAATATTATTTGGAACCCAACAAGTGGTATCAGAGCTAAAGTTAGAGTGGAAGCGATAGCCAGAGAAGAAGGCAAGGCTTCAGGAATTGAGAAATTTGATGGAACAGACTTCGGGTATTGGAGGATGCAGATTGAAGATTATCTCTATAGGAAGAAATTGCATCTGCCTATTTTGGGGACGAAACCTAAAGCTATGAAGGATGAAGAATGAAACCTTCTTGATAGACAGGTATTGGGAGTTATTCAATTAACTCTATCAAAATCAATTGCACTCAATGCTATGAAAAAAAAGACCAATAGTGGTATTAGAACTTGGTTGATTTAGTGGATGACTCTTTGTGTGAATTAAGATGGGAGAGAAGGGATTGCTTTGATTAAGATGGAGCTATTCCAAGAGGAAAAGAGGACTACTTGATTAAGGTGGAGCTATCCCAAGAAGAAAGACGATAGTTGAGGACAATTGATGGAATTTGAGTCAAGGTGGAGATTGTTGGGAAATTGCTTCAATTTCCCATTGTGACTTGGAAAGTCAATTAGGTTTCCTAGTTGAATAAGGAAAAATTAATTTGGGTTTCCTTGTTGTAGAAGAAAAGACTATTCCTTGGTATAAAAGGAAGTCTATTCCTTATTAAAGAGGTAATGTATTCCTAATCCAAGAGGAAATAGATTCCTTGTTAAAGAGGTAATATATTCCTAATCCAAGAGGGAATAGCAATAGAGTCTTATAAATAGACAATGCTATAAAGAATTTGATGGCTTTGGTTTTGGCTTTGGCCCAAGGGTCCTCTCTATGGGGAGAGGAAAAATAAAGCGTGAAACCAAGAGAGAAGAAATGGATTTTCGCTTGGGAGGAATGCAAAAGGAAGGAGAGTGCAAGGTATTGCTGCCTTCAAGAAGATAGTTAAAGAGGGGAGAACAAAGGGTTGCCGCCTTCGAGAAGATAGCCGAGGAGGAGAGAGCAAAGTGTTGCCGCCTTCGAAAGAGATAATTAGAGGCTATTTGGTTTTTAAAAAACCATCACTCATCACTCATCACTTAAAATACCCTAATTCCCTAAACCCCACACGTTTGGCACCCACCACTCAGTTATGTTTTCAACCAAAAAACTAAAAAAACTGGGACCCACACACTGACCCAATGTCATAAGACTTTTCTGTCTCCTTTTTTTTCCCCCCCCCTTGACTCTCATCTTTCTTTGCCTTTCATCTTTATCTGCCTCTCCCCTTTGTTTTTCTCTGCCTCTCCTCTTCATTTTTCCCCTTGTTATTCTCCCAATCCCCTCCACGAACCCAACGACGGAAATCAAGGTCTAGACCTGCGAAGCTGATCTCCACCGTCACCCAGTGCCGCCTACCTCGTGGGCATCGTCACCCAGCGCCGCAAGATCTCCTCTGTCATGCCACGGCAACGCAGATCTGTGATCATGGAAACGTGCTCTGACCCGAAGAAAAAGAGAAGGGAAACAGAACTTAAGTCCACCTCAAGAGCTCTGTCACAAAATTTTCGTTTTTCTTTATATTATTAGTGATTTGTATGGATTTTGAATTTTGGATTTTGGATTTTGGATTTCCTTAAGGGGATTTTGGATTTTGATGTTAAATTTTGAGTTGATCTTGATTGAATTCAAGTGGGTCTGACTTTATATGTTTAGATTTCTAAGTTTAATTTTAGTGGGTTTTGTTTGTTTCTATTTGGTGCTAAATCTGGGTTTTCTAGGACTTGAAAAAATTTGGGTTTTCTGGGTGTCATGTTCGTCGGTCTGAGTTTTGGCCGGCGCGGGTTGGCTGAGGTGGGGCTGCTCAGTAGCGTGTGGGCTGAGGGTGTGTGGGGGTATTGTTTGTGGGTATTGTTTGAATTGAAAAGTTTGTTTCGCTAGAGTCAGAAAAAATGAAAGAAAGAATGAAGAAATGGAGGCTCTATGTTGAAGAAAAAATGAAGAATGAAGAGATGAGGAGAATTGAAAGAAAGAAAACTAAAAAAAAAGAAAAGAAAGTCTGAGAAAGAGATAGCCGTTAGGTGCAAGCTAGCATGACATGACAATCCAAATCTATGGGTCCCATAAGTGGAATGAAATTACCATATTGCCATTATAACTTTGTTTCAATAACTTGAAAACACATAAAATGTGTTTTCAGTTTCCGTAACTCATCACTCAAAAATTAGAGAATTGAGTGATGGAAACAAAAACTAGAAACACATCCAAACACACTACTCAGCCGTGGGACCTACCAATTTTGAGTTATGGGTGATGGAAACTGAAAATCCAAATAGTCCCTTAAGGGCTGTTTGGTTTTTTTTTTTTTTTTTTTTTTTTTTTTTCATCATTCCTCACTCAATTTTCGTCACTCATCACTCATCACTCATTACTTATCACTTAAAATACCCCAACTCCCTACTCCCCACCCATTTGGCACCATCACTTAGTCATGTTTTCAACCAAAAAACTAAAAAAAATAGGACCCACACACTGACCCAATGTCATTTCCTTTTCTCTCTCCTTTTTTTTTTTCTTTTTCCCCTGACTCTCATCTTTCTCTGCCTCTCATCTCTCTTCTCTCTGCCTCTTGCCCAACGTTTCTTTCATCTCTCAGTGCTCTCCTCTCTCCCATCTCTTGGCGGTGATGGCAACGGTGAAGGTGGCAACACAGCCACAACCACCAAAACCACGAAGACCACAACCACAGCTACGAAACCACCATTTCAACCGCAACCCACAATCATAACCAAACTCACAAACAAACAAACAAACAAAAAAAACAAACCACCACCACAACCACCATCACCACCACCACAGCCACCAAACCCACACACACAAAAAAAAAAAAAAATCAAACACCAAACCACCACGATGATAAGGCAACATCAAGATCAGCAATCTAAGGTTTTCCACAAGCTATCAGCTCTGGTTCTTAATATTCTACGATCTCCACCGACGCCGATCCCATTCTCTGATGAATCTCCAGCACCGATGACCACGACTAGGTCGGCCACAGCTTTGGCATCGAGATGGTCGTCGACGGAGGTGGTGGTTGCGTAGATAACGCCGACGGGGTTCGCGTCTTTGATGTTGGGGATTTCGTTGGCTCTAATGCTTTGTGGATTGGTGACTTTCTTCATTGGGTTTTTGTTGATGTTGTAGGTTCTAGGCTTGAAGGTTGATGTTGCATTTTCGGATGAAGGTATGATGTTGGTTTTGGATATGAAGCCGTGTGAAAAAAAAAAAAAAAAAAAAAAAAAAAAAAAAAAAAAAAAAAAAAAAAAAAACAAGGAAGATGAAGAAGACCATACCAGACCCAGCGTGAAAGGGAAAAGAAAAGAAGAAGAAGAAGAAGATCAGTGTGAAAGGAAAAAGAAAAAAGAAGAAGAAGAAGAAGAAGACCCAAACTCACCGAACCCAGTGAAAAAAAAAAAAAAAAAGTTGTGGCTGACCTCTGTGTAACACCCTATAATTTTATTACTTATTTAATTCTTGTACGTAAATTAAAAAGGAGACTGTTCGCGTAAAATAATCTGCAAGTGCACAGAATCGTAACAAGTAGTAAAGTGTTTTTAGAAAACGAATGTCGAACCCACAGGGATTAACTATGTTATTGAATACTGAAATTCACTAAATAAATTACTATTTGGAAAATCGAAAATAAATGGAACGTTCTACTCTCTGAATTAAACTAAACTATTTAATAAAAAGAATTAACAAAGCGTAAAAATCTAACAGTGTAAAAATAATATGATAAGAATGGATCTAGAGCAGTTGATTTCACCTAACAAATCCCACACAATTTATTCTTCCTAATTATTAAATTCTAATAATCTCCAGTTGATGATTAAAAATGCCTTAACTATTCAATATCTTCTCTCGAATAATATCAAAAATATCTTCAGCTAACAATTCCATATCTCTATGCGAATTTAATTAACTGGAGACTCATTACGTACTTTGACTTTTCTGAAAAATCACACTAGTCGCGGTAAAGCATCTCTACTTTCGCTCAACTAATGGTGTTTAATTCTAGAACTAAAATAACAAATCACCTCTCGGTCTCATTGTAATTCAATCGATCAAACAATAATTCATAAAGAAAAATAGTAAGCAATAAGAATAAGAATTAAACACTCAATCATGGAAATATTAAAAATAAAATAACTCAGAAAATAAATTGTATGTTCATTGCTAGGCTACATCAATGCTCTAGAAAATAAAATTTAGTTCATCATAAAATTGAGAAGAAAACAAATAAAACTTATGTTTTTCATCTGAATTGGTTGATCAACATGAAGCTCTCGCCTTTGTCCTCAGATCCTCCTCTTCAGAAAGACTCCCCAAAAGCAAATTCTTCTATGCGGCGCCCCCTTTTCCTCTCAGGTTTCTCCCCCCTTCTTCTTACCCTAAAGAGCCTTTAAATAGGTCAAGGAATCCTATTACAAGTTGAATTCCCGTTTGGAGAAAATCCCAGATTTTTAGGCTTCACTTAACCGACAATTTTGGCCCATTTAACGTCAGAATTCGGACTTTTGATAAACTACAAAGTTGTAGCCCTTTAAGTTAACTTTCCAGCCCAACTTGAATCATCTCGATTAGACATCTGAGCCGAAAGTTATGCCAAAAATACTAACTAATGTGTGGGCTGGAATCCTAATCCGAATTGGACTTAAATTTAATTGGGTCTTCAAGTCAACCAATTTACATCCACAAGATGTGGATTAATCTGAAATCTTCTCAATCCTTCAAAGCATAAATGAATAGATAAATATAAGTAAAAAATCAAATCAAATCAAAAGAAATAAAGGAAAACTAACAATTTTAATAAATAAGAGGATAATAAAAATCATGTAAAAATTACACTTATCAGAGACCCACAATTAAATGGATTTAATTGGTTTGGACCTAAGATATTAAAAATAATATGAAGCCCAAGTGAGATGGCATAAGTAAATATATGGCCTTGATAAGCTTTAAAAAAATAAAAAATAAAAAATAAAAAATAAAAAGAAGAAGGAAAAACCCTAGCCTTTTATCTGAGTTATACGTGTAAATAGGTATATATATAAAAATAGGAGACCTCCTCTCTTTAAGCAGCACCAAACGATCTTTTTGTTTTACTCTTCTCTGCGTCTATGTAGGAGAATCAGGTCAGCTTTCCTCTTTATTTGGGTTCTTGTATTTATGTACCTAGCAAGTGTCTATCTAGCTTAAAGGCTATTGATATATCACACACCTAGGATGGAGAATTTCTACGTATATGAGTCTTTGTGTTGCACAGAACATAGGGGTAGGTGTGGACTTGAAAAATCAACGATGTCATCATGTTAATAAATAAATAAATAAATAAATAAACCTGATTATGGCTAGAAAATTGTCCCACGTTTTCAGGGAGGAATTGTAGAAGGTAGAAGGACTTCTAGGCATACGTTTTGATCTCAACAACCCTCACTTATCTTTCTTTCTTTTTTGGTAAACCCCTCACTTATCTTTATATCATGGGAAATGATGTCCTACGGTTATTATTATATTTTTTTGAAAACACGGTTATTATTATATTAGACTAGGAGTGATGGATATAGTTACATGACAAGAAAGGATGTGAATTGTAGATTGATGAGATTTCCCATATTCGGCCATTTTGAAGTCTTGAATATCCATGATTATATCAATGGAAAAATCAGATTAGGTAGCAGTATTTTTAAGTCCAAAAATCTGATGCCGAAAGTGTATTAGATAGTTAAGTGAATAAATAGAGGATTTTGGATATATCATTATTGTCTAGGATAAAATTGTTTAAGTGTAAAAAACTAATTTTAAGTGGGAAATTGTGTATTGATGGACCTATCTTTGGTGTTGCTAGGTTCTAATCCTACTGATTTGTTGTGATTCAAGGGAGGTTGGTTTCATATTTTTGCAACTAAGAGGTAAGTAATGTTTACTAATTTTGGGGGTTTTTCCAAAACATTATTGATTATTAAACTATTCTTTATCAAAGAAATATGTTGATATTCTATATATAAATCGATATTTTATAAATGTTTGATGTGCACATTGACTATTCGTTTTATGAAAAACTTGTGGGACAACCTATATTTATTTAAACTTGTATGTATGAATATATCTTTATATTTTGAGAATTATGAATGGATTATTTTTGTGAGCATATTGAAATGTGTTTTGAAAACCTATGGCAAGTCGTGATTAAAAACTCAGTATTGTATTTAGTCATTAGCAAGGGACAATCATACTGCAGCTAGTCCTTAGCAAGGGACGGTCCCAGCAAATGGGACAATGCACATTTGATAGCTCCTTAGCAAAGGGATATACTATTGAGGATCCAAAAAGGAAGTTCCTTAGCAAGGGAGTATACTTTTAGGTTCCAAAGGAGTCATCCTTAAGAAAAGGGATGTAAAGGAGGTTCTAGTCCTAAAAGGGGATAGCATAACCCTGTCAACGGGGCGTAAACGTTGACCACCAAAAAAGTCTAGGAAAATGTTTATATGATGGTATTGATATATGTATTATGATGGCTCACAATAAAAAAGATATTTTCTTTTATATGAAATATTTAATGATAAAATATTGATGAGTTACAAGTTATGAATTTGTTGTAAGAATTATTTATTTGAAAGGTTTGTTTCCACACCCCAATGTTAGTGAATTCTACTTATTGAGTACATTAAAGGGATTATTGGAGTAGAAATTCTTGGAAGACAACAGTTATGAATTATTTGTGGAACTGAGGTTTTTATTATTATTTTTATGGCATTAAACATTGTATTGGAGAATTATTTTGAGGATGTTTTGTTTTTGGTGGATTAGAGCTTTGACATTTGTGATGAGTTTTTTTTTAGGTTGTTGGTTTCTTTTATTTAATATTTTTTTTATGGATTATTCAGATTAAATAGACTTTTATTGCTTATGATTTGGGGCGTTACACTCTAACTAGTGGGTCCCTCAGTGTGTATTTAATTAACAAAATGTCATTGGAAACTGAGTTTTGGAAACTGAAAACACCTAAAATGTGTTTTCAATTTCCATAACTCATCACTCAAAAATCAGAGAATTGAGTAATGGAAACAAAAACCAAACACACTTCTCAGCCATGGGTCCCACCATTTTTGAGTTATGGGCGCTGGAAACAGAGTTATGAGCGATGGAAACACAAAAACCAAACAACCCCTTAGTGTGTGTGTGAGAGCAAAGAAAAACAAAACATATTTTTTTTTTAGCCGTGAGACATACACAAGAATAATTGTCATTGATTTGATAATAGTGAAATTATTCGGAATTTATCCCGTAGTTTTTCCCTTCAAAGAGAAAGGGTTTTCCACGTAAATTTTTTGTTCCTGTGTATGATTGTTATTTTAGATTACTAATATTTATGATAATATTATTTGGGACCCAACACATATTCCCTCATTGCTTGTGATCCAAACATCATTCCAGAAGCATCAAATGACAGTGCACCAAGCTGAAACGCCACATCAATTAGTTAGAAAAGTCCTACAGCATATAATTCCAAAATTCTTCTTTTTGGATCTGTGATACAATTAAAAAAGTGATATTCTCTTCACAAGAGGATAACTTAAATTATTCAAAGCAGATTCCTAAGAGCCTATCCACAGAAAAACTAGTGAGCAAAAAAAAAACGGACAAGCATGATTTGGCCCTTGGGAATAAAATACAAGCCGACATGACCAATTGAACCTAAAGATATAGATATGATAGATGTCCATGTACAAAGGGTTATTTGATTTAAACTATTGAAAGGGATTAATGAATTTGGGGTGGAAGAGTGCACCGATGTCCAAGAGTGGCACCAAATGGTGAGAGGAGTTGGCATAATCATGCACACAGAAGCTCACATACATTTTGGAAGCTACTTGAAAGAACAAGTAAAGCAGAAAAATAAGAATAATGTGAAGGGGAAAAAATATATTAAATAGGCCAAACAAACTATACTAGTCCTGAACCATGTGAGAACATTCAATTTCATCGTTAAACTACTGATTGTGTCAATTTAGTTGCTAAAGTTCTAACAAAGTTCAATGTTGCCTTGTTCCCACTTCTTGTCAACACTAACTACAGGAAGTTGTACTAATGTTTCCCCCTTCACTCAATTTGAAAAGAATTTCACAGAAATCAATCAATTTCTATAAGGGAAGTGGGAGCAAGTGCAACATGCAACCATTTTCAAAATGTCAGAACTAAATTGAAACAATTAAAAGTTGATGGACGGAATTGAACTCTTAATATATCTAGGGACAAAAATACAAAAACAGTAGCTTGCCAAAAAAAAGGGGGGGGTGGTAAATCAGAGGATGGCTTTATTGTAGATGTTAACGAATGTGTGTGTGCGGTTCTTGTAGTCAACCCAGTTATTTAGAAATAGCCACACTTGAGATCCAATCAACATATCAGAAATTCAGTTATTCATTTTTTCTGTAACAAAGTTTGAAGTAGTTAAGGTGTTTTCCAATGGTCCATGAATTCATAGCTTGAACACAACAGTTTCAATTGCCACAATATGTTATTCAGAGAGCCCAAAGGCATTAACAGACCAATGGAATATATAAGGACATAGGATATGGGAGTGGTGGCATAAATCTAAAAATTTAATAACACAGTTAAGGGCAGCTTCAAGCTGCGCCATAAAAAAAATTTAATTAGAAAGTCAATTTATCACTTTTTATAAAAAAAAATTGTGAAATGTATTAGGAACACCTATTGAAGTTGCAAAGAAACAATGACTGGCATAAGAAAGTAAAACAGACATATGACTATTTAGCAGGCAGATTGAGGTGTGAGTGTAAATTATGATTCAACAAAATTAATAGGTTACTATAGTTTCTCTCATTCTTAAAATCATTTCTTCAACTTTTGGCAGAACAATAACTTTATCTTAGAATTATAGAAGCATTACAAGAGATTTTCTGTTAGAGCATTCACATTGGCAAATGCTAAAGCTAAATCTAAGAGAAATATAGCATTTTAAGTCTTAAAACTAGTTGCATCAGTGAATTGTAAATGACACTATTGCAAATTTTTTTGCAATAGTGCTACAGTGCAATTCTAAACATAGAATTGCACTGTAGCAACTATTGTATAAGAAATAATATATTTTAAAACTTGGAATCATGCCAAAATCTGAAAAAAAGTTTGACAATTGAAAGAAATAATAAAGAATGTTTAAAAAAATAATATTTTAATAAAAATAGAGTTTTGGGATGTTAGAAGTATTGTAAAATGGTATGGTATAATGATAAAGTAGGTTTTTGGAATGGTAAAATAGAGTAGAATTAGCATTTGCCAATGTGAATGCTCTTATTGAGTTGAATATTGACTAGAGCAGAGACAAATGAGATTCTTTTCACCCAATGCTTTCAAGAATTCACCTGCATAATTCATCACCATTATTGCAACATGTACTTTACCATCTAACAAGAAGCATCAACATTTGCTTTCCACCAAGAGCAAGGTGATCTTTCCCACTAGACTTGTCTCGAAATTTGCATGCAAAGTTGGGGTTTAGGGGTCTTGGCTTCGAATCTCTGATAGTCCAAATCAATTTATTGATTCAAACCATCAAGATTGAGAGGCTTACTTGTTAGAATCACTTTATTTCTTAATTTCAAAATCATGTTCATGGTCACAGCTACAATAAGAAGAGTTTGATCTTTGGAAAGCCCTCCTTGTAATAACTCACTATCTAGGATTCAAAAGCCTTAATCAGAACAAGACTTAAGTCTACACTAACCTTGTTTGTCTCTCAAAACTGATCTAAACCACACTAATCTTACCACATCACTTTTTTCTTTTTCTTTTTTTGGAGAAGAACATCACAACTTAAAAACAAGTGAACCTCAATTCTGCCTTTCTACCACATAGATACCATGTGCTGATGTGTCTTCTTCCCTCCCAATCTTTTCACTAATCTTGCTTTTAGTGGTAAAAAGAAGCATCAACATTTTTAACCATTCATGAAATATGCTTTACCATAAAGATTTCCAAAAGGAGGTATGAGAATTATTGAATCTGTGCTCTTTATCAGCCCAATATTATGCGACCTGACAAAAAAGAGTGGAGATCTCTCTCCGACAAAATCACGTTGTCTTGTGTAAGGGAAGGAGGAATAGGATTCTTGTAGCCACAGGATCCAAGGATCATCCCAAACGTTTATACTGAGGCCTTGCCCCAGAAGAAAGCATCTACCCCTAATAGAATTTCTTGTAGTAACCAACGCCACGAAAATGACATATTCAATACTCGAGGTTCTCACTTTTGTGAGGCTTAAGAAAGATGATTTGTAGACAGCCGTATCCTCAATTTTAGAAAAATTAACTCTTGTGCTAGAACCCACAACATATCAATTAGGCTAATAACACTTGTCATTGCACCAAAATCTGGCTCCTTTTATTAATAACTCACTGGAAATAAGAAATTCTATTTAGAAATTAAAATGTAAAATGAATGAGCAAAGTATATTTTGATAATAATTTTACTTTATAGTGTGAAGGAAAAATGTATTGCATATTTGCATACACTGTAGAGATTATTTTTAACAAAATGTTGTTTTCAGCTTTAAAATTGACATGGAGTTCAATTTTCATCCTTAAACTATCATTAGTTTTTCCCCTCTAAACTATTAAAAACATTATCATTTATGTCATTAGCACATTCCATTAATTTTTTTTATCCTATGTATCTAACAAAATGCTTGGGTGAAATTACTTAATTTGACAAGCAACGCTATTAAATAAAGAGTTTCTCTAGGATCACAATTTTTGTGCCATAATTTTTTGTCACAACTCTCATTAACTGTGAATAATTGTCTATCATTTTCACGTGGATCTCTCACTTTTATCTATCATTTACAATCAACCACATCAAAGATATGACAAAAGTAAGTTGTGGCACAAAAATTGTCCACAAATTTTCTAATAAATAAATAAATAAAACATTCATCACTGCGATCTATAGTCTGAAAGTAAATATGGCATGTGATGAAATTGGATTACACATGATTGAATTCATGACTCAGTCTTGTTGCTGATTTTTCTGCCATGAATTCTGATGTATGCTGATACCAAACCTTGAATAACTTGGACCTTTGCAAGTCAAAATAAACAATTGATAATTGCATTGATTTGTTCAAATGAGCTATGCAGCTCCATGGGGTATGGATTAAGATTAATAAATGGAAAACCGTAATTGTTCAAGGAAAGCTGGTAACTTTCACAGATGACAGACCATGATGTATCTGCAGTCATGTATCATCATAGAACTTCTTTGGAAACACACAATCATGTAGTGATAGTGTGATACTGCTCATTGAAGAGAGGTTCCCGGGACCACCATATGGAAATTTTGTTAATTTTTAAATTATGTAGCTAAACAGCCTCTTTTTTTTAATTATCTAGTAAAATACCACTCTTTTGAAACTCGACATTGTTGATGTTTAGTTTTAATTGGAACTCAAGTTCTATACATATTTTTAAGTAGAACTGTTGAGTTTTGCGCAAAACTTTCAAAGAAAAAAATTAAGTAACAAAATATGCAGAGAACACGATATTCGAGTTTCAAAAAAAAATGGTATTTTACTGTATAATTTGAAAATTTGGTTGTCTGACTACATTAATTAAAAATTATATTTGGCCATTTTTGCCTAAATATAGATATGGACTAGGTCTTCCCACATATCCGACCACTATAACGAGTAAAGACTCCTAAAAAAAAAGACTATAGTTCTCCATAAAGAGCCAAAATTTCCAAGGTTGAAGGAGTCAATGAATTGAAATTGCAATGAGTACCAGACCCCATTCACATTCATGTCATATAATGATAAAACCCTTTCCATTTAGTCATTGAATTATTAATTTACAGACATTTACTCCAAGATTAGGTAAAAATCGTCTCTCTTTTAAATTATTGAATTGTCCATCTGACACTGTCAAAAAAAGACTAATGATCTAGAAAATAACTAGGATTTTTCCATCTTGCTATCTTTATCAAAGACAACTGATCCTTCAACAGTTTCCAAGCGGGACACCATTCGCGAATACAAAATTAAAAGAAATTTCGACGATTGCCCACCTTCTTCAATTGACTATGTTGCTACTTGTGTGACTTCCTATGTCTGCATCAGCAAAACTAGCAAGGAAGACTATTGGGGTTTTCACATAGAAAGCGTGTTATATATAGAACCATAATCTTCATTCTTCAACCACAAAACCAACCCAAAACTTCATCTTTTACAATATTGTATAGTCTCTAATAAACAGGAGTTTCTAGCACTAGCAGCCATGATGAAATCATCAAACTCAGCCCTCTACCTGCTATCTTGTCTTACAGTGTTGCTGCTTCTACCGGTGCCTTCCTTATCGGCTGACCCTGATCAATTACAGGACTTTTGTGTTGCAGATTTGAATGCACCCATATCAATCAATGGCTTTCCTTGCAAACCTGCCTCAAAAGTTAGTGCAAATGATTTTTTCTTTGATCTGAGTAAAGAGGGTGTCACTAACACATCAAACTTAAACTTCAGTATCACTCCTGCAAATGTCCTTACATTCCCTGCTGTCAACACTCTTGGGATCGCAATGAACCGTGTAGACTATGGCCCTGGAGGACTCAATCCACCACACTCTCACCCTCGTGCATCTGAGTCCGGTGTGATCATTAAAGGGAGAGTACTTGTGGGGTTTGTGACAACTCAGAATGTGTATTACTCCAAGGTTTTGAAACGTGGTGAGATTTTTGTCATTCCTAGGGGGCTTGTACACTTTCAAAAGAATGTTGGAAAGGGGAAAGCTCTTGCATACACCTCTTTCAACAGTCACTTGCCAGGGTCTGTGATTCTCGCAACAACTATCTTTGGTTCACAACCATCAATGCCTAATGAAGTGTTAACTCAGGCCTTCCGAGTAGAAGATTCTGTTATCAATACCATAAAATCTAAATTTAGTTCTTAAGCCAAGGCCTTCCTGTTGAGGTCCCTTTGATTTGAAGATTGTGTTATAAGATGTTTGAGATTGCCTGCCTCCCATTTGTTGGGCTGTGTAATTCAGGTTATCAGTGTATGTTTTGATTATTGATTGATTCTATAAAATTTGTTGTTTTGATTATGCCTATGTTGTTATGTTTATTGATGAATTTTATGATAAATGTTTTCATCTGTGAGTTCAAGTATTGAGTTCTAAATAAAACAACCGAATCTCCCTCACTGTTAAAAAAGATACCTTGAGAAATACACCTCTGAATTCTGATACAATAATCCAAGTGTCCTATGTCAAACCCTATCACAGACCAAGACTAAAAGGGACTGCATCGGAAGCAGAGACCAGTGCAAGTAGCAGCAGTGCAGATAGTGAAAAGGAGAAGCTAAACGACTTGTAGCTTTGATGTTGTATTAAACTACATGTAGTTAAGTTTAGTGACTGGCTTGTGATGTACACGTGATAGATTAGTTAGTTTGTAGAGAGTTGTTATAGTTTGATAAGTTAGTTAAAGGCATCTCAATGTATATATATACACACTAATCAGTGTATTTTGTTAGTTCAATACAATAAAGATCATTCTCAATCTTTCTGATAAACCCCCACATACAATGACAGCAAATTGTCACGGAGTACTTATAACTCAAATTAATTTTCATCTGGCTTCATTTTTAAGTGGAAAGTAATGATTCAAATCGTCTTTAATGGCTTCTCTCAAAAATAAAAATAAATAAAAAAATCTTCCATGGCATTTGTCAATTGTTCATTCTGCACTTCAACATTAGTTTTAGTTTAATGACTCCAAAATTTTGCATTATTTGAATTTATTTCATTACCATTATTGAAACATGAATTTGTACCAATTAGTAACATACTTAACAATGATAGAGAAACTTTGGACAGCACAATTCTCTCATTACACAGTTTGGCATGAAATTGTATCAATTAGTAACATACTGTAACAATGAATAAGAATTTGTAACGAAGTTCCAGAAAGCAGAGTCCTTTGCTACACGGCTTAAGAACTAAATCAACCTAGGAGATTCTGTGTACTAATACAATTGACCAAAGTGTATCCAGTAAGATGATACATAAAAAGATTAATGCATTTCTACATATATTTCACATTACAATTTTAGGACATTAAAAGAGACTAGGAAACACACTACAGCATTAGACGTGGAGAATCCTACAACACAGCTGCCCTTTGATTATAAATAATTAAGTAATAATTCTTCTCTAATCTGCTTACATGCGCGAGATTATGTCGCTCTTTCAAAACTACCACCAACCTGCATGTGCAGCCATTCAGGTTGTGAGCTTTGAGCATATTCCCTCATTGATTGTGATCCAAATATCATTCCAGAAGCATCAAATGGCTGTGCACCAAGCTGAAACACCACATTAATTCGTTAGAAAAGTCCTACAGCATATAATTCTAAAAGTCTTCTTTTTGGATCTGTGATACAATTAAAAAAAAAAATGGTTTTCTCTTCACAAGAGGATAACTTAATATTCAAAGAAAATTCCTAAGAGCCTATCCCCCAAAAAACTAGTGAGTAAGAAAAAACTGACGTGTATGATTTGGCCCTAGGGAATAAAGTACAAGCCAACATTACAAATTGAACCTAAAGATATAGATATGATAGATGTCCATGTACTAAGGGTATTTGATTTAAAGTACTGAAAGGGATAAATGAATTTGGGTGGAAGAGTGCACCGATGTCCAACGGTGGCACGAAATGGAGAGAGGAGTTGGCATTATCGTGCACAACGAAAGCCAATGATTGCACACAGAAGCTCACATATATGTTGGAAGCTATTGAAAGAACAAGTAGAGCAGAAAAAGAAGAATAAAGTGAAGGAAAAAAAAAAAAGCCAAACAGCTATATTGGTCCTGAACCACGTGAGAACGTTCAATATCATCATTAAACTACTGATTGTGTCAATTTAGTTGCTTAAGTTCTAATGATAATTCAATGTTTACCTTGTTCCCACTGAATATTAACCACAGGAAGTATTACAAATTTTGCCTCTTTCAAAATCTTTGTTCCTCGTAATAGTAAGGATCAAAGTAAACTCACTCAATTTGAAAAGAATTTCACAAAAAATGAATCAATTTCTAAAAGGGAAGTGGGTGCAAGTGTAACATGCAACCATTTCCATAATATTGGAACTAAATTGATACAATTAAAAGTTAATGGACGGAATTGAACTCTAACATACCAATATAATCTAGGGACAAAAATAGCAGCTTGCCCAAATAAAATAGGTAAATCAAAGGATGGCTTCATCGTAGATGTGAACTAATATATTTAGAGTTCTTGTAGTTAGCCCAATTATTTGGTAATAGCCATACTTGAGATCCACATCAAGTATCAACATATCAGAAATATTCACATATTCACTCTCTCTGACAAAGTTTGAAGCAGTTAAGGTGTTGTCCAATGGTCCATGAATCCATAGCTTAAACACAACAGTTTCCATTGCCACTAAATGTTCTTCAGAGCACCCAATAAGGCCATGACTTACAGAGCAAAAAAAAAATCTGAAGGCATTAACAGACCAATGGAATGTATAAAGCAATAGAATATGGGAGTGGTGGCATAAATCTAAGAAGGTAATGACACAGTGAAGGGCAGCTTCAAGCTGAGCCGTACAAAACTGGTTAGAAAGTCAATTTGTCACTTTAATGAAAATTTTGCGAATGTATTAGAAACACCTATTGAATTTGCAATGAAACAATTACAGGCATAACGCATAAGAAAGTAAAACATACATGGCTATTTAGCAGGCAAATTAATTTGTGTGTAAATTATGATTCAACAAAATATAATAGGTTACTATAGCTTTTCTCATTCTTAAAATCATTACTTCGACTTTTGGCAGACCAAGAACTTCATCTTAGAATTAGAGAAGCATTACAAGAGATTTTCTGTTATTCAGTTGAATGCTGATATATAGTAATGTTCTTTTGACTCCTTGAATTGTTGATAGATTGCAATATACACAAAAAAACAAAAACAAAAACAAAAACAAAAAACAAAATGTACCAGACTCCAGAGATGATTTCAGCATAAGACCTCAAACAGAAAATAATCAAGATTAAAAGTCAATTACATGAGATTTTGTCTTATCTTATCCATATACTTTACAACCGAAGAAAAAAAAAAGAGAAAGAAAGAAGAAGAACGATGAAATGAAATGCCTTTTTTAACTTTAAAACATTGTAAATTCACTCATGCTGGTGTTGAGAGTCTAGAGACAATATGTATATCTGGTAATACAACAACAGGCCACTTAAACCATTTCTAAACCCTGATTATCATTGTCTTCTCGTTCCCTTGAAGAAAAAACTTGACAAATTGCTGATTGGAATATCCGTAGGAGCCAGTTATATATCTGATGAACTAATTGACAAATCTTTTCAAACAAGCTAGGTACTGCATTGAATACTAAAATAGCTGTGTAGCAAAGAAGTTGATAAATTTGTTTGCACAAACACAGAACCCCTACGATCAGGATTAACCATAAATTTACGATGAATAGCCAATGGGGAGGAATGATTGTTGAGACAAGTAGCTCAATAGCAATGATTCCAAAAACTAGACAGATGAACCTGAATATGGCACGGTACTCAGAGTATGGAGGTTGTAGTGTTATCAACACCTATGCAATGCTGTAGACGATTGTAGCCACAATGAAAACCAAGAAGGTAGCAAAATGTAGTGTTTCAAGTGGAGAGATGTGAAAGGGTTGAAAACGTAAAGTAATTAAGCCACCCAGAACCTGGAAGAGGAAGACAAGAACTGTATGAAATGCTTCAAAGAAACCGAGAGCTACATCACTGGCATATACACAAACAAGAAATCCTTCAGCTTTAATATTACTTTTTCTTGCAAACATAAGAAAATCAAAATCCCACAAAATCCACTTAAATTAAAAAAAATAAAAAAACCTAAAGGAAATCACCTCAGCTTTATTAGGTTTCTCTTTCAAACCTACCAAAATGATTGCAATACAACTTGAACAGATGAACAAACCACTAACAATAGTATTTCATTCACCCTTACTACAAGAAATAATATCTAAAAATTTATCTTATCATGAATTCTAAAAAGGCGAAAAGCACATTTTAGTCCCTACATTTTCAGGCGATTTCCATTTTAGTCCCTACATTTTATTTTTACCGCTTTTAGTCCCTATCCTGAAAAAAGCTTCCCGTTTTGGTCCATGCCGTTACTCATTTAACAGAAATATCCTACGTGGCAAACGGTCCAACAGTAAATGCTGACGTGTCTATTAAAATAATATTAAAAAAAGCCACATCAGATAAAAATAATATTTAAAAATGCCACGTCAGCAATTTAATTTTTGAAAAAAGCCACATCAGATAAAAATAATATAAAAATTTCTAACCTAATTATTTTTTTTAAAAAGAAAAGAAATTAGTTAAATTAATTTTTTTCCCTTTTTTTTGGAAGAACATGAAGAACATGTTCTTCATTTTTCTTCCCCAACTAAGCTTGCCCAGAAAATTAAAAATTAAAAATTTACTTTTCTTTTCTTGCATTTTCTTAGCAACCAAAACCATAAAATCACTCAGATTTACAAAATAAAAAGCATGTTTGTCATTCCTCTTTCTCTATTCACAGTTCTCCATCTCTCCCTCTATATCTCTCTTCTACATTTCCCATTCCTCTTTCTCTATTCACAGCATGTTTCGCTCATCTATCTCTTCTCATCTAACTAAGTTTTGGTTGGATCGAATCGGTGGTTGCTAGGTTTTAGTGGTGGCGTTTCGGTGGTGGGTTTCGGTTGTGGAGTTGAATCGGTGGCCGGCTTTGGTGGTGGGTTTTTTTCGGTGTTTGCTGGATCCATTTGGTGGTGGGTTTCGGTGCTTGCTGGATCAGTTTGGTGGTGAGATTTGGTGCTTGCTGGGTCTGTTTGGTGGCTGGGTTTCATTAGTCGGGTTTCGTTGGTGCTTGCTGGATCAGTTTGGCTGGCGTTTCGGTAGTTGGGTTTCATTGGTAGCCGGGTTTTGGTGGTGGCTGGGTTCTATTCGAGGTGGTGGTGGTCGTGCCTTTGGGTTTTGTTTGGGTGTTTGGTGATTTTTTGTTTAGGTGTTTGGTGAGTTAGGTATTGGGTTTGGGTATGAATTGCTCGGCAGTGGGTGGTTTGATTTTTGGGTTTGTGGGTTTCTCGGCAGTGGGTGTTTGGTGATTTTGTTTCTGGGTTTGTGGGTTTGTGGTGTCTGGGTTTGTGGTTTGATTTCTAGGTTTCTGGGTTTGTGGTGTATGATTTTCTGGGTTTATGGGGAAGAAAAATGAAGAACACGTTCTTCATGTTCTTCCAAAAAAAAGGAAAAAAAATTAATTTAACTAATTTCTTTTCTTTTTAAAAAAAATAATTAGGTTAGAAATTTTTATATTATTTTTATCTGATGTGGCTTTTTTCAAAAATTAAATTGCTGACGTGGCATTTTTAAATATTATTTTTATCTGATGTGGCTTTTTTAATATTATTTTAATAGACACGTCAGCATTTACTGTTGGACCCTTTGCCACGTAGGATATTTCTGTTAAATGAGTAACGGTAGGGACCAAAACGGGAAGTGTTTTTCAGAATAGGGACTAAAAGAGGTAAAAATAAAATGTAGGGACTAAAATGGGAATCGCCTGAAAATGTAGGGACTAAGATGTGCTTTTCACCTTCTAAAAATTCACTCTTTATATGTGCGTGACTGCAATGCTAAGAGGCTGTTTGGCCACCTTTTTTTGATCACTCAATTTTCGTCACTCAATTTCCGTCACTCATCACTCATAACTCAATACTCATCACTCATCACCCAGCACTCTAAAATTAATACCCGTTTGGCACGTCACTCATTTCCCATCACTCAATATTTTCACACTATTTGTGGGCCCCATTTCTGTCACCACTGCAGCTTTTTTTTTTTTTCTTCAGAGTACCCACAAACCCGAACCCAGAAAAAAAAAAAAAAAAAAAAAAAAAAAAAAAAAAAAAAAGAACAGGGGAGACGTGAACCCAGGTGAAGAAGGGAAAAAAAAGGAAGGAGACGTGAACCCAGGTGAAGAAGAAAAAAAAAAAAAAAAAAAAGAGGAAGAACAGGGGAGACGTGAACCCAGGTGAAGAAGGAAAAAAAAAAAAAAAGAAAAGGAAGGAGACGTGAACCCAGGTGAAGAAGAAAAAAAAAAGAAAAAAAAAGGGGAGACGGTGAACCCCAGTAAAGAAAGAAGAAAAAAAAAAAGATGGTCAAAAATTGTGGCTAAAAGTATGGCAGTGGGTCCCTCATATAGTGTTATTTACAAAAATGTCATTGAGTTATGAGAATTGGAAACTGAAAACAGCCAAAAGTTGTTTTTAGTTTCCATAACTCATAACTCAAAAAGTAGAGAATTGAGTATTGGAAACAGAGTTATGGAAATAGAGTATTGGTGCAGGCAAACGAGTATTTTGCTATGGGTCCCACCATTTTTGAGAATTGAGTTATGAAAACTGAGAATTGAGTCATGAGATTTGCCCATCCAAACAGCCTCTAAGTTTGTAATAATTAAAGTCATTCAATAAGCTACAGGACTGATATAAGACTTATTGTTCCTCATTCATGCAGAAGTATTGATGTTGAAATGTAAACAACCACAACACAACCACAACAATCAAGCCTTAGTCCCAGAACTTTTGAAGTGGCTTGGGATCCTCAATAGACTAATGAAAGTTGGCCTCATATTTTCTTTTCCGCCATTCTATCATATCTAAAATCATACTCTTTGGTAAATTCTATCTCAGAGTCATCTTGGGAGTTTAATGTAGCCAATGAAGGACTAAGTTCAAGCATAGTATTCATTACAGTTTTGCCTTTGAATACAAAATTGACCATAACATGCGAATTAAAACCCATCTTGAAACCATTTTAACCTAAGGACACATATAACTAAACCTTCAAAAACAAATTATTTTTTCTTTTATTGAATTTCACACACAGATCCTTAGAAGAATTTTGAAGTGGTAACAAATTAATCTTCAATGGTTGCATCAAACCCTTAAAAAAAAAAACAATTATGCAGCCATGAATCTTGAGTCCTTCACAAAATATTTTACTAATAATGGTAGCAATTGCTTGATCTTGAATGAATTGTTGAATGGTTTGATTTTATTATATATATTAAGGAAAGGGTTTGGAAAAAGATTCAAGGCTGGAAAGGAGGTTTTGATAAAAGCTGTGGCTCAATCTATTCCCACTTATACGGTGGGGGTTTTTCAATTTTTGGGAAAATTATGTGATGAATTTGGTGCTATGTGTGCTAGATTTTGGTGGGGCTAAATTGGTGAGGAAAGGAAAATTCACTAGAAGAGTTGGAGTTTTCTGACGCAGTCGAAAAAGGAGGGAGGGATGGGATTCAGAGATATTTGAGCTTTTAATCTAGCTATGCTAGCTAAACAAGGATGGCGATTGTTGCAGGACAAAAACTCTCTTTTGTATAGATGTTTTAAGGCAAAGTGCTTTCCACGGTGTGAGTTCCTTGAGGCGAAGGATTGTCAAAACAGCTCCTATGTTTGGAAGAGTTTATTAGTTGCTCAACCGGTATTGAGGAAAGGGTTTTATTGGAGAGTGGGGAATGGTGCTTCTATCCATGTTTTGAAGGATTGTTGGTTACCTAATCAGCCAACAAAGGGAGTTCTTTTCCAACCTGAGGAGGAAATTTGGGAGTGGAGAGTTTCGGATTTGATTGATTGGCAGAACCACCAATGGGATAGAGATCGAATCCGTGCTATGTTCCACCCGTATGATGCTGATGCTATCCTCCAAGTTCCCTTGAGTAGGCGGGTGGTGCAGGATGTCTTGGCTTGGTCTTTTACAAAAAATGGTAGGGACAATGTGAAGTCCGGGTACCATGTGGCCAAGCAACTGAGGTTGGCAGAGAATAATAGTAGAGAGGCTTCGGTGCAATCATCAAATATTTCTTTGTGGTCACGAATATGGAAGGCTAGGGTCCCAAATAAGATCAGAATATTTTCATGGAGAGCATGTCATAATATACTGCCTACGAAAGACAATCTGGTGAAAAGGAGGGTGTTGGAGGATGCTCGGTGCTGTTTTTGTCATAAAGCTGACGAATCGGTGCTGCATGTACTTTAGAAGTGTGGGGCAGCACAAGACGTTTGGGTTGGCAGTGCAATTAGGTTTCAAAAATTTGGTACGGTGCAAGTGGATTTTGGGCAGTTAATTGCTAGTCTCATGCCGAGGTTGTCACATGAGGAGCTCGATTTATTTTGGGTGATCTGCTGGCAAATTTGGCTTCAGCGAAACTCGGTCTTGCATGGGGGTGCTTTTCAACATCCATCACAGTCATACCAGCAGGCTTTCGATTATTTGAGTGAGTTTCATGAGGCACAGGAGCATCTGAGTGTACCTGTGATAGTTCCGGTTTCAGCAAGTCAAGCATGGCAGCCACCATAAGGAGATTTCTTCAAGCTAAACTTTGATGGAGCATGTTTTAATAATGGAGCTAATTCGGGTTATGGGACTGTGGTTCGCAATGGGAATGGTGAAGTGATGGTTGCTATTTCCGCCAAGGGTGGGGCTGTGAGGGATAGTAAAGGAGTGGAGGTGCTGGCTTGCCGTAAAGCTCTTGAATTTGCTATAGATGCTAGGTTTATGGAGGTGATTTTGGAAGGTGACAACGCAAGGGTGTTGAAGATAGTGGCACAGGCTCAACCAAATCTAGCTCGGCTTGGGTTTATTTATGAAGATATTTGGTGCTCGATTGCAGGTTTTAGATCCTTTTCAGTCAATTGTGTTAGGCGTAGTGCCAATGGTGTTGTTCATGCGTTGGCTAGATTTGCTAGATCATCTGATAATGAAACTGTATGGTTAGAGGAGGATCCTCCACCAGCAGTTGATGCTCTGTATTTGGATTCTAGTATTCTTCATTAATGATATTCATTTGGTTCCGGCTTCAAAAAAAAAATAAAATAAAATAAAACTAAAGCGTAGCATTTATTATTGCTACACTCTTGTTGAGCCACATCAACAACCACATCATCTACCTATTTCTCATTTCTCTCCACTATTTCCAATCATAACTTCTCTTTTACCTTTTCATCTCTCCACTACTCTTAACCTTAATGCCACTCTTGATCTATCTTTTTCTCTTCCTTTTATTTTGACCCTTCTTATCCCTATTCTATTACTATAAATATGATATTCTCTATCCCATTCTATATATATTTTCTCACATGAAAAAAGTTATTACTCTCTCTCTTTCTCTCTCATGTTTTATTTTTGTGTGAATTTTTTTATTTTTTGTATCTCTACTTTAGATTGGCGTATTTATGTGTTCTTTAGAATTTTACTTTGGGTTGCAATTTGGTTTTGTGTTTTTAAGTTACTATCTTTTTTTCTTTTCTATAATTATTAAATGTTATTTTATTGCATATAAATATAGTTTACAAGAATATAATGTTATTCTATTATATATCATGGCTTGGATAATTTGGTGTTTGACTTATGACTATATTTTTTATTTGATGCTTATTTTTCTCATTTTATTTTCTATTTCTCTCCAAAAAAAGGTGATTACTCTCTCTCTCTCTCTCTCTCTCTCTATATATATATATATATATATATAATTTTTTGCAACTTTACTTTAGGTTGATGAATCATTGTATTTTTTATATAATACTTGTACGGCACTATGGTGCCCAACCCATCTAGGCCCTAGATTCTAACTCAACAGTGCGGCCCATGGGCGTAGGCAATCTACATTAGCACACACCTTATTTCACCACATGGTCCTTGTTTGGTGAAACACCCCAAGCAAGGAGAAATGTGTTTGGATACACTATCCCTCGTATGTACGGTAGTGCCCTGGGGAATATCACTGCCGAGCATATTCACTGGAGTGGGAACCAGTTCCAAAGCCACTCCCACCTAAACACCCACCTACGATTAACGACATTGGACCGCCTATTGCACTAATTTTGAAAGCAATCATAATCCCTCCACTCACGCTTGGTTATAAATATGAGAAGCTAAGGAAGGGAAGGGGGTTATAGGAGAGGTCCCTAGAGAAAGTTAAGAGCTGAGAGTAATAGAGTCATACGAGTGAGAGGGAAACAATACAGAGGCTTGAGAGAAATCATTGGGTCTCTTGGTTAGAATCACCCAAAGTAGGAAATCCAAAACCCACACTATAAATATATTGTGAGCCCAAGGGTGAGCTGGTCTTCTACACTCGTTCCGGGTGCGCACAATACTATTTTGGGTTAATACGATTTGGTAGTGTGTTTGATTTTTAAGTTTTCCATCACAAGTCTTCTCTCTCCCTCTTTTACCTTTTGTTTGATTTCTTTTTTTTTCTTTTTTTTGGACATAATACTTAGTTATTTTGGAAGTGAGATTTTGAATTTATATTAAAATACAATGTTAGCTATGTATTTGAATGTGTCTATCAACTATTAAAATTAAACCGCCCAAGATGAATATGTATAGACAATATTTTTATTTTTATTTTTCATTGATTTATTATTTATTTATAACATTAAAATTAAAGTAAATGAATATGTAAAGTCAAAATTTCCTAAGATGAATTTGTAAAGCCAATATATTTATATATTTGATATTTTCAGAAAATTAAAAGTAAAAAAATAAATACTAAAAAGAATAATGATGTGGTAATGATGTGACAAATGAGAAGGCTCAACAGGAGCTCAGTAACAAAAATGCGATATAAAGATCCAGTTAAATGCAATAAAATCTTAATAAATAAAAGTGTATGATCAAAAAAAATTAGATAATGTTCTCTTTATGTTATACTGATTATTTTCTTTCATTTCAATAAGTAAAGTGTTCAATTTTAGACATAAAGTTTACTTTTTTCCTACATATTATTTTAAAAAATAAATTTATAATATGGTATAGTTACTTAGTAATGTCTAAGAAATATGTAGCTTTAATTTCATGTATCTATATTAGTAAACAGAAGTCAATCAATAATTCGAAACTACTCCTACAATAAGAAAAAATATAAATATAATAATCTCTTTTTAAGAGAATGAAAATTTTGAATATTATATTTGAAACTCAAACAGTTTAGTTGTATAGGAAAAACAAATTAGGAAAATATAACGCACGATAACATAATTTATCAAAATATGGACGGCCTAAAAAATGAATAATATCAATCAAATAAATTCAAATAATAAAATGATAATAAATTTTTTGAGATAAATAAATGAAAAATAATCTTTGAAATTGTTTAAGTTTTTTGGAGAACAAATTAACTTTCACAAAATTTAGAGAACAAATTATATATTATACTATAACTAAAATATAATTATTTATTCTCACGCATCGCGTGGATCTACGACTAGTATATCTAAAAGCTGAAGAGTAGTATTTATTGTTGCTACGCTCCAGTTGAGCTACATTAGTGTCCACGTCATTATCATTTTTCTTTCCAATTTTCTTATAATTTTTTTTTAACATTTACTCATTTTTTTAAATATTTACACTTTCTACAATCTTTCTCTATCCCTTACCTTTTTATCTCCCCACTATCCACTACCCTCTACCTTAATATCATTCTTCATATTTCTTTTCATCTTCCTTTTTTTTTTTCTTTTTTTCTTTTTTGTCCTTTTGTATTCACAATCTCTTACTATAAATTCGTCATTCTCTCTTCCATTTTTTAACATACTTTTCCCTCACAAAAAAAGGTTCTCTCTCTCTCTCTCTCTCTCTCTCTCAATTTTTTGGTGGATTTTTTTTATTTTTCTTTCATCTTTGCTTTAGGTTGATAAATTGTTGTATTCTTTAGAACTTTATATTGAGCTGATGCAATTTAGTTTTGTGATTTAAGTTTTTTTTTTCTTTAATTGTTAATTTTATTACATGTGTTTTTCTTTAAATTCTTAGTTTGGGTTATTTTTAATTCACCTATTTAGTTGTTCTATATATGTTATTTTTGTACAACATGACATTTGTTCTATGAAATTCCTTTTAGACTTGATACGTTATCTTTTCATTTGATTTTTTTTTTTTCTCTCCTCATGTGTAGTGATTGACTTCTAACAAAAATGATTCTATTTATATATTTAGAAATCTATTTCTTCTTAATTCCAATAGTTTAAATTTCGTATGAGCCATAAGGAACAAAGGGGTCCATAATGCATTCGTGTTCTCCTTATATTGTGATAAATCTGAGTAGTTGAATAGTGTGGTTTAATTTACCACTATTACATATTTTTTCCTAAAAACTACATACCATCGATCATAACACCAAATGGATATTTCAAAGTTCATTTGCATGATTACTTTGCTATGTGGTGAGTTGAAACATTGTTGGGTAATGATGCACGTTAGATTGTTTGTGTAACCTCTTGACTTGCAAAGGGTAAGTACTGATTTATGCTAAGTTTTTGTTTTTGGTATTCTTTAGAGCTATAATGGTTGATAGGTCTAATGAGGCTCCATTAATTTATGCGAGGCTTCAATGTCACCCAAATAACAAGTAATAAAACAAGACAATTTATGTTCAGATTTCAAGTTTATTCTTTCCAAAAAAAAAAAATGCTTAGCTTTTTAGTAATCACCAATTCATTTTGTTAACTCAACATCATAAATCAACTTTAATTTAGTTATATGGATAGGGTTTATTATTTTTCATGTTGCAAAATATATATATATATATATATATATATCGTGGGGGGTGAAAAGCCCAACCTAACGTATTGGGCCCAAAGCCCTATTTGAAGACCACTGTTGGTCCGAAGAGATGAAAATACTCGAGCATAAGCCCATGCAAAAGGGGCATGTCTGGAGAGGAGCATGATCATAATCCGAGGAGACGTTCAAGTGTCCGAGGAGTCCAATATCCTCGGCTCCGAAGAAGCTTGGCCCGACAGGTGTTTGGGAAGCTCAGATGATCCCCCTGGCAAGTGTAATGATGGAAATGAACCTCAGGCACGCATGAGGATAGCAGGAACGGAGAAATATCTAAGAGACAAGCTCCAACCACCACATTAAATGCACTGCACCTACTTTCCTGGCCGCATTTATGTGGAGAAGACCTCTGAATAGTGCACTCTCAGCTACCGCCACTCTCACAAGGCTAAATAGGGTACATGATGGGACATGCACTTAAGTGGGCGTCTAGATGATGAACAAGTGGACGATGAAGATGAAGGGGAGGGGTACTATATAAGAGGGAAAGCCCTCTGATAATAAGAGATCAAAAGTCAAAAGGGAGAAAGGAGAGAACTCCATTGCTGTAGCTCTAAGAATTGTAACCCAAGTTCATTCAATACAAATCCCTCTTCGGACATTTATGTTTGCACTTGTCCGAGCACGATTGAATGCCAATTTGTTCACAAACACTGCAGTCCAATACTGTTTAATTCATTACTAGCCTAACTCTTTCACCCACTCTCTACAAATTTATTGTCTTGGGTTCAGTGGGCTCAAAATCCATACCTTCTTAGGCTTGGGCTACAAAAATTGACCCTACAATTGGCGCCGTCTGTGGGAAGAGCTTGTGCAAGAGTGAAAACAACAGTTGATGATGGCAGGACAAGGTGAACAACAAGCAGAATCCAGGGCATCCCAACACGTGGACCCTTTTGTTAACTTAGAGGGGAGACAAAATCGTGAGGGCAGTGTACACACTGTGCGCATTAGCCAGAGCCAGTCACAGGGCGGAAGTCACATGTCCCATGCAGAGAAGAACCGGGATTTGCAACTGGAAGTAGAAAAACTAAAAAGGGAGTTGCGCCATGCAAGGAGGAAACAGGCTTCCTCATATTCTGATGAGGACCTTGATGACGAGCGGGATGTCACTTATCAACATAAATCTAGGACACCAGCCAGCGAGTCCTACACCTATGAAGAGGAGTCTCATTGTAAGAGGCAACGCAGAAGCCCATCACGTGAGGACATGGGAAACGATGCCATGAACAGGGCTCTGAATTAGATTTCTAGGTCACCCTTCATGCGCAGGATTGAGGAGGCAAGACTTCCTCGGCGCTTTAACCAACCAACGTTCACCATCTACAATGGTAAAACAGACCCCGTGGAGCACGTGAGTCATTTTAACCAAAGGATGGCCGTCTACTCCAGAGATGAAGCTCTGATGTGTAAGGTTTTCCCTTCCAGTCTTGGGCCAGTTGCCATGAGGTGGTTTGACGGTCTGAAGGCGGACTCCATCAACTCCTTCAAAGAGCTCACTCAAGCATTTGGCTCCCGTTTTGTCACATGCCGAAGAGTGGCCAGACCCTTCTCTTCACTGCTGTCCTTGACCATGCAGGAGGGCGAGTCCTTGAAGGCGTATTCAGATAGATACTGGAAGATGTTCAATGACATGGAGGGCAACTCTGATGCAATGGCCCTCAGCACATTCAAGCTCGGCCTCCCTACTGACCACAGTTTGAGGACGTCTTTATCTGGAAAACCGGTCACAAACATGCGTCAACTTATGGACCGCATAGAAAAGTATAAGAGAGTTGAAGAAGACCAGCAGCAAGGCAAGGGTAAGGACAAGGTTATCCCCCAAGAGAGGAGGGATTTCAGGTCAAACTGTTACAACCACAATAAGCCGCGGAGAGATTTTGCTGGGCAATCAAGATCAACAAATCCTCAAGCGGTCAACACCGTGTTCAAAGAGCCAGTGCACCAGGTCTTGGAAAAAATCAAGAATGAGTCATTCTTCAGGTGGCCGAACAAGATGGTAGGAAACCCCGAGAGGCGCAACCATAATCTCTACTGCCAGTACCATCAAGACCATGGGCATACCACGGAGGATTGTAGGAGCCTGTGGGATCACTTGGACCAACTGGTTCGTGATGGTAGACTAAAACACCTCTTACACCCCTCCAGCGGCCGAGGAGGTCAGACGGGCTCAGGGCCACAAAGAGATGACCCTTCAAAGCTGCCACTAGGGACTATTAACGTCGTCTTCGCCACGCCGGGGAGAATAGGATCCTGGCCATTGAAAGTTATGTCGGTAGGCCGACCATCAGCAGGGGAGCCAAGCCGAGGTCCGAAGAGAGTTTAGTCTGGTGCCCCGCTGCAGATAGGGTTCTCAGACGAAGACATGATTGGCACCATTCAACCCCATGATGATGCATTAGTCATCACCCTCAGAATAGGAGGGTACGATGTGAAGAGGGTGATGGTGGACCAGGGTAGTGCTGTGGAGATAATGTACCCAGATCTCTACAAGGGGCTAGGCCTAAAACCCCAAGACCTGACACCATACAATTCCCCCCTCATAAGCTTTGAAGGGCGGGCTGTCACCCTGAAAGGCCGGATACGTTTATCTGTGCAGGCCGGCTCCGAAGTGGTAGAGGTGGACTTTATAGTTGTGGACGTATATTCACCCTACACGGCACTCGTAGCCAGACCTTGGATTCATGCGCTTGGGGTTGTTCCCTCCACTTTGCATCAGAAGGTCAAATACCCATCTGGAGGGCAGATTCATGAGATCCGAGGAGACCAATCTGTGGCCCGACAATGCCTAGTGGCTGCCATTCAACATGAGCCCCAAGCCGAGTCCTTGTCCAGAGCCGAAAGGGGTTTATAGCAGTTACAGTCTCGGGAATTGCCCGTTGAGGGTTCAGACGAAGGCACTCGATGTGAAGATTTAACGAAAGTGGTTATTGGAGATGATCCTGATAGGTTCTTCCAAGTCGGATCTCAGCTGCCTCTCCAAGAGAGGGAAGAGCTAATAGAGTTCCTCAAGCAAAATCTTGATGTATTTGCCTAGAGTGCGTACGAAGCCCCAGCGGTAGACCTGGAGTTCATATGTCACCACTTGAGGGTAAATCCACTGATCACCCCCAAGAAACAGCCTCCTCGGCGCCCGTCCAAGGAACATGCTGATGCAGTAAGAAAAGAGGTAGCGAAGCTCAAACAAGCTGGGGCTATTAAGGAAGTTTTTTATCCTGAATGGCTGGCAAATACCGTGGTGGTAAAGAAGAAGAGTGGGAAATGGCGAGTGTGCGTAGACTTCACCGATTTGAATAGAGCCTGCCCCAAAGATCCATTCCCTATGCCCAAAATTGATCAGCTGGTGGATGCCACTGTCGGCCATCCTCGGATGAGCTTCCTAGACGCCTTCCAAGGCTACCACCAGATACTGTTAGCCCTGGATGATCAGGAGAAAACTGCCTTTGTCACCCCTATTGGTAACTACCACTACAAAGTAATGCAATTTGGCTTGAAGAACGCGGGGTCTACCTACCAGAGGATGATGACGAGGATGTTCGAGCCACAGCTGGGCAAAAATATCGAGGTCTACATAGATGACATGGTGGTAAAGAGCAAGGTTGTCGCCGAGCATGTGAAGGATCTTAAAAGTACCTTTGAGGTTCTAAGAAAGTACAAACTGCGACTAAATGCTTCTAAGTGCTTATTCGAGTTGGGGTCCGGCAAGTTTTTGGGATACATGGTGACTCACAGAAGGATTGAGGTTAACCCCGACCAGATAAAGGCCATCAACAATCTACGAGCTCCTCGGAATCCCAAGGAGGTTCAGAAACTAACCGGAATGACTGCTGCCCTCAATCGATTCATCTCTAGATCAGCAGACAGGTGTCGGCCCTTCTTCTCTCTGCTTAACAAGTGAAAGGGGTTCGAATGGACTGAAGAATGTGCTTTGGCCTTTCAGCAACTCAAAGATTATCTAGCTCGGCCACCAATCATGTCCAGTCCTGAGCCAGATGAGGTATTGTTCGCCTACATCGCTGTAGCTCCCTGTGCGGTGAGCCTGGTGTTGGTACGATCAGACTGTGGTGTGCAAAGACCGGTCTATTACGTAATCAAGTCGCTGCATGAGGCCGAGATCCGTTACTTGCCTCTGGAGAAGGCTATCCTAGCAGTGGTGCTCGGTACACGGAAGCTACCTCACTACTTCCAGGCCCATACGGTCATTGTCCTCACTCAACTCCCACTCAAGGCTATACTCCGAAGCGCTGATTACACTGGTCGGATTGCCAAATGGGGTACGATCTTAGGGGCTTTCGACATAAGATATATGCCCCGCACATCGGTCAAGGGTCAGGTCCTTGCAGATTTGGTGGCTGAGTTCACGGAGCCCCAACTAGAAAAAGCAAAGCCCACGTCAGACATGGATGAAAAATCAGTTGGCATGATCTCCCAACAGAATCCATCCCATTGGGAAGTGTACGTTGATGGCGCGGCAAACCAAAGAGGTTCTGGAGTTGGACTAGTGTTGATATCCCCCGAAAGGATCATTATCGAGAAGTCGTTAAGGCTGGATTTCTCGGCAACGAATAACGAGGCAGAATATGAGGCCCTACTGATGGGAATGGCTATGGTCCGAAGAATGGGAGGAAAGTCCGTGGAGTTGTTCTCGGACTCAAGGTTAGTCGTAGGTCAAGTACAAGGCGAGTTTGAGGCAAAGGACGAAAGAATGCAGGGGTACTTGAGCCGAATTAAATGTCTGCAATCGGAGTTCGATTCTTTCAGCTTGCTACACATCCCCAGAAGTGGTAACTCACATGCTGACTCCTTGGCCAGGCTTGCAACCTCCTCGGCGCAAAACTTGCCGAGAATCATCCTCGTCGAGGACTTGCACAGGCCTACAGAGGCGAAAGGGGAGGCAATCCAGGTTCACCAAGTCAGGGCTGGGCCCTGTTGGATGGACCCTATAATTAAATTCCTCAAAGAAGACATATTGCCAGAAGAGAAGGGGGAAGCTGACAAAGTTCGGAGGAAGGCGACCAGGTTCTGGTTATCCGAGAACCATAAATTATACAGACGCTCCTATTCGGGACCATACTTGTTATGCATACATCCTGAAGCGTTCGAGCTATTACTAGAAGAGCTGCACGAAGGAATTTGCGGGAGCTACACTGGAGGCAGATCCTTGGCTCACCGAGCCATCACCCAAGGTTATTGGTGGCCTAACATGCAAAATGAAGCCCACGAGTATGTCAAAAAGTGTGATCAATGTCAGCGCTTCGCTCCAAACATTCACCAGCCAGGGGGAACTCTTAATCCGCTATCTAGCCCATGACCCTTCGCCCAATGGGGCTTGGATATCGTGGGACCCTTCCCTAAAGCTGCAAGAAACAAGAAGTACCTTCTGGTCGGCACAGACTATTTCACCAAGTGGGTTGAAGCCGAGCCGCTAGCCAATATCAGAGACGTTGATGTGCAAAAGTTTGTGTGGAAGAATATTGTCACTCGGTTTGGAGTTCCTCACACTCTCATCTCGGACAATGGCCTACAGTTCGATAGTAAGGCATTCAGGAATTATTGCAGCGAGCTGGGAATTATAAACAGATACTCCACTCCCGCCTATCCCCAGGGTAATGAACAAGCAGAAGCTGTCAACAAGGTCATACTGAATGGCTTGAAGAAGAGGCTGGATGATGCAAAGGGCAAATGGGTAGAAGAATTGCCACATGTGCTTTGGGTTTACAGAACTACACCTCGCAGGTCTACTGGAGAGATTCCCTTCTCAATGACCTATGGGGCTGAAGCTGTCATCCCTTTGGAAACCGGGTTCCCAACATTAAGAACTAGCTCGTTTAGTCCGACCGGCAACAATGAGCAACTAGAGAAGAGTTTAGACCTGGTTGAGGAAAGGAGGGAGAATGCAATGGTTAGGCTGGCACATTACCAACAAAAGCTCAGACAGGGCTATGATGCTAACGTGAAGCTAAGGCCTCTAGAGCCTAGTGATCTGGTGCTGAGGAAAGTCGTGGGCACTGCGAAGAACCCAACTTGGGGAAAATTAGGACCCAATTGGGAAGGGCCATATCGTATCATTTCAGGAGCTGGCATTGGGGCATATTTCTTAGAAGACCTGGATGGACATGTAATACCACGTCCTTGGAATGTAAATAACCTCAAGAGGTACTTCTATTAATCAAATCTTTTCTTCAGCCGATTTGCCAATTCGCTACGTAAAGTGTTCTCTCAAGTGTTTAAACTTAAATCTGGTCATGCCTGTAGTCCTCGGACCAGATGATTCGGATTAGTTAGCACTCATTCACCTTTCTCTCAAGTGTTTAAACTTAAATCCAATCATGCCTGTAGTCCTCGGACCAGATGATTAGGGTTAGTTAACACTCCGTTACAGTTCTCTAGTGTTTAAACTTAAATCCAATCATGCCTGTAGTCCTCGGACCAAATGATTAGGGTTAGTTAACACTCCGTAGCAGTTCTCTAGTGTTTAAACTTAAATCCAATCATGCCTGTAGTCCTCGGACCAGATGATTAGGGTTAGTTAACACTCCGTTACAGTTCTCTAGTGTTTAAACTTAAATCCAATCATGCCTGTAGTCCTCGGACCAGATGATTCGGATTAGTTAGCACTCATTCACCTTTCTCTCAAGTGTTTAAACTTAAATCCAATCATGCCTGTAGTCCTCGGACCAGATGATTAGGGTTAGTTAACACTCCGTTACAGTTCTCTAGTGTTTAAACTTAAATCCAATCATGCCTGTAGTCCTCGGACCAGATGATTAGGGTTAGTTAACACTCCGTAGCAGTTCTCTAGTGTTTAAACTTAAATCCAATCATGCCTGTAGTCCTCGGACCAGATGATTAGGGTTAGTTAACACTCCGTTACAGTTCTCTAGTGTTTAAACTTAAATCCAATCATGCCTGTAGTCCTCGGACCAGATGATTAGGGTTAGTTAACACTCCGTTACAGTTCTCCAGTGTTTAAACTTAAATCCAATCATGCCTGTAGTCCTCGGACCAGATGATTAGGGTTAGTTAACACTCCGTAGCAGTTCTCTAGTGTTTAAACTTAAATCCAATCATGCCTGTAGTCCTCGGACCAGATGATTAGGGTTAGTTAACACTCCGTAGCAGTTCCCTAAGTGTTTAAACTTAAATCCAATCATGCCTGTAGTCCTCGGACCAGATGATTTGGGTTAGTTAACACTCGAATACGTTCGTTCCCTATGGTCCTTGAACCAAATGACACGGGTTAGTCAATGCCCCCACACAGCTATTGTCACTGGGGCTTAGCACTAAAATTCTTGATTGTGTTTAAATTGATTCTAACTTATGACTGTCTTCCTTAGTTATGTTTAGTTCAAAACCGAGGGGTAGTACCACTCTCTTTATATATTCTGAAAGACATGTGAAACTTACATAATTACTCGCTGCAATCATTACTTATTAATAACTCTTATACGGCCTGTTCTTTTTAATATCAATTTCAATTACTCACACCATCAGTATGATATATTAATCAAGTTTATTCGCATTGTTTTGTTATAATTGCAATGTACAGTTATATGCAGCAGAAATAAGTTATAAAACATATATCGAAAACACTAGAAACAAAAGGGAAGCCATTTCATTAATGAAAAGAAAGGGGTTTACAATCTATTACATAAAAACAAAATTAAGTACAATTGCAAAACAAAAGCCCCTATATCTAAGTCTTCGGTGGAGGGGCCACAGGATCGGCAGCCTGTCCTGTTTGAGTAGCAGCAGCTTCTGGGGCCTGGTCCTTGGGCTCAGAGGAGGTCTTCCCCTTTTCCAGCTCTTTGCCCTTATCCTTGGGTGGCTCAGCTTGTTTGCCCTCGTCACCTGGCTAGTTAGACTCCTTGGAGGCCTCAAGGTTGGCAGGAGGGACTTGGCTGGCCATGGGTTGGTCCGAGGCCTTTGGGAGTTGTGTTGGAGGAGGATCATCCACTGGGAGCTCCCAGTTCTCAGGATCGTAGTATACGCTCCCGGGCAGCCTCAGCTCCGAGTCAGCAGGGACTCCAGCAGCGTCCAGTGCCTTACTCCAAGTTATGTCGCAATAATCTCGGCTAACCGAGACAAATTTCTCCATAAGCTGGGACGAGGTCTCATCCACCCCCAATTGGTGTGCCGCTTTTCTCTCAGCCTCGATTGCCTCCTTGGCCAGTTGGGCATTCTGCTCGGCTAATCAGGCGCTCTCCTTGGCTTTCTTAAGCTCAGCTCTAAGCCTTTTCACCAACTCCCTCTCGGTCGCCAGATTGATCTCTGCCATGTTTAGCTATTTACGCTGCTCCTCAGCCTCTTTTTCAACATTCTTAATCCCAGCATCAAGGCTTTTTTTCTGGTTGGTCATCTCTTTGAGATCCTCAGACAGATGGGCATATTCCTCCTTCAGCTGGCCCAGAGACTTCTCCGCCTCGTTTCGAGAGCAGATCGCTGCCTGGGCCTCAAGGTGGTTCTTCTTATTCCACTCCTCGGCCACATATATCTGCTGGGTGACCTACATAATGGAAACTCCAAATATAAAGCACAAAAAAAAAAAAAGGAAAAAGCAAAAGTGTTAGTGATTCAACTAATCGAACTGAACTCGCTTACCATGGCCATATCCCTCTTAAGGGATTGAAAGAGCTCCTGCTGGTTGAAACACCTGTAGGAGTCCATGTCGTGGGGAAGGAGGAGTGGCTGCTGCAGAGCCTCAGTAACATAGCCTGCCCTTCCTCCATCGTAATTCCTGAGGGAGGTCTCCCAGAGGATGGGAGCGCCATTCAACTCCAACTTTGGAGACCAGATTCACGATCCTCCTCCTCGGCGGACATCTGCCACTAAGACCGCGTCTCGGCTTTCAGTGGACGGGGCCCTTTGGGTCCGGTGGTCTTTCACCACCTTCTGCTGCTTGGTCCCTTTGGCTGGCAGCACTTGCCTTTCCTCAGCATCAAGAAGGGGCCTCTTCTTCCTCAGGTCAGGAAGGGGCTTTAAGCCGGGGTCAGGAACCTGGGATGGCACTGGAGGCAGATTCACCACCGGTTGGGAAGTCCCAGTACCTTTCTGCTCAGTCTTTTTGCCTCTACCCTTCATCAAACTCCTCAAATCCATGTCGTCGTCCGAGGAGTCTTCGGAATGAGCAGCTAGCAAAGTATGGTGAATGCCTGATTGTCTGTCGGTCTCTTCCTCGGCGTCTGAGACCTCTATCACTCGATTTACTCCTGAAGCCTCTCCCCCGAACTGGAATTTGTCTATTTGCTCCTCTAGCGAGGAGGTGGAAGAGCCGACCCTCTCACCCTCAACCACCTGTTCGAGGGAAACTTGCTGGAGCGGCTGGACGAGAGGGGGTATAGCCTGAGGGTTTGGATGGGGTACGGGTGCAAGCTCGTGTGGCGCCAAGAAACCCTTCCGAGCAACGTCAATACAATGAAGGCGATGATCCCCCTGGGTAATCGCGTTGCCGACTGGCTGGAAATTCTTTGGCTTTCCTGTGTATCCCAGAATAAGGGGAGCCGATCAGAGCTGCCCGTCCTCACTCACGAAAATCTCTAATCTTAACAGAAAGTTAAGGGCGGCGGTGTTCGTAAGGCTGAGCCGAGGAGAAACTTGGTTTCTATCTATTACAAATCACAGCAGAACTTTGTTAGACTCAAAAATAGCAACACAAGAAGAATTAAAAACCATTAAAAGACGAGGATCCTAAGCCTATGGTTAGTGTGCCTAAATCTAACATATCCCACCTGGCTCTCCATGCTTGGTTAGGCAATGATGGCCGTCATGCCATGCGCCCGAGACGATCACATAGTCGTCTTTCATCCCTTTGTTGGATTTGGGGAGGCAAGAAATGAGCCTAACAATGTCGGACCGGGATTTTAAATAATATCCCACATCTTGCTGGCTGTGGCACTCGTACATATGTACTACGTCGAGCCAGGTGAGTCACAATCCTAGGTAAAGGTTAAGATCCTCAATTGCTCCTAAGATCCTAAACATGTTAGGCGCGCACTGCCAAGGAGTAAGCCTATGGTTTCGAAGATAGCTAGTGGTGATGGGACCCATGGGGATTGTCATTCCCCCTTCTAGGAAGGCGATGAGGGGGATCACGACTTCTCCCGTTTTCCGATCAGTCAGTATTTTCTCCGGAGGGCAATACCTTACCCCCACGTTTGGAGGTATGCGATATGTGGCCCTAAATTTCTCCAACTAGGCAGGACTGTCCACCAGATACTGAAGTTTACCCATTACGCTTAAACGGAAAAATGGAAGCACTGTGTAGTAACCGGGGAGCAACCGTTCAAAGGGCGAGAAAGTTGTCCGAAGAGAGGACTGAAGGCTCGAGAAGAGGAAAACTTACAAGAACTGAACTGGAAACCGATCTTCAAACGCCCAGAAGGACTCTTGATGACTTTGGGAAGGATTGAAATCGGCGATTGAAGGAGCTCGGAGCGGTTGTGTGCTTGTTCTTGTTGGAGGGTCTGGGAGTTGCAAAGTAAGGAAGGAATGACTTCCTCTGAGGTTTTATACGGGGTCAAACGAAGGGTCAGGGGTATTCCCGCCCAAATTCTGAAGAAAAAACCACAGCCATTGGATCTGCAGCCCACCGTTGGATGCCAAAGACAGAACGTCGCCTGGAGTAAATGGCAGCGCCTCGGGAAGACTGAAACGACAGCGGCATTAATAAAGCGCCTACTTCTATGCCTACACACGTGCCAGTTCAAATTTTTGTCTGTTCTCAATGTCTTATTCCGTGACAGGTCAAAATCCTACTTTTTTTCTTCGGATGCGAGGGAAAAACTAAAATTTTAAGGGGCTATTGTGGGGGGTGAAAAGCCCAACCTAACGTATTGGGCCCAAAGCCCTATTTGAAGACCACTGTTGGTCCGAAGAGATGAAAATACTCGAGCATAAGCCCATGCAAAAGGGGCATATCTGGAGAGGAGCATGGTCATAATCCGAGGAGACGTTCAAGTATCCGAGGAGTCCAATATCCTCGGCTCCGAAGAAGCTTGGCCCGACAGGTGTCTGGGAAGCTCAGATGATCCCCCTGGCAAGTGTAATGATGGAAATGAACCTCAGGCACGCATGAGGATAGCAGGAACGGAGAAATATCTAAGAGACAAGCTTCAACCACCACATTAAATGCACTGCACCTACTTTCCTGGCCGCATTTATGTGGAGAAGACCCCTGAACAGTGCACTCTCAGCTACCGCCACTCTCACAAGGCTAAATAGGGTACATGATGAGACATGCACTTAAGTGGGCGTCTAGATGATGAACAAGTGGACGATGAAGATGAAGGGAGGGGGTACTATATAAGAGGGAAAGCCCTCTGATAATAAGACATCGAAAGTCAAAAGGGAGAAAGGAGAGAACTCCATTGCTGTAGCTCTAAGAATTGTAACCCAAGTTCATTCAATACAAATCCCTCTTCGAACGTTTATGTTTGCACTTGTCCGAGCACGATTGAATGCCAATTTGTTCACAAGCACTGCAGTCCAATACTGTTTAATTCATTACTAGCCTAGCTCTTTCACCCACTCTCTACAAATTTATTGTCTTGGGTTCAGTGAGCTCAAAATCCATACCTTCTTGGGCTTGGGCTACAAAAATTGACCCTACATATATATATATATTCAAGCTAAAATCAATAGCACTACAACAATTGACCATTTAAATTCAGTCATACCCTCCATATCATTAAATTATTAATGTTTTCTCTCATTTTTTTAAATTTTAAAAAATTAAACATATAATGTTTTAATTAAATACAAATAAATAAAAAATCCCTTATAAAATCTTACTTTTTTTTTAACATTTATATTTTCTCTAACATTTCTCATTCCTTTCACATTTTCATCTCTCTCCTACCCTTTATCTTAATAACTCTACTTTGAGTTGATGCAATTTAGTTTTGTATTTTAAGTTTTTTTTTCTTTTTTCTTTTTTATTCTCTGTAATTGTTAAATGTTATCCTATTGCATTATAAAGAATATAATATTATTTTATTACATATCATGATTTGGATAATTTTATCATATAAGAATTTTACATAAGTTACATAGAGAATAGCAAAACAACAACAACAACAATAATAATAATAATAAAATATATATATATATATATTAGATAACTCTAAAAAAATTATTACGCACAACGCGCGGATCTGCGACTAATTCTATTTAAAAATTAAGTCTATTTGGCCAAATTAAGCCTAAATATAGATATAGACTAGGTCTTCCCATTTATGCGACCACTATAACAAGTAAAGACTAAAGTTCTCTCCTTAAAAAACATCATTTTAGTTCCTACATTTTGGAGTTACGGTCAATTTGGTCCCTACATTTTAGTAGCAGTCAATTTGGTTCCTGTTATTTGCAACTTGTAATCAATTTAGTCTCTACCGTTAACTTACCAACAGAAAATACTTACATGGCAAACGGTCTGCCTTGTTGGCGCACATGTGGCTAACATAATAAAATCAAATCAATTAATTAAATATTATAAAAGCCACATCAGCATTTTAATAATAAAAGAAATCCATGTCAGACAAAAAAATTCTGAAAATATTAATTAAAAGAAAATGAATTTTAAAAAGAATCCACACTTTCTTTTATTTTCTTTAGAATTCTTGCACTTTCTTATTTTCCAAACACAAATATACCCAACAACACCCAACACCACAATATGAAATCAAATCCCAATACCGAGTGTATAGCCAAAAAAATCCCACAATATGAAAGTGAGGATTCTTTCAGTTGAAGGAAACAAACAATTTGAAGTTCAATGGAATATGATAAGGAAAGAGACATAAATGCTTCTCTTCTGCATCAGTTGTCCATGGTTTATCCTGACTGCCCCCCTGCGACTACTGTTGCATCTTTTTTGGGTGGCTTTTAGTTTTCTAGCAAAGCGAGTATCAACGAATTTCCGATATTTTTTATGAATACAAATTTTGACATTTGATTCTTGTTCTCACAAGAGTGCTTGATTGGTGGAAGTGAAAACAAGCTTTCCGGGTGCTGGTAATCTGCAAATACTGAAATATCACAGTATGGGTATTGGGATTTTTTGGGCTAAACACTCGGTATTGGGATTTGATTTCATATTGTGGTGTTGCTGGGTGGTGGGTGTTGCTAGGTATATTGTGTTTGGAAAATAAGAAAGTGCCAGAATTCTAAAGAAAATAAAAGAAAGTGAGGATTATTTTAAAAATTCATTTTCTTTATTTTTTTTTCATTTAAATAATCTTTTCAGAAATTTTATTGTCTGACATGGATTTCTTTTATTATTAAAATGCTGATGTGGCTTTTATAATATTTAATTAATTGATTTTATTTTATTATGTTAGCCACATGTGCGTCAACAAAGCAGCACGTAAGCATTTTTCGTTAGTAAGTTAACGGTAAGGACTAAATTGACTATAAGTTAAAAATAACATGGACCAAATTGACTGCTACTAAAATGTAAGGATCAAATTGACCGTGACCCCAAAATATAGGAACTAAAATAATTTTTTCGCCAAAAAAAAAAGAAAAAATTTCTCCATAAAGAGCCACAATGTCCAAGGTTGAAGGAGTCAATGAATTGAAATTGCAAGTACCAGACCCAATTCATATTCATGTCATAAAATGATAAAACCCATTCCATTAAGTCATTGAATTATTAATTTACAGCCATATACTCCAAGATTAGTTAAAATCCTCTCTCTTTTAAATTATTTAATTTACAGCCACTTACTCCAAGACAAACGTTCTAGAAAGTAACAAAGATTTTTCATCTTGCTATCTTTATCAAAGACATATGATCGTTCAACAGTTTCCTAGCTGGACGCCAATTGCGGATACAAAATTAAAAGATATGTTGACGACTGCCCTCCTTCTTCAGTTGATTTTGATGCTACTTGTGTGACTTGTCTGCATCAGCAAAACTAGTAAGGAAAGACTACTGGGGTTGTTTTCACATAAAAAGAGTGTTATATATAGAACCATTATCTTCATTCTTCAACCACAAAACCAACCCAAAACTTTTGTATACTCTCTAATAAACAGGAGCTTGTAGCACTAGCAGCCATGATGAAATCATCAAACTCAGCCCTCTACTTGCTATCTTGCCTTACAGTGTTGCTGCTTCTCCTGGTGCCTTCCCTATCAGCTGACCCCGATCAATTACAGGACTTTTGTGTTGCAGATTTGAATGCATCCATATCAATCAATGGCTTTCCTTGCAAACCTGCCTCAAAAGTTAGTGCAAATGATTTTTTCTTTGATCTGAGCAAAGAGGGTGTCACTAACACATCAAACTTAAACTTCAGTATCACTCCTGCAAATGTCCTTACATTCCCTGCTGTCAACACTCTTGGGATCGCAATGAACCGTGTAGACTACGGCCCTGGAGGACTCAATCCACCACACTCTCACCCTCGTGCATCTGAGTCCGGTGTGATCATTAAAGGGAGAGTACTTGTGGGGTTTGTGACAACTCAGAATGTGTATTACTCCAAGGTTTTGAAACGTGGTGAGATTTTCGTCATTCCTAGGGGGCTTGTACACTTCCAAAAGAATGTTGGAAAGGGGAAAGCTCTTGCATACACCTCTTTCAACAGTCACTTGCCAGGGGCTGTAATTCTCGCAACAACTCTCTTTGATTCACAACCATCAATGCCTAATGAAGTGTTAACTCAGGCCTTCCGAGTAGAAGATTCTGTTATCAATACCATAAAATCGAAATTTAGTTCTTAAGCCAAGGCCTTCCTGTTAAGGTCCCTTTGATTTGAAGATTGTGTTATAAGATGTTTGAGATTGCCTGCCTCCCATTTGTTGGGCTGTGTAATTCAGGTTATTTGATTATTGATTGATTCTATAAAATTTGTTGTTTTGATTATGCCATGTTATGTTTATTGATGAATTTTATGATAAATGTTTTCACCTGTGAATTGAAGTATGGAGTTCTAAATACCTCTGAATTCTGATACAATAATCCAAGTGTCCTATGTCAAACCCCCCCACATACAATGTCAGCAAATTGTCACGGAGCACTTATAACTCAAATTAATTTTCATCTGGCTTCATTTTTAAGTGGAAAGTAATGATTCAAATCGTCTTTAATGGCTTCTCTCAAAAATAATAAAAATAAAAAATCTTCCATGGCATTTGTCAATTGTTCATTCTGCACTTCAACATTAGTTATAGTTTAATGACTCCAAAATTTTGCATTATTTGAATTTATTTCATTACCATTATTGAAACATGAATTTGTACCAATTAGTAACATATTTAACAATGAAAATGAAACTTTGGAAAGCACAATTCTCTCATTACACAGTTTGGCATGAAATTGTATCAATTAGTAACATACTGTAACAATGAATAAGAATTTGTAACTACTTCCAGAAAGCAGAGTCCTTTGCTTACACGGCATAAGAACTAAATCAACCTAGGACCTAGGAGATTCTGTCTGCATACTAATACAATTGACTGAAGTGTATCCAGTAAGATGATACATAAAAAGATTAATGCATTTCTACATATGATTTCATATTACAATTTTAGGACATTAAAAGAGACTAGGAAACACACTTCAGCATTAGACGTGGAGAAACCTACAACACAGCTGCCCTTTGATTATAAATGATTAAGTACTAATTCTTCTCTAATCTGCTTACATGTGCGAGATTACGTCGCTCTTTCAAAACTACCACCAACCTGCATGTGCAGCCATTCAGGTTGTGAGCTTTGAGCATATTCCCTCATTGATTGTGATCCAAATATCATTCCAGAAGCATCAAATGGCTGTGCACCAAGCTGAAACACCACATTAATTCGTTAGAAAAGTCCTACAGTATATAATTCTAAAAGTCTTCTTTTTGGATCTGTGATACAATTAAAAAAAAAATTGATATTCTCTTCACAAGAGGATAACTTAATATTCAAAGCAAATTCCTAAGAGCCTATCCCCCAAAAAACTAGTGAGTAAGAAAAAACTGACAAGTATGATTTGGCCCTAGGGAATAAAGTACAAGCCAACATTACAAATTGAACCTAAAGATATAGATATGATAGATGTCCATGTACTAAGGGTATTTGATTTAAAGTACTGAAAGGGATAAATGAATTTGGGTGGAAGAGTGCACCGATGTCCAAGGGTGGCACAAAATGGAGAGAGGAGTTGGCATAATCGTGCACAACAAAAGCCAATGATTGCACACAGAAGCTCACATATATGTTGGAAGCTATTGAAAGAACAAGTAGAGCAGAAAAAGAATAATAAAGTGAAGAAAAAAAAAAAGCCAAACAACTATATTGGTCCTGAACCACGTGAGAACGTTCAATTTCATCGTTAAACTACTGATTGTGTCAATTTACCTTGTTCCCACTGAATATTAACCACAGGAAGTATTACAAATTTTGCCTCTTTCAAAATCTTTGTTCCTCATAATAGTAAGGATCAAAGTAAACTCACTCAATTTAAAAAGAATTTCACAGAAATGAATCAATTTCTAAAAGGGAAGTGGTAGCAAGTGTAACATGCAACCATTTCCTTAATATTGGAACAAATTGACACAATTAAAAGTTAATGGACGAAATTGAACTCTAACATACCAATATAATCTAGGGACAAAAATAGCAGCTTGCCAAAATAAAATAGGTAAATCAGAGGATGGCTTCATTGTAGATGTGAACTAATATGTATAGAGTTTTTGTAGTCAACCCAATTATTTGGTAATAGCCATACTTGAGATCCACATCAAGTATCAACATATCAGAAATATTCACATATTCACTCTTTCTCTGACAAAGTTTGAAGCAGTTAAGGTGTTGTCCAATGGTCCATGAATTCATAGCTTAAACACAACAGTTTCCATTGCCACTAAATGTTCTTCAGAGCACCCATTAAGGCCATGACTTACAGAGCAAAAAAAAATAATCTGAAGGCATTAACAGACCAATGGAATGTATAAAGAAATAGGATATGGGAGTGGTGGCATAAATCTAAGAAGGTAATAACACAGTGAAGGGCAGCATCAAGCTGAGCCGTACAAAACTTTGGTTAGAAAGTCAATTTGTCACTTTTAATGAAAATTTTGCAAATGTATTAGAAACACCTACTGAATTTGCAATGAAACAATTACAGGCATAACGCATAAGAAAGTAAAACATACATGGCTATTTAGCAGGCAAATTAAGTTGTGTGCAAATTATGATTCAACAAAATATAATAGGTTACTATAGCTTTTCTCATTCTTAAAATCATTACTTTGACTTTTGGCTGACCAAGAACTTCATCTTAGATTTAGAGAAGCATTACAAGAGATTTCTGTTATTCAGTTGAATGTTGATATATAGTAATGTTCTTTTTGACCCCTTGAATTGTTGATACAACGAAATATACAAAAATAATAATAATAATTGTACCAGACTCCAGAGATGATTTCAGCATAAGACCTCAAACAGAAAATAATCAAAAGTCAATGACATGAGATTTTGTCATATCTCATCCTTATACTTTATAACCAAAGAAAAAAAAAAGCAAGAAAGAAGAAGAATGATGAAATGAAATGCCTTTTTTAACTTTAAAACATTGTAAATTCACTCATGCTGGTGTTGAGAGTCTAGAGACAATAAGTATGTATATATCAATTTCACCTAACTGCGAAAAACTAAACCACTTTAACATGAAGCATCTGGTCGTAATTCTCCATTTTCCTTCAAAGTTCCTTCAATTTAATACAGGGTGATCAGATGATCATCTACGTGTACTTCAAATAAAATGAAACATTTGGTCCTAATTTTCCATTATATAAACAAGGACATAGTTTTCCTCCAAATACATTTAGAGAAAAGTTCCTCCAATCCAATACATGGCAATTAGAGGATCATCAACATGCACTTTTACTCACATGGACTTATTTAAAAGTCATGTAACTTGTTTGACTCATATTATTAAGCATGTGTGCAAGGTCATCTGATCACCATGTCACAAGTTGAGGAGGTTCCTCAAAACCTATTTGGAGAAAAACATTGTGCCAAAAACACATACGGCACAACTTTTTTTTATGCCTAGAAACAGAACTGTGCTCTATAATGGAACAGATTAGAGCTTAAATTTGTCCATAAATTTTTTTTTTAAACTGCACCCTGGATTTGACTTCAGGTGCTACCCAAGTTTGATAAGAATCCAGTATTCAGGTGACTGAAAACTCTGTTTCAGCAAGACTGATGATGACCATGTCAAAATTATTGTTTCTCAATAAGTAGTGCACTGTAAATAAAAAGTTCATAAATGTATTCCTAAGATGATGTATCAGGAAAAATAATTATTTGGGACAATCGCTTTGTGATGGCAGATATGTCAGGCAATCAATCAATGTATTTAAGCTTACATCTTTTGGAGGAAAGCCGTCCATGACAGGGTTCATGCCCATCCTTGAATTAATTGCTTCAAGCTTCATTGACAGGAACTGTGAAATTGAGTACATATTGCAAAAGTTCAGGTTCAGCAGTCTAAAGGAAATTAACGTCATACAGTGGCAATGGAGATACATACCTCAACCTGGCGTTGCAGTGACTGAATGTAATTAATTATCTCATCAAGAACAAGTGCTTTTCCAATGACCTGTTCCAAGGGAAGTACACTAAGTCAAAGCTGACTTTGGACTCAAACCTTCAGATTTTTACAAAGATCAAAATAGGATTAAGCTACTCATGAGGTAAGAAAACATGAAACATTACATTAAAAAGACACAAAATCAGTGGGAACCCCGCCCTCCTCTTCCAACAAATGCTTGCCACTCAGCTGGGCAACTTCTTTATTTCGACCAGGGGGCAAATCCTTATTCGGTTATTCCTACTTTCAACAGGCTCCATCATTAATTTTTTATATGCTAAATTATATAGCACTTAACCAGCACAATCTATAGTAATAGACTAATAGTACCATAAGAACCACAGACACTTCAAAACCCCCGGCGTGTCCATTTCCTAGTCAGACTCGCCAGGGGACACATCTGCATGTGCCCTCATAATGTTGGGAGAAAAAAATTTTAATTTTAGATATGTTTTTAAAGATTTTGATAGTTGTTTATATTTTAAAAACTTATAAATAAACCTGAAATATGCCTATAAATAAATAAAAATACCTAAAATATAATAATTAATTAGTTGTAGTATTTCTACTGTGTTGTGTCGTAATTTTTCAAGAATTTTCACGTCTTGTGTCGTGTCCGTGTCCATGCTTCCTAGACCCATATTAAGCAACCAACTAGAGAACAAAATATACCTTGTTACATCCAGGGACCAAATCTTGGAGAATCTTCATCCTCTCACTGATCTTCTCTCTCCTTGCCTGCCAGTATGAGCATGGTAAGTAACACATTTCCAGAGTAATATATTACCATACATATCTAATCCAACAGCAACAAGTGTACTGTACTAAAGATTGAAAAAATTCCATATCAGGAACTAGAGCTCCCATGAAATTTTAGTTCATTATTTTCAGAAATTAGCCAATGATTGGAAATGGCAAGTTCACGGAGACTGAAGGGAATTACTCTCTCCGCTAGACTATGGCTATCAGTAGCTTGGCCCCTTCTTGCTCTCACATGGATATAGTCTTGCTTGGGTGGCTCAGAAGGTTGAGTGCTTCCTTCAGCTGGTTTGTTATCAGCTGCTGAACTAGCTTCCACTTCTGCCTTTGAACCATCATTGTCATCACAGGATCCAGCTACTTTCTTCCGTTTACCATTTGACTCACTCTGCTCCAAATGAATAAAAACTGTCACACTAAAGCCTTAAAAATCAGCATAAAAATTAAGCACATTCACAAACTAAATTAGTTTCCCAAATCATACCCCATTTCATCCTAATCACATAGTTCTTAAATCCACGCAATTCAAACTTCCAATCCATCCCCTAGTTGGATATTCACATCTAAATTTTCAGCTTAAAGGAGAATAATACCACAAGAAATCATAGATATATTAAGTTTCCAAAAGCAAAAAGTCCTAACCACTTACAAATTACACAAAGACAAAAAAAACAGTTAAATGCCAAGAAAATGTTGTAAAAGAAACCACTCAAGTCCAAACATTTCCATTCTGCTTCATCCTTAGTTTAACACTAAAACCATTCATCATAACTTTATTTTCTCTCCATTTCCTTCAATTCCCAGATACCAAACACAGAAAAACATGAACCAAAAACTTCAAAAACTTGTTTCACTACTTTAGACCCAGTACTCAATTAAGCTAAAACCTACCCAAAAAGACTCAAAAATCTTTCCTTTTTTCTCATATCATTGCTTTCACTTTCCTCCCTTTTCTCAGCAACCAAACATAGATAACATAACACAACATAACAAAACAAAAAAGCAAGAAAAACGAATGCGAGAGACGAACCAACAAGTCATTGGCACTACTAGTGGAAACCATTTTCGAAGACTCATCCTCAGAGCTCACTTCTTTTCTCTTCTTCCTACCACCGCCACTCTGCTCCGTCACCGTCGATTCCTCGGCCGACCCATCACGGTTCCCGGAGCTCTCGGCAAACCCATTTGGGTTCGGACCCAAGTTACCCATCCGGAGCCCCAGTGACCCGGTTCCAGGCTCCGAACCACCAAATGGCCATAGCTCATCCAAGCTGTAAGCTGCAAGGTTGGCTGCTGAAAATGAGGACTCGCTTACAAGTGGAGGATCCATTTCCAGTGACCCGAACTCATTCAGCGTAGTGTGACCCAAAAGAGTTCAGAGTTTGAGCTGAGCTTGAACTTTTAGCTCCCAATAATTTTAAAAAAAAAAGACTCAAACTTTGAATATATATATATATCAGACAAAAGCTTCAAACTTTTTGTGAGTTTTGAACAATATTGTAACTGTGAGAGAGAAACAGAAGGGTTTTATAGAATGGGTTTTGCTTATTATATATAACAAGAAGTGGTTTAGCACTGATACAGAGAGCAAGTGTCTCTGTGTGTTTTATAAGTGAGAGAGAGAGAGAGAGATGTGATCCTTTTGCGAGCGAGAGAGAGTATTGTTTATTTTTTTGGGGTGGGTGCGTAATGCGCACACTGTGCTTTTTAGGTTCTGAACTGTGTGAACAGTGAGACTCTGTGTGATAGAGAGAGAGAGACAGAGATCTGCTAAGGGCAAGAGTACGAGATTACTGTTTGGTGTACAAAGTGTGGGGCTTAAATCAAAGGAAAGGTTTCTGTCTATCTTTCAAATTATTTGGAATATTTTTTTATAGGATGTAATTTTTGAAAATTTTGTTACAGATGTAATTTATTATTCGATTAAAAAAAATTGTTTTTTTATGAAAAATTTTAAATCATAAAAATGTGATTGATGACATAACATGCAATTGTTAGAATGCATGTTTATTATGTTCATAACACGTCAAATTTAGTTCAAATTCGAATATTGTTTACTATTTGATAAAAAAAAACTTATTTTTTATGCAAAATTTTAGACTATTAAAATTTGAGATTTAAAAATTGAATTGATGACATAGCAATTTATTTTTATGTTCTTGAAATTTTGCAAATATAAAGATAAATAAAAAGGTTCAATCAAACAGTTACATTTTTTAAATTCACATCTATATTAATCATCCATTTTGAAAACACTTTTAGGAGGAATTGAAAAAACTGTCAAAACAGTTAATCACTTTTTCTTTTTTTTATAAAATAATTTAATAATATATGCCCTAAACCTAAGAACATAAAACATGGAAACCCTAATAAAATATACGAATCTCTCCAAATTAAGGCTGCGTTTGTTTCAACTGAAAACGATTTCAGGAAATCCTTTTACACCGCGCTCCGTGTTTGGTACGTACTGAAAATTAGGTCAACTGAAATTGATTTTTCTGTGTTGACTGTAAAATAAGGCTTCTCTGGTGTAAAACCATTTCATGGTTTATTTTACCTTCAAATGAATTACACCCCAGGAAAATAGAAGAGAGAGAGAAACAGCCAGAGGAGATCGCACATCCAAGCACCCACTCAACCTCGCACCCCAACACCGACTCGCTCGTCACACCCCAGCACCAGCTCGTCGCACCCCAGCACTGGCTCGCTCGTCGCACCTCAGCATCAGCGAGATCGCACCCACTCAACCTCACCGCCATGCTCCACCGCTGCATGTCTCCGATTCACATCCAAGCTACCCATCTACCCACATAACCCAATCCCCATTTCGGCAAACTCACACCCACCCGATCTAGCTGTCGCCGTCCTCCACCGATACTAATCTCTCTCTTTCCTGATCTGGCCGCCACCGTCCTCCGTTGGTACCGAGATCGCACTTTCCCGATCTATCTCTCCCTCTACCAATCGTGACCCACTCACTGATCTATCTCTCCCTCTCCTTCTCTCACAATCGATGCTTATATTTAAGAAAAACTGATTTATTTTTGGTTATGTTTTATTGTTGATTTGGTTTATATATTCAGATTTTCTATTATAATATTTGTTTAGAAGCTGAGAAAATGTGAAAAAATGTGTTTTCTTGAGAATTTTCAGATACACAACCAAACACCTTAAAATATTTTCCAAAATATTTTTTGTAATGGGACCAAACACCTAAAATCATTTTCATTTCCGAAAAATATTTTCACCTAAAAATATTTTACACTTTAAAATTATTTTACATTCAGCCAAACGCATCCTAACTTTTTCTCGATCGAAAGTAGTAAGTGCATAATATATAGTAAATACTATACTGTGGTCTGTGGAGCTGTTCTGTTATGGTAAATATTTGAGTGTATCATGCTACTGTGTTTGGCCCCTGGGTCTAAGAGCTAGTATGTGGTGTACCCGGGTTCTTTTCAACACTACGCTACTTTGATTTCTAGAATTTCGTGCTGAAGTTGACAATTCGCTTTTGCTCTGTTATAACTCCAAGAAATTTATTAGTTACTCCCATCAAAAAAAAAAAAGAAAAAGGATATTTATTAGTTACTACTTTACTCTCAAGTCTTGGCTGATGGTAAATACTATTTTAGTTTTTTTCTATCAAAACAGAAATTTGTCTTGGCTGAAACAAATATAGATTGTGAGACAGTGAGAGAGACTTATGAGTTTTTGGGTTCAGGTAATTAATTTTTTTTTGTAAAAAGTAAGATAAAGAAATTTATTTATTTTTTAAAAAATTAGTTTATTTGGTAAAAAGTAACATAAAAGTGGATTTAAGTAAAATGTTGGATGCAATTTTTGTTTAAAATTTATTTATTTATTAAAAGTTAGTTAAAATATAATTATGTTTCAAAAATAAAGTTTTAAAAAATTATATATATAAATAAATAAATAAAATTATTAACAATAATTATTAGTTATTTCTTCTTGTGCTTTATAAATAAGTTGCTCTTTTTTAAATGATCACATAATTTAAATTAAGAGCTATTGGAACCTGGGAGTAGGGCTGTCCACGGGTCGGTCCGGGTCGGGTTTGTGCCCAACCCGGAACCGACCCGACTAGATCGGGTGGGCAAACTTTCAACCCGCCGCCGACCGTCGGAGAAGTCGGTTCAGACGGGTTGGAGCATCAACGAGCGGCGGTCGGGTTCGGTCGAAGTCGAGATCTGGAAAAGAAAGAAAATCCAGCTAGAAAATGATGAAAATCGGCCAAATCCTTTGAGTTTTCGCCGGAAATAGCCAAGATCTCGACTAGATCTGGCGAAATCTCGCCAGATCTAGCCAATAACTCAACTAGATCTAGCGAAATCTCGCCGGATCTAGTCAAGATCTAGCCAAAAAACATCTCAAAACTCGCCGGAATGATCAAATAACGCCAAAATCTGGGTTTCGCTCGCCGGAATCTGGGTTTGTTCAAGCAGAATCTGGGTTTTTCTTGCCAGAATCTGGGTTTCTCATCGGATTATGGGTTTTCACCGGTCGGTTTGGGTTTTTCGGATTTTGGGAGGGAAAACCCGCCAACCGACCCGCCGGTTTCGGGTTCTGGAGGCGGAGACCCACCGCCGACCGTCACCGGCGTCGGGTCGGCCAGTACTCGAGCCGAATCGGACGGTTTTCACGGGTGGGTCGGGTAACGGTTTTCTGTGGACAGCCCTACCTGGGAGTGTCCTATATCTTTTTGAATTTAGACCAGTGGATACAAGACTTATAGGATGTGTTTGAATATCGCTTATTTTACTGAAAATTGAAAACTAAAAACACTGTAACAAAATAATTTTTAAATGTGTGAATAGTGCCATGAGACCCATTTTTAATGAAAGTTTTGGTGAAAAAAAAGGTTTGTGGATCTCATGAACAATGCACGGAACCCACTGAAAAGCACTAAAACACGCTTCTCAATGAAAAAAGCTTGAAATGCAGATGCACTGCATTTCAACAATATCCAAACGGATACATAGTGTATCTTTTACTATCGTTTTTTCTTATGCTACAACAAAATGATTTTGATTATTACGGTTGTATCAAGTGAATGTTATATATTTAATACTTTTACTCTTTCTAAGTAGTTTTATATCTAAAACAAACAAAGATAATCACAACAACAAAAAATGAAATATATATAGGGACCTAAAAAAGAAAGCTCAAGCCTACCTAAAACAGTGGTTCCCAATCCTTCAATCTAAGCCCAATACAATGAATTTTTAGAGAGAGTGAGCTTCTGAGTCAATTGCAATGTAAAGAAAGTTACAAGCCTAAGACTGATAGAATAAAAATAGCTAAAAAGCGTGAAGAGAGTGACAATTCAGTGTAAATTCTTCCTCGAGCAGCTCCAAGGATAGATCTCTTATTAATAACAAGGTTGATCTCTTTCTTACAAGCAAGGGCGGAGCCAAGGGTGGTGTGGGGGGGGGGGGGGGGGGGGGGGGGGTCCTTCCCCCAAACTCCTTTAATATAACAGTCTAACGCTTATTCCCCCCCCCCCCCTTCCCCCTTGCTAGATTTTTAGATTAGTTTGCACTTTCTAACAAAGAGTCAAGAGATAAGTATTACAATTTATTTTGCTAATAAAAGATAAGTTTTACATATTATTTAAAAGAAAAAAAGAAAATTGATAACTTAATTATGGACTCACGATACTTTTTTTTTTTTCCTGATAATTATTAGAAGTCTTATGGCACTTTTGGTGTTTTACAATAATTGAAAATCAATATTTTTTAGGGAATCTCGGTTAGCTAATCCATGGGTTTTATGGGTCAACAAGTTGCTATTGCTACAAAGTTTCAAAAGTCGGGAAATACACTGTTTTAAAGTCGGGAAATACATTGTTTTAGGGAATCTCGGTTAGCTAATCCATGGGTTTTATGGGTCAACAAGTTGCTATTGCTACAAAGTTTCAAAAGTCAAGAAATCCTTACTAGCTTTTAAGATCTATTTAAAGTCGCATCATTTCCAAAGGTGTTTTGTAACTTTTGTTAGTTCTGACCAAAGTTATTTATAGCCAAGGTTCATTTTGAGTAATCCTCAGTGTTTGATTGCGTTTATTTGCTTGGGTTAGTAGGTTTATCCTCGAACTGGGTACGCTAGTCCTCGGCCCTACCACATATACTAATGTATATTTTGTTCTTGTTTTTGGTCTTCCCATCTAAGTAAATACCCAAGCATTTCTCCTTAAGTATTGTTTAATCAAATCCTGAGCCTCCTTAAATAGTTAATATAACATATAGAGATACATTTAACTCAATATATCTAAGTTCAATGAGTATGAGCTCAGCTAGGTTATATTAACCACTTATTATTCTTATCATTATTCAATGTGGGACTTCACACACACGTGTATACTCAATAGGTGGGGTAGTATATAAAGAGGAGAATGGTAGTGATATAAGAATTTTAGTTCTAGTACCGTTTATATTATGATATATTCTCTCTGAGGAACTTGATTTACGGTTTGGATGCTTAAAAATTATAAGATAAAAAATGCCACACAAAATTTTTAAGAAATTTTTTGTTAACCAAACAGGAGAAATAAAAAATAGAAATTCCAAAATTATAACCTTAAATAAAATTCTATTATAAAAACCTTCATCTAACAAACATTTGAATGGTGGCAACAGATGAGTATGGTGTTGATGTAACACCTCAGCCAATGATCGCTACAAAGAACCCACTCGACCAATCTAATTAAGCATGCCTCAACAACAAAGCAACATGGCTCCCTAATCTCTAATAAAGGAATGCATTTAACCTCAGTTGATTACCAAAATTCTTGATATACAATTTCAACCTCGAACTAAAATCACAAAGGAAATCTCTCCCATAAATGGAATAAATGAAAGACACTTGACAAAGAAAACGTATGAAAAGCACAAACCTCAACGTATGAATGTTTTCAATAAGAATTATGTGATAAATCATTGCTAACTTAGGCATCCAAGAGTCCTTGAGGGCTCACCTAATGTTTTTCTTCCTTTGTTAGGTTTTCATTGACCAAGGTCACCCTTGTGATCCAATCAACCAAAAAAGAAAAGGGTCACCCTTGTGATGAACTGCGTCATCAGCAACTAGTCTACTTTTCTTCACATGGCTACACAATTTAAATTACGATGTTCAAGTTTAAGGATGATTACACTTAGCCCTACCATAAGAATGAGTTGTTTCTCTTGCCTTGCAATTAAGATTTTTCGTAATAGCTTATATAGCCAAGTCCAAAATAACTAGTCAAATTACAATTAGAACTCTTTGTAATCGCTTATATATACAAGATTTATTTCGTAAACACTTGATGTAAGACTCAACTTACACTCACATAACACATTTATACAATTTAATCCAACCAAATCCACATACTATGGGGTATCACAATTTTCTCCACTAAAAACCCTTACATCTTTGTCAGGGAACATTTATGTCTAATTAAATCAAGACTTATACTTAAGAGTTTGTTCACAAATATTATGAGTCTGTTTGGATACTGCTTATACGCTGGGTATATATGAATAGTGCAGTGGGACCCAAAAATACATGATTATACGCGTTTTTGGCTGGATCATAAATAATGCCGTGGGACCCAGCCAAAATGCTAAACAATTTGCACGAAAACGCACGCTATGTTTTATTTTTCTCACTTTGTAGAATTTTTTGTTTGGTCGCCAATAAAGTTAAGGGTATATGTTGGAAAAAGAAAATATTTGGACATCATAAATGAGTTTTGAACATCGTTATAATATGAGAATATGATTTTTTTTTTTTTTTTGGTTGGAATGAGGAGGACAATACAAGAGCAAGAGTTCCAAAATCACCAGGGGCAAGGATAAGGACCATAATGTGAAGAATTATCGTTAAAGACAAGGAGCAATGTAGGGTTCTTTGAGCAAAGAGAGGTTGGAATATAAAGTTAAAATGGAAAAAAGGTATCGTTCCATCCTTATTTCAATTGGGGTGCTTTTTATTTTTATTTTTAATGAAATATTAATATAACGATTATATTTCATCGTACAATTAACTATCGAATTATCAAGGGTCATCTTTTAATGTTTTTAATAGAGGATAAAAGTCGTCATCTCCCTTGTAAGTGTAACTATTAAACTATCGAGGAAAAGAAAAAACTATCACATGTTGTTATGCTGCTATTATACATAAGTTTGAAATTAAGATGACGTAAGTGATTATATATATGTCGAATGCTTTTACTTCATCTAACTAGGTTTATATGATTATAAAAAAATAAAAATAAAAATAAAGTTATATTTTTTTTTTTTGAGAAGGAAAAAAAAAAGTTTTATATGAGTGTAGATAAAGAAAATTACTAATTTCAAAAAAAAAAAAAAAAAAAAAAAAAAAGGAAAACAAGGAGGCTCATATATGAACTCATTGGAAGTGGCTTTGGTATATTCAAGCCAACACTATGTTTGGCAAAAAAAGTGACAAGGGGAGAAGAAAAAAAAGAGAGAAGTAAAGAGGAAAGGGAAGAAATTTTCTTTTTAGTTGTTTGGTTTACAAAGAGAAAAGAGAAAGAAAATAACCTACTAGTGGTAGTGGGTCTCACCTTTAAATTTTTACCTCTGGCTTTTTCTCCCAACTTGGTAGAAAAGAAAATGGTCAATTAAGAGGAAAATAAATTTCTCTTTTTCTCATTTCCTTTACATAAATTTCTCTCAACCAAACGAGGAAAATCCCTTCTTTTCCTTCGCTTTTCACTAATCTTTTTCCCTTTTTCTTTTCTCTTGTCCTAAACCAAACACAGTGTTGGTTCATAATTTGGCAAAGAGAAAGGGAAAGAAAGTGACCAATCGAAAAGGGGACCATACATATTCTTGAATGTGTAGGCTATGCCCTTTAGTCTTTAATTTACTTGCAAGTTCCCAAGTGGATAGAGACATGAGCTGGCGCAAAGTGACAGACTCAGAGGGCTTTCACCTTAAAAAAAAAAAAGAAAAAAAGAAAAAAAAAAGAGAAAGAGATTGAGAGGGCTTCTTCCATGCACTTATTTAATGGGAAAAGTTAATAGATGCTCTAAATGCATTAATTTAGAAAATATTTTTAAAAATTCATTATGAGAAAATGAAAAAAGTAACTAATTTCTTTTATATTTTTTTATATTTTCAATAAAATTGGTATCAAAACTTCTTTAAAATGGTTTATTAATAAACACTTTAAGGGTACTCATTAACCGGATGCTATTTAATTTAAATCATGAACATATTTGTGAGCATATTATCTTAATATTTAATAGGTACTCGCATGATGTGTACCTTAATAATCTTGATTTTGCTAAATTTATTTTGTTTCTTTTTGTTTGCAAGCTCACATAAAATAACATCCAATTCGGACTAAATTGGCAAAGTTTGAAATCATCATTTCCAATCTATTATTATATGACAAATTATAAAATTATTTAGGTGAATTATCTAAACAATTTACATGAGTTATTAAAAACATTTTCCTTCATCAAATTACATTCTAATTCAGACCGAAATCATCACATGGCATAGGGGAGAGTATATATGTTTTATCACACTCTCGTATGTTCTAAAAAGAGTTTTGCTATGGGATCATGCGCCTCGCAAAAGTTCATTGTACAAAGAACCAAAATATGGGGTCAATGACTCAAACATGCACCATTCTCTGCACCAGCCAGAAGTTAAAAAAAATTACCTGCAAAGACTGATTTTTGAGGTAAAAAAATCCATAGATACATGCACTCTGGGATCAGGGTTTATTTTTATTTATTTATTTTATATAAATTAAGGAATATAGTACATAGCAAACATCGTACAATTTATAATTATCTTTGAGAAAAAAGTTCTCCTTTTAAATTGGATGTTAATGGAATTTATCTATTGTTCACATTCCTTTTGTCATTTTTTTTTATTAAAAAAACATTTTTTTTATCTATTTAAAAATTTAAATGATATGATAGCACATGAAAACACTCTTGGATAGCAGCAATTAAAAATTTATCTATTTAAATGATTTTATAATTATGTAAAGAATATTTTTATTTGAGAGAGAATATTAAATGATAGGTGATGTGATTAGGATTTTTGTTATTCGATGTTGTTAACATATACTAGTAATTAAAATAAGGGTTCAGTTAAAGAGTGTCATAACTCAAAAATGACACAATTAAGAAATAATAAATATTCAATTATAAGTTGTAATGTACATATATTTTTTTTTAAGCAGAACTTGTAAATCTTTATTTAGTCTGCATGAACAAATATATTATGATGGTGTGTTTTTCTTGATGGCTTTTGTTGACAGGTGCTGCTCGGCACTAAGATGCATTTTTTACATGACTCTTTAGGAAAGCATAGAGAAACTTTATGGGGATTAAGAGAAACATACGTGAAACAAAGTATAATTTTTTTGCTAATCAAGTAATTGTAGAACAAAACTGATATATTAAATGGAGTACCTCCTAAATGGGTGTTGCACGACACTCATTAATCGGACACTTGCTTGATATTTGTATACAAATTGCAATTTGTATACAAATAAAGTCAATTTACTTTATTTTTTTAAAATGTTAATACCATTTAATGGAATATTAAATACGTTTTAACATGTCTCATAGGAATGATAGTGTTTTTTAAAAAACTTAAATTGATATATAGTATTTTGAACAATCAAAAACATTAACTTTTTTTATATATAAATATGATAAGATTCAAATTTATGTGGTCCACTTAATTATTATTTTTTATCCTATCAAAATATTAATGAGTTTTTTTTTTTTTTTTTTAACGTAAAGATGACATACAAATTTAAGGAAAGCCTTTGTTCAATGGCAAGACATTCTATCACTTGAGCAACCGAAGGGTCAAAAACTTATTCAAAAATAATTTATCCCTAGGACCCTTGCTGATCATAACATCTATTTGAGGCTCAATAAATAGATATCTAGTAGTAGTTTATATAGGTAAGCCACGGAAGATAGCAATATGGCAAACTGGTTTAACTACAGGATTCCTAGTTGTAGTAGAATCCAAACCCCACACATTTGCCCTAGGTTCTACTGATGTGAAAGACAGTTTCCCATCTTATTCTTGAGAGAGAGAAAGTAATAAAGCACAACCTAAAGAGGCGTCAAAGAACAGCCATTGTGTGGACACAGGACAAAGGGTTGGTGCAAGTGATAAATACACAGCTTGCCTGCTCTTTTTGTCAAAGAATTCAAAGTTGAGAGAAGCTTATAGCTTTCAGAATCACTTTTATCTCTCTCTCTCTCTCTCTCTCTCTGCCTAACCACTTCTCCTTCTTAATCACAAAATAAAAATAAACCTAAAGACCCCATGTCACTCGCTGTGCCTAACTTGTTTAACAAAAAACTGATACTCAGCTAACCAAATATAATTAAACTACAAAAAGTCTCTTTGTGCTATGCCTTAGATAGATGGTTTCCAATTCATGTGGCTCTAGTTTTTCATTGCAAATTAACTTAGCTACTTTGTCACACTCACAGATAGGTACGTGAGAAGGACTAACTCCTTCTTTTTTAAGTGTTCTAGACTTGGGTTCTTTGAAAACGTGCTCCAAAACTTGGACTTGGAATAAAGCTGTAACTTGTAAGATTGCTAGGAATTTCATTGTCATGGTCGTGTCATGCCCTTCTCATCCAATTGCACATGCTAAAACATCAAAATGGGATGTACTCCATCGCAATTTTCACCATTACATCAAATGTTGGTATCATAGTACAGCTTGACAGATAGTGAGAAAGAACATACAGAAAAGAAAAGAAGGTAGAAGATGACGAAATAAAGTTTTCCATTCTTAAACATCAAATGGTGATACTGATTATGTTGTAAAGCTAAAATATGAAGTTGAGACGTGTCAAGAATTTGTTGGTTTAGATTGAATATGTGAAGCTGAACTCTTCCTTTATAGGAATATTCCACATGCTAACGTTAAATATTGCTAATCATTTAGCAATAATAACAGATTATCGACTTGTAAAGGACAGATGTGACTGATACAAATTGTCCATCTACTTTCAGAAGTCATTGACAAATGACAGTTAAGGTCAATTTTATGATAATAAAGCTAGTGTTTAAGATAAAAATGGTCCCCCCAAAAAAAGGGAGTTAGTTTTCAAGATTATCTTTGCTTTCTTCGTTGTAAAAACTTGAATAACTCCACTAAACAAACGCTTCTAAAAGTTTATTGGTTTCTTACTTATTAAGATTGAGATTTAAGTCAAGAGTTTTATATATAGTTCAATTGGCATCTTTTGATATTTTCAATAAAGAAATTCGCAATTCAAATCCCCCCTAACCTTTTATAACTATCAAATTAACAAAAAAGATTAAGCAAGGTTTAAAGTTTAAAACTTAACATATATGTGTGTGCGCGCGAGAGAGTTAAACTTAACTATAAGTAATTAGATCATTAATTCATTACTTAGCATAAAATATAATATTAAACATGATTGTAATGATCAATTAGTCTCTAAAGTTGAATAAATGCCTTCTTTTCTTTTCTTTTTTTCTTTTAAGTTAATGTCAATCTACAAATGACAGAAGGGGTAGGATAAGGCTCATAAGCAAATTGCAAAATTCACTCTAAACGAGAAATTTAACCTACAAAAGTGTTTAAGTGATAGAATGGTCCCCAAAAAAAGAGAGTTGGTTTTCAAGATTATCTTTGCTTTCTTCGTTGTAAAAATTTGAATAATTTCACTAAGAAAACACTTTCTAGTGTTTTCTCTTATGTATTAAGATTGGGATTTAAGTTAAGATTTCTGTAGTTTAATTTGCATCACTTGGTATTTTCAACAAAAAAGTTCTGAGTTCACATCTGTCCTATCCCATTATAAATTTATAATTATCAAATTATTTATATATGTGTGTGTGTGTGTGAATCTAAAAATGAGAAAGAGGGAGGATAAGGCTCATAAGCAAATTTCAAAATTCACTCTAAAAGAGAAATTTAACTAACAAAAGTGTTTAAGCGGCATATCATCAGGTCAAAAGGCCACTAGCAAACATATGTAGTGGGGGTGATTGGAATTACTTCTAGTACTTAGCCCATAGTTAATGATTGATCAACAAAAAGTAGAAGACAATAGATGTGCCCCCTACATAAAGGGCCCCGACCCATAATTTAAAGTGTCTTTTAAGTTCTAAGAGGACCAAGTTCCTTTAAGATAAACTTACCAAAACAAGGAGAAGATAGTGTAATGCCTAGTAAAAGTTGTCTCACATAAACTAATGATAAGGTTGCCTACCCATTTTGTGTAGAAAGTTTTGTTGAGTTGTAAAATTGCAATGGTTAGTTCTTTGATGAATTATTTAGACATGTGTTGCTGTCATGCCTTGAGAAAAGTATTAGCCACATATGTACTATATCCAAGAATGGCTAATCAAATTATAATTAAGGTTCATTATAACCATTTAGTGTTTTTATATTCTTGATTATTCTAAACACATTTAATATATGAATAAGTATATGTCCACACACCTCATTCACAACCCAAATCTTCAAACAAAGCCAAATTTGAGGTATGACAGAATTATTACGATGTAGGCCTTTAGGAATTTTATGATAAGAACTTTTGTTAAATGTTGTAACAAATGCTCCATCGGAATCTTTATCCGCATTTGATTTGCTTCATCTACCATTTCCAATTCTACATCAAGCCTGAAACAACAAGCACATCAATAAATGTTGAAGGACATCACATGGTGTCAATTTTTGATATTTTTAAACATTAAGTAATATTTCCTTATTTTATATGGTTTTTATGGTCACATTCAAGTCCAATTAGAATATTATGCGCAATTTAGGAATGTTATACATGCTGGTTGAGTCTTCTATGCCACATAAATATGCAATAAAGTAAAGACTCAGTAAAATTTGACAATTATGGTACGTTTGGTATGCTGTAATAGCTTATGGAATGGAATAGTTATTCATGTGTAATAGCAATTCGGTCATTTGGTTGCATCTTTATTACATGGATTAGTTATTACATTGGAATAACTATTCTTTAAATTAAAGAATAATTATTCCTCTTTAAAATGGATGTAATAGCTATTCCTTAGCGCATATAATAGGTTTTAAAATTAATATATTTCCAAAAATATGAAATTTCCTTATACATCATCATTTTACAAGCTTTCTATATGTAACAACCAAACTTATGAATAGTAATAGTTATTTTATTACAATGTTTTTTATTCCTAGTAATAAATATTATGATTCTTAATGTAATTTATATTCAGTGTACCAAATGTACATTTTTTTTTTTTTTTTGATGAACCAAGAACTTTATTAAAAAGGTAGAAACAGAGCTACAAGGCCCTCCTGGACTCTTCCAAAATGATGGAAGAGAAGCAAGCAGGGTAATTCCCAAAATCAAAAGGACCAAAGAAATTACAAGAAAGTGACCATTTTGCTAAATTGTGGGCTGCTGCATTACACTACCTAGGCACCCACTTCACAAAAACCTTATCTGAGACAGACAAAAACAACCTCAATTCAAAGCACAAGGATCAGAACCTCCAGGGGGGGGGGGGGGGGGGCTCGGCCAAGTCATTGAGAAGATGCACACAGTATTGGCAATCCGATTCCACATTAATGCAATCATTACCCATGGCAGGAGCAAAGGAGAGAGCCCACTTAATAGCCTCCGCTTTCGCCAAGAAAGGGAGGGTGGTATTCACTTTCATAGTACCGACAAATACCAACTCCCCTCTCTGGTCTCTCGCCACTGCGGCTATAGAAGAGAAGCGAGGCCCCACAACAGCATCGACATTAATTTTAAAAGACACACCTGGGGGAGGGATCTAAGTCTGAATAGAGGAAGGAACCTGCTGATAAGTGGTAGAGCCCTTGGGAATATTATGCTCAGAAAAGAGACATGAGATCTTCGTAGACACCCTATCAACATTTAGAGATCCATCGCCAAATAGGACCTGATTTCTCTGTTTCCATACCATGTCACAAAGGATGGCACCATACAACAAAAATTCTTCCATCTGGCCCAAACATTGATTAAACAAAAAAGGGGGGGATAAGAGGAAGTTGACAAACGTACTCTAATTTCACATTCATTCAAATATTAACATATCACCTCAAACATGAGTCTACTATAATATAGTCTACTATAATATGCAATTTGGAATTTCTTTTAATAACCCACATGTGCAATTGTAGACTAATTTGAGAATGTTGTGAATTTTTGTTTTATCCTAGAAGAGCTCCTAAATGTAAAATGAAAATATATAATTTTTCTATTGATAAAAGTTTATTTTGTTAGGCTTCAAAAAACTTTTATGAAGTTAGGGGTTTAGCCTAAGTTATAATAAGATGTAGTTTGAATCAAGGTGGTCGATACCGTATCGATACTAGCCGTACCGGTATTGAAATGCCAACGTTTCGTACTGGTTTAAATACCAGTCGTACCGGCCATATCGGCTTTTCGGCCAATACTGAGCGTACCGGTCGGTACAGGAAAAAAAAAAAACTTTTTTTTTTTTAATTTTGTAATTTTTTAATTTTGTAAGGGCAGAATGGTAGCTTACTTGCATTAACTTATTAGTATTATTTGTTTTTTTAGTATGCAATGAACAATTAAGCTTTCTATTTTTTATATTGTGTTTTTTTTCTTTTAATTGATACTAAAGTCTAAAACCATGAATAATTTGTTTTGAATTGAGGTAATGTTTTATGGTAAACTTTTATAATAATACACACACATATATTTATAAATATAAAAAAAATAACCTGAAATAATACACCGGTATTGACTGGTACCGAAATATATTGTTCCACGGGTCAAACCGGTATAGTCACCGGTACGAGATTGACTCCCTTGGTTTGAATAAATGACTAATTATAATAAAATCTATTTTTTTGACATTTTTCTTCTTGCATCAAATAGAAACACATAGTTATGTCGAAATTTGAATTCTTCCCCTCATGTCCAATATCTCATGTTAATAAATTGAAACTTTTTTTTTTGGTTAATTACTGATACAGAACCTGGTTGTAAAACTATTGTCATCAAGAAGTGAATGTTAGAATTCTAAGGATTTTTTATTCATGTGTTCCATTGTTTGAAACGCAGAAAACCTTCAACAGTAAATTAATAGCCCAAAATATACTATCTACTATATAATCGGTTATTGTTCTTATTTCATTCAACTCCAAAAATCCATTCCTGATTTTGAAAAAATAAAATGAAATAAACAAACTTACGCGCGTCTTTGCAGGAAAAGATGAGAACAAATAATGTCATATGGGGTGTGGAACACAAGAATTTTGATTCCATTGTGATTATATTTAGGTAAGCAAAATTTGATCCTAATACCTTTTTTTTTAACTTTGGGACCAATTTAATTCACACACTGAAATTGGTATCTATAAGTCTATAACAGGCCCCAAAGAAAAAGTCAAAAACAGCCATAAATGGCCTAGCTAGACAAAATAGACTAACGGGTTTATCTATGTAGTTTGGGCTTATATTGTGTCAATATCTTCAGGCCTACACTGACTAAATTTGGGTATGGTTTCCAGTCCTAGGTCTAGCTACAACTACAAGGCCATTAATGAGAGATGGATTTCTCTATCAACAGTGGCCCTAGTCCTAACTCCTAGGGTCCTTTGACCATCCATCAATGGCGTTGGATTCCATGCAATTCTCTCGTACAAATGTTGTATGGTATTGATTTAAAAAGTCAGTCTTTTTTATTATTTAAATTTTTTTTTTTATTTATGGGTCTTATTTAATTTGTTGATATTGTTTATAAGTCTTATTGTATTATTTTAACTATCTTTTAGTTTTATTTACAGTATTTTTAATAAAAAAATTTTAATTTCGGTTAAATAAACTATTCCCAAACGAATTCAAAAAATAAAAATTTAGGTATATAGTTCTTAAATTCAACAATGTAATTGTATTAATCGACGAATCACATAGTTAAATTTAATTGTTCTTAAAAATGATAACATTGTAGTGATCAATACAACCATGCTTGAATTTAAGTTTGGCCCCAAAAACAAAATGATACATTTGTGGAAATTTTTTTTTTTTTTTTTTTTTTTTGAGAAGAAGGATTTGTTGCAAGCTGTAGGTATATGATCTGGGTTTTTTTACAGGTTACTTTTCCTTTTCATTGAGCCAATTATTATTTCTTTGGAATGCCTTGTTAAACCGACACAAGCACAAAATTTATGCTAGAGCAAATTTCATGCTTGTAGATCCATTTAATGCTTCTCCAGTTAGACTGGAGGCTATGCTTAAAAGTTAAAACGGTTTTCCTGCCTCATATTAGGAAATGTGTGAAAGCATTAACAAACCCTAGCCTTAGCTTATCTAATTTTTTTTTTTTTTTTTAAACTGAAACTACTGTAAAGAAAATGTAAAATTATATATTCAACTATTTCACAACTTTTAAAATTTTTAATTTCAATTATTTCACAACTTCATGATTGCTATCTAAATCTTTTTTTTTTATATTATTAATGTAATGTTGCTTTCATTTGCACTACCACTAAAGACCATTTTTATTAAGTGCTAATTACAATATATTATATTATGACCTCAATAACTATGATTTTTTATTATTATTATCATTAGAGATATTGAATTCCGCTTTAGGTACAAATTGTAGTAACTATATTGTATGACTCCAATAATTTCACCCTATTTTTCCTGGCAAGACTAACTCCACGAAAATTGTCCTTGTGCACGATTCATCAGAATTTTATTTTATTAAAATTAAGTACAAAAGAAACACAATTGCAAGAGAAAGTAGTTCATACATGTAACTCAACAAGTAAAAAAACCAGTTAGCTACCATTGCACACCCTTGGTGTGATGGTCACTTCACAAATATAAGTACTTGTGGTATATGAGAGGTAAAGGTCAGGGTTCAAGTCTCCAAGAATAAGCTCCACACACATATACATTTAGAAAGTTAGAGTAGAATTTTTATCTTGTAAAAAAAAAAGTTAGTTCAACTGGTAAAATCTCTAATGATTGAAAACCGATTAGTGTCTTGATCTGATAATAAAAGAATTACCATCAAAAGCAGACGTTATAATTTAAAACTCTCTCTCTCTAAAAAAAAATAAAATAAAACAACAACAATCTCTAGCCTTATTCTGTCTCTGCCTTCCACTCACACATTAGTACACATACCTAACATGTTTTTGTATTGCTGCTATAACTATTGCATAATATTTTGCAGTCAAAACGTTGAAACTTCTGTATTATCAAAGAAAAGTCCAGAAGGCTTAGAAACAGGCATCAAAGCCAACATCAAATAAAATAGAACAACAACAATCTTTAGCCTTATTCTGTCTCTGCCTTCCACGCACACATTAGTACATTAATGCAGTCAAAACGTTGAAACTTCTGTCCTATCAAAGAAAAGTCCAGAAGGCTTAGAATCAGGTATCAAAGCCAACATCACAGGGCCTTTTGCAGCTTCTTCAGTAGTCAAGACCCCAGCGTTGTAATTCAAATCCGTTTTGGTAAATCCAGGACTAACTGCGTTAATGGCAACTGTGGGATACTTCTTTGCTAGAACCCTTGTGTACGCATTCAGAACTGTCTTGGAGACAGGATACGCTGAAAAATTATTACTACGCCAACCTTTAGCTTCTATCAAATTCTCCTTCACATCTTCTAAGTACTCTTCAACCACCTCATCCACTTTCTCTTCTGTGAGACCATCCCCATCTTCTAGCTTCTTCTTTGCATTCTCATTTGAAATAAACTGAAATACAAACACAAATTTTCAATTTAAATATTTTTTCTTTTTTTTCATCTTGGTCCAGAAAATTCTAGCACCATTCGTTTAATGCATGTCAAATACAGTTTCAAAGCACAAATAAAAACATGTTTATATCATCTAATTATCAGGAACAACCATAAAGTTTCCAAGTTATTGGAGAATTTACACACTCATAGTGTACACTTCATATCTAGAATTTCGTGCATAATTTTCACAATTTTTTTTTCCAGATATTTATAATAAACATACAGTGTGTATGATGAATCATGTACTCTAATGAATGTTTGATAATCATGACTCAAAATACTAAATCTACAACCAGTTTTACTACAAAATATTTATAATCTAATATTATAATAAATGTGAATGGTGAAACATCAACAATATCATAAATAAAATTTTTGATTATTCTTTTATCTTGTATTTAAAACGTGACATTTCAGTTTGCAAGATTTAAATAATAAAATTGTAGTATTCCTAGATAGTGTTACTCTTTAAATTGTCACATAATAATTTTATTAACCATGTGATTACGAAGGAATTGTGCCCCTTTCAAAAGTCTCCTACGTATATGGTCTATACATTCAACCTCTTACAGCCTATAGGGCCACAAACTGTGAGGGATGTGATGTATATACCTAATACATAAGATACATTCTCTTTCTATGACATAACTAGAGGTAACTAGCTTCTTTGGATTAATAATATTTTACCTTGAGCTGTCCCACGGTGGAGGAGATGTTTACTATTCTTGCTGATTTTGATAACTGAAGAAGTGGAATAAGTTCTTTGCTCAAATGCTTGATCCCATAATAATTTGTTTTGAAACAGTTCACTGTAGATTCATAAGTTTGCTGTAAAAATTTCTTCGAGGCTCCGGCATTTGGACCTTCAAACTGTTATGGCATACAGTGGTAAACGATCTTTCATACATGTCTAAATTAAATTATTTGATTACTACTTTTAATAATTCATCTAGCCATTGCTACTAAATTTTGGATTATGTCCTCAAATTTTGAAATACTAAAAAAGATTATATTACACTGAGAGACTCACATCATCAGGACCAAATTTTAAGTCTTTTGGATCCACTGTACCAACTGTGGTTAATCCATTAACCGCTGCGTTATTTACCTGCATAATAAGAACAAAATTTCATCTAGTTAAATTGGGTTTCAATTTCGCCAAGCTAGCAAAAAATAGAAGGAAAAAAGAGAAAAATAATACATGGTTTATCTTTATTTAAAACTCTATATAGAAAAATAATTTAACCATAGTTGTCTTTTTCAAATCTCATAAATTATTATTTGTCTCAAAAGTTTAAATTGTTAAAAAATTATTGATTTAATCATTTAATCTAAGTTGCCGTATGTGAGATTTTTTTTTTTTTTAAATTTTATTTAAATAAGAGGAGATGTGGAGACAAAGATAGCTTAATTAGAAATTCCTACTATGATGACAGTGATAAATTTTGAAACAATCAGCAATGTATTAGAATCAAAACACCATAATATAAAGTATTATCTTTGTTAAAATCAAAATTTTGCTAATCCCAAATTCTAGGAAAATGGTTGCAACAATTTAAAGAAGCAATTAAACACAATCTACACAATCACATGCAAGTAGTAGTATATATAGAGTCAAGTTCAGAAGATGGGTAGAGAGTTGGATTAGCTAGGTACCAATATGTCAAGCTTCCCAAATTCGGTTTTGATGAAATTCACGAAAGCAGAAATGCTAACTGGGTCCGAGACATCAAGTTGATGAAAACTCAAATCGGAGTACCCAGCAGCCTTGAGTATTTCAACAGCTTCAGTGCCCCTCTTCACATCTCTAGCAGTTAATATCACCTTGACTCCATTTGAAGCTAGCTGTTTAGATATCTCAAATCCTATTCCTTTGTTGGCTCCTGTTACGACTGCAACCCTGGGAAAGAGTTTGAAATTAATGCCAAAAAAAAAAAAAAAAGGAAAGAATAATGAGGATTAAGGATGTCACTAGGATCTCTAGCTTATGTTCAACTAAGAGATTTAGAATTCAATCTTTGTCTACACAAAAAACTAATTGGTGTCTTGGTAGGATGATAATGACTATTATCACGAACGAACGCCAAAAATTAAAACTTTCTTTATAAAATTATAAAAAAAAAAAAACTAAAAACATTATAATTAAAGATCAAATTACCTTTTCGTTTCAGGATTCTTGGTTGTTTCAGCCATTTGTTATGAGCTTAGAGTATGTGCCACCAATTAATGAGGAAGATGCCTTAATTAAATTTGTGGTTTGAAGTTGGTGTAAAAAAATGTCAAAGCTAATTGATATTTATAATTTTGGCTCATTGAATTGTCTCTTTCTCAGTCTTGCTAAACGTTTGCATACGTAAGCCATGACGTATTTTTCCCTCTAATCCATTCTATCTCTACACGTACGCGATGATGACATCTATGATCTACATAATATTCAACAGTTGAATATTATTTATGAATATTATTTATTAGAATAATATGAATAAAAGGCCAAAATGGCCAAATACCACAATTTTTTTTTTAATTTTTAGCAAAAAAAACTACTGTTTTGAAAATAAATGGCAATCTATCACTTTTTTTAGTACTCGAGTTAGGTGAACTCGAGTCAGAGGCAGAGCCAAGGGGGGGCGAGAGGGGGCAAGTGCCCCCCCTGACTCCTCCTAAAATATTCCATATGTAGAATTTTTTTTAAATGCTTTATCCTCCTTGATGCAGAAATTAAACACAAATCAGGAAAAAGCTTCCTGGCCCTGCTGAAATAAAGGGAAAATGACAAGCTTACCTAATGCCTAATAAGTCAATGACACTGTGTAAGGAAAAAAAAAAAAAAAAAAAACAGAAAACAGGGAAAAAGTTTCCTGCCACAAGCAAAAATAAATGGAAGAATTTCCCTTACGCACAATATGTCAATAACACACACCAGGAGCTTTGACTTGTCAACTATTAGCTTTTAATTATCATGCACTTAAGCTTAACATAATAATAATAATAATAATCATGTATTTTAGTGTCTTTCTTATGACACTTCAATTGATAGTCCTATATTTTACACAAATGTTTTTTTGTGCTCAATTTCTTGACATTTCAGTTTTAAATTGTGGGTTTATGTTATGAACAAAAATTTTAATTATTTTGAAAAATAAATAGGAAGTCGAATTTTACCTATAGTTTCAAAACAATCAAGAAAAGATAGTAAGACGTGTATATAACTTTGCAAGTAAATTGCTATACTTTTAATATTTTCAAATTAATTTATTTCTGCAATTTATTTTATAGTATTAACTTAAATGTCTAAATATAGTTTACGTTTAATTATTTTTTGTATGACACTTATAGTTGTAATTGCTTTTTTTTTTTTTTTTTTGGTTAATATAGATTTTTTTTTTTAATATTGACTTCTAATCTTGCCCCCCCTGAATTGAAATCCTGGCTCCGCCACTGACTCGAGTACCCTATTTTATAGCTCTACCGTGACACTGCTGAGCTGCAAATTGGGCGATTAAAAAAAAATAATGTGGTACTCGAGCTTGGTAAACTCAAGTACCATGCAACACAATACTCGAGTATACCAGGCTCGAGTACCTTTTATAAATAAAATGCATAAAATTTTATTTTTACAGTACTCGAGTTTACCAAACTCGAGTACCGTGTAATTTTTTTTTTTTAGGATAATCGACAAATAAACATAAAGATAAAAATAAGTAACTTTTTTTATGTTTTTATTTATTTAAATAGAAGCATTGTAAAATATAGAGATTTTAATTTCAAAATATGAATTTAATTTTTAAATTGATTAAAATTGTTCATTGTTTGCATAAAATTATTTTTTGTTCAGCATTATTTAAGAAATTGTTCACTCTCTTTTTTGTATAAATTATTTTCTGTTCACTATTAAAAAAATTGTTCACTATTTTCTCATAAAACACCTAGTGAAATTGTGTTTTCTAAATTTAAACGCAAAATCTGAATGCTTTTTCATGTTTGAATTTCACAATAATCGAATATATTTTTCTGCATTGATAAAATATGTTTCTACATTAATGAAATTTTCTCTCTGCACATCATATTTATTGTATATTCGAATCTCCTTACTATATTCATAAAATCTGTTTTCTGCATAAACTATTTCTAGCATTGGCGCAGTTATTGCACTTAAATGGTTTTTGTGTTTTTTTTTTTTTTAAATATGTAACCATATGACTAATGGACTAACTCCATGAAAGAAAAATGAATGATTCTTATAAATCACCTAATGGTAAATGCCTCAAAAAATTCGAATTTGTAAAAATGTTTGAATTACTTGAATGTAGAAATTCGAGAAAAATCGATGGAAAATCAATAAACGTACCAAATCGTGAAGGTGTGCGTAAGATGTACAGATAGTCTAGACTTGTTGAGAAATTTGATTTCGTTGAAAGTACAAAATAATGAAAATTCAATAGAAAAGTATGTACGTTAGATGTATAGATCATATGAATTTGTTTAAAAATTTGAATTCGTTGAATGTACAAAACTGTGAAAACTCAAGGAAAAATTGTGTACATTAGATGTACAGATAGTACGAATTTTGTTGAAAAATCCAAAATCGTTGAGTCTGTAAAATCGTGAAAATTCAAATGAAAATTGAAGAACATACCAAATTAAGTAAACTTAATGGAAAATTAATTACATTAGATGTACAGATCATCGATTTTTTTGCGTTGATAAAATCTGTTTCTACATTAATAAAATTTGCTCTCTGCACACCATGTTCACTGTTTTCTCATAAAAATTGTTCACTGTTTTTTGCATAAACTATTTCTAGCATTCTGCATAAAATTATTTTCTGTTCAGCATTATTAAAAAATTGTTCACTCTTTTTTCTGCGTAAATTATTTACTGTTCAATATTTAAAAAATTGTTCACTGTTTTCTCGTAAAACACCTAGTGAAATCGTGTTTTCTAAATTTAAACGCCAAATCTGAATGCTTTTTCATGTTTAAATTTCACAATAATTGAATTTGTTTTTCTGCATTGATAAAATCTGTTTCTATGTTAATAAAATTTGCTCTCTGCACATCATGTTTACTCTATTTTCGAATCTGCTTACTGCATTCATAAAATCTATTTTCTGCATTAATTAAAACTGTTCATTGTTTTCTGCATAAACTGTTTCTACGATTTTGCATAAAATTATTTTCTGTTCAGTATTATTTAAAAAATTGTTCACTCTCTTTTCTGCGTAAATTATTTTATGTTCACTATTTCAAAAATTGTTCGCTATTTTCTCATAAAACACCTAGTGAAATTGTGTTTTCGAAATTGAAAAGCCAAATCTGTATGTTTTTTCATGTTCGAATTTCACAATAATCGATTTTTTTTTTTTTTGCATTGATAAAATCTATTTTGATACACACTTTGTCAAAATTATCCGACAATGATAGATTGTGATTGGTTATTTATCACTTTCTAATAAACTCACTATTTTGTCTACTTCACCTACAGTCTACCATGTAGAAGTATAGAACAAGTGTGACAAAATGAGTAGAAATTAGAGATGATTTGAATACAATGATCTCTAATTTCTACTCATTTTGTCACACTTGTTCTATACTTCTACATGGTAGACAATAGGTGAAGTAGAAAAAATAGTGAGTTTATTAGAAAGTGATAAACAACGAATCACAATCTATCATTGTCGGATAATTTTGACAAAGTGTGTATCAAAATAGATTTTATCAATGCAAAAAAACAAATTCGATTATTGTGAAATTCGAACATGAAAAAACATACAGATTTGGCTTTTCAATTTCGAAAACACAGTTTCACTAGGTGTTTTATGAGAAAACAGCGAACAATTTTTGAAATAGTGAACAGAAAATAATTTACGCAAAAAAGAGAGTGAACAATTTTTTAAATAATGCTAAACAGGAAATAATTTTATGCAAAAAATAGTGAACAATTTTTATGAGAAAGCAATGAACAGTTTTAATTAATACAGAAAACAGATTTTATGACTGCAGTAAGCAGATTCGAATATAAAGTAAACATGATGTGCAGAGAGCAAATTTTATTAACATAGAAACAAATTTTATCAATTCAGAAAAAAAAAATTCAATTATTGTGAAATTTAAACATGAAGAAGCATTCAGATTTGGCGTTTAAATTTAGAAAACACGATTTCACTAGGTGTTTTATGAGAAAACAGTGAACAATTTTTTAAATAGTGAATAGAAAATAATTTACGCAGAAAAGAGAGTGAACAATTTTTTAAATAATGTTGAACAGAAAATAATTTTATGCCGAATCCTAGAAATAGTTTATACAAAAAACAGTGAACAATTTTTATGAAAACACAGTGAACATGGTGTGCAAAGAGCAAATTTTATTTGTAGGGTTAGGATTTGTGGCCCAAGCCCAAAAACAATAAATTTGTAGAGTGTAGGTGATAGAACTAGGTTAACTATGGAGCTAACAACGGTTGATCACAGCATACAAGTATAAACCAGCATAATAGTACACGTAAAGATCAAGTACATTCAAGTCCGAAGAGGCTTATGATAGATTGGATACAGGTTACAATTTTTCTCTTCTTCTTTTTTTCCTCCCCCTTTCATTAGGAACCCTTCTTCTTTATATATCTTCCTCCACTACCATCCCCATCGTCCACATGTTCTTCATCCAGCCCTCTACTTGAGTGCATGTCATGTCATGTATCTCCCTTAGCTTTTGTGAATGACGGTAGTTCCAGTTGTACTGTTCAGAGGTCTTCTCCACATAAATGCGGCCAGAAAAGTTGCTGCAGTGCATTTAATATGGTGGTGGCAGCTTTTCCTTTTAGATATTTCTCCGTTTCTCTTATCTCCAGGCGTGTCTAGAGTTTATCCAAATTGCTGAAGTCACTAGTAAACTCCTTTAAACCCCCCCAGATGTTTACATGACCCCAAAATCCTTTCACCCAAGGATGATCGTCTCTTCGGAACAATGATGCTCTCTTCAGACGGAGTTTATTCGTCCCCATGTGTCCTCCTTTTACGTGAAATACCCCTCGACAATTTGAGCCTCCTCGGACATAGACTAATCTTCACCTTGGGCTTTAGGCCCACTACGTATGGCTGGGCTTTACCCCCCCCCCCCCCCCCCCACATTATTAATGTAGAAACAAATTTTATTAATGCAAAAAAAATAGATGATCTGTACATCTAATGTAATTAATTTTCCATTAAGTTTACTCAATTTAGTATGTTCTTCAATTTTCATTTGAATTTTCACGATTTTACACACTCAATGATTTCGAATTTTTCAATAAAATTCATACTATCTGTACATCTAATGTACACAATTTTTCCTTGAGTTTTCACAGTTGTGTACATTCAATGAATTCAAATTTTTAAACAAATTCATACGATCTATACATCTAACGTACATACTTTTCCACTGAATTTTCATTATTTTGTACTTTCAACGAAATCAAATTTCTCAACAAGTCTAGACTATCTGTACATCTTATATACACCTTCATGATTTGGTACGTTCATTGATTTTCCATCTATTTTTCTCGAATTTCTACATTCAACTAATTTGAACATTTTTACAAATTCCAATTTTTCTAGGCATTTACCATTAGGTGATTTATACGAATCATTCATTTTTCTTTCATGGAGTTTGTCCATTAGTCATATGGTTACATATTTAAAAAAACACAAAAACCATTTAAGTGCAATAACTGCGCCAATGCTAGAAATAGTTTATGCAGAAAACAGTGAACAATTTTTTATGACAAAACAGTGAACAGTTTTAATTAATACAAAAAACAGATTTTATGAATGCAGTAAGCAGATTCAAATATACAGTAAATATGATGTGCAAAGAGAAAATTTCATTAATGTAGAAACATATTTTATCAATGCAGAAAAATATATTCGATTATTGTGAAATTCAAACATGGAAAAACATTCAAATTTGGCGTTTAAATTTAGAAAACACAATTTCACTAGGTGTTTTATTAGAAAACAGTGAACAATTTTTTAAATAGTGAACAGAAAATAATTTATACAAAAAAGAAAGTGAACAATTTCTTAAATAATGCTAAACAAAAAATAATTTCATGCAAAATCGTAGAAATAGTTTATACAGAAAACAGTGAACAATTTTTATGAGAAAACAATGAACAATTTTAATCAATGTAGAAATTAAATTCATATTTCGAAATTAAAATCTCTATATTTTACAATGCTTCTATTTAAATAAATTAAAACATAAAAAAATTACTTATTTTTATCTTTATGTTTATTTGTCGATTATCCTAAAAAAAAAAAATTACACGGTACTCGAGTTTGGTAAACTCGAGTACTGTAAAAATAAAATTTTATGCATTTTATTTATAAAAGGTACTCGAGCCTGGTATACTCGAGTATTGTGTTGCATGGTACTTGAGTTTACCAAGCTCGAGTACCACATTATTTTTTTTTAATCGCCCAATTTCCAGCTCAGCAGTGTCACGGTAGAGCTATAAAATAGGGTACTCGAGTTCACCAAACACGAGTACTAGAAAAAATGGTAGATTGCTATTTATTTCCGAAACAGTGGTTTTTTGCTAAAAATTTCAAAAAAATGTGGTATTTGGCTATTTTGGCCGTGAATAAATAATATTCAACTGTTCTTGACAATGAATTAATATTTATTAATACATCTTTTTGCTCCTCCCGATTGGAACAACATTAAACTTTAGTCTCAAATATATTATATATAGTTTCTCAAAAAAAATATTTTTTTATAAATTGAACTCAGTCAAAGGAACATTTCTACATCATTATTATTATTATTTTTTCGAAAATAAAGATTGCAGAAAGGCTAACAGACAAGAACGGAAGAAAACTATAAAGAACAAAGAGAGTGGTTAACAATAAAAGTTTCTTAAATATGTAAATAACCAAGAACTTGCTAGTTCAATTGGATGACACTTTTTGGTGTTTTAAAGAAGACATTCAGGAATTAAATCCTAAATCCCCCAACTATATCAAATTAACAGAAACAAACTATAAGGTTAGTATATCACTATATTATATTTACAAATTTTATTATATAAAACTTACAAATTGATGTGTAGTCAATTACAAAAATAAATAATTCAAACATTCATTATAACTATTTATATATTCTTGATAATTCTAAACACAATTAATATGATTCAGTACATGTCCACACAACGCATTCACAACCCAAATCTTCACACAAAACCAAATTTAAGGTATTACAGAATTATTACGGTGTAGGCATTTAGGGATTTTATGATAAAGAATTTTTGCTAAATGTTGTAACAAATGCACCATCGGAAGCTTTATCCACACTTGATTTGCTTCTTCTACCATTCTCCAATTCTACATCAAGCTTGAAACAACAAGCACATCAATAAATGTTAAGAAGGACATCACATGGTGTCAATTTTTGATATTTTTAAACATTAAGTAATATTTCCTTATTTTATATGGTTTTTATGGTCACATTCAAGTCCAATTAGAATACTATGCGCAATTTAGGAATGTTATACATGCTGGTTGAGTCTTCTATGCCATATAAATATGCAATAAAATAGGGACACAGTAAAATTTGATAATAATTTCACATTCAAAAATTAACATATCACCTCAAACATGAGTCTCATCTAATATGCAATTTGAAATTTCTTTTAATAGCCATGTGCAGTGATAGGCTAATTTGAAAATGTTGTGAATTTTTGTTTTATCCTAGAACTCATAAATATGCCTAAATGTAAAATGAAAATATATAATTCTTCTATTGATAATTTTTTTTTTTAGGCTTCAAAAAACTTTTATGAAGTTAGGGGTTAAGTCTAAGTTATAATAAGATGTAGTTTGAATAACCTCATAAAATTAAAAAAAAAAAAAAGCCTAATTAGAATAAAATCTAATTTTTTGACATTTTTCTATTTGTGTCAAATAGAAACACATAGTTAGGTCCTCAGTACCACATTGGTGCAATTTGAGTTCTTCCCCTCATGTGCAATATCTCATGTTAATGAATTTAAACCTTTTTTTTTTTTTTGTTAATTACTAGTTGTTACTGATCAAAATTCTTCCCCCCTCCTCCCTGCTTTTCTTAGGCTAAATGGAAACAGAACCTGGTTGTAAAACTATTGTCATCAAGAAGTGAATGTTTGAATTCTTAGGATTCATGCTTTCCATTGTTTGAAAGGCAGAAAACCTTCAACAATAAATTAATAGCCAAAAATCCATTCCTGATTTTGAAGAAATAAAATAAAAATAAACTAAAGTAACTTCTTTGCAAGAAAAGATGAGAACAAATAATGTCATATGTGGTGTGGAACACAAGGATTTTGATTCCCTTGTGATTATAATTAGGTAAGCAAAATTTGATCCTAATGCCTTTTTTTCACTTTTGGGCCAATTTAATTCACACACACACAGAAATTGGTGTCGATAAGTCTATAACAGGCCCTAAAAAAAAGTCTAAAACATGCATAATGGCCTATCTAGACAAATTAGACTGACGGGTTTATCTATGTAGTTTGGGTGTCGATGGTGTCAATAACTTCAGGCCTACCCTGACTAAATTTTGGGTATAGTTTACTTTCCAGTCATAGGCCGACCTACAACAACTACAAGGCCAATAATGAGAGATGGACCTCTCTATCAACGGTGGCCCTAGTCCCAACTCCTAGGGTCCTTTGAGCCTTTGACCATCCATCAATGATATTGGATTCCACGCATGTCTCACAGACAAAAGAATAAAAATTTAGGCGTATAGTTGTTAATTTTCTCAATTAAATTCAACAATGTAACAATGTGATTGCATTGATCAATGAATCACATAGTTAAATTCTCTATTGTTTCTCTATAAAAAAAAAAAAATTCTCTGTTGATTTTAAAAAAGATAACACTATAGTGATCAACACAGCCTTGCTTGAATTTAAGTTTGGCCCCAAAAACAAAATGACACATTTGTTGAAAGCTGTAAGCATATGATCTGGGTTTTTTTTTTTTTTAACAGGTTACTTTTCCTATTCATTGAGCCATATCTTATTTCTTTGGAATGCCTTGTTAAACTGACAAAAGCACAAAATTTATGCTAGAGCAAATTTCATGCTTGTAGATCTATTTAATGCTTCTCCAGTTAGACTAGGGACTGCTTAAAACTGTTTTCCTGCCACATACTAGGAAGTGTGTGAAGCATTAAACAAACCCCTAACCTTAGCTTATTTAATTCTTTACCAAAATTATCATAGATAAAAGGTAAAAATTAAATAAAATAAATAGAAGATTTACATAAAGCTCAAAAACTGTAAGAAAAATAAAAATAAATAATTTTTTTTTTAAAGAAATATAAACAATAAATTTGCTTATAATCAAAGATCCAATAGAATTAGTGTCAAGTCAAAGGAGGTCAAAAGAAAGAATGTGCATCCAAATCTGTTTTATTGCTGTGTCCTAGCACTACAATTATCACCTCCAGAAAATAAATGCTTCTGCAGATAGGACATGATGGGCCTCAGATATGATCGGGACACTTGAAACTGTCAATTGTCAATGAATGAGTGAGTGAGAAGGGTATCGTTTTTGTGCTTTTTATTTGTTAATTTTAAAATAAAGTCTTAGTTTACCCAAAATTTTTACACATTTTTCAAGCATGATTTCTTGTGATTTAGCCATAGATTCAAGTTGAAATGATTTTGTTTTAATTACAACAAATTATAGCAACAATTGTGAAAGAAAAATATTGTATCCTTGTTTTTGGGCTGCCTTTGGTCAGTAAAAAACACGGCATGGCACATCACAGTACGCTTCGATGGTGAAACCAAAGTAACACATTTATTTACAACAAGAAGCGTCTTTAATTAAACAGGCCCTCAAAGATACCATTCCCTCTTGATGTAAAATTCCCGCTATGTGCTAAAATGCAAGTGATGCTACAACCACTTACGTGAGGTGAAATTATTGGGTACAACCAGACTTCTAAAGCATTAAATGCAACTAATAGTAGAGGATAATGAAATTATTGGATACAGTAACCAACTTTCACTTGATTACTGTTTTTTCAATTTTATTCACATTGAACTTAACATCAGAAGAAATTTAACAATTTTTGAGTGCTTTACAAGGTTAAAGCATCACTGCATAAGAGTGGTTAGGAGAGAAGTTAGAACTTAGAAGACTATTTGATGGAAAAATTATTTTTAATTTGACAAATATTAATAAAAACTGTAGAATGTTATTTACAATTTTGAATAAGATTATGAGATTGATTGCTCAACTTTTAACTTTAAAACATCTTTGCAAACAAGTGATTTTTGATGGTGTTAAAGCAAATCAGGAAGCAGAAAAATACCAATTATGAAATATTTGAAGCAGAACATAATAACAACAAAGCATGTACTATAGTAAAAAAGGGGCTATCTATTTTTGAACCCCAACATTTACATGAACGTTAAAGTCCTAGACCACTTAAAAAATGCCCTTTGAAAAAAAAAAAAAAAAAACCTTCCATATCTGTCCATCATATTTTCATATTTTCCTGAACAAAACCCATGTACAAGCAGCTAAGGAGATATCTACTTTTAGTTTTAGCCATCCAAAACTTCCTATTCTAAAAATATATTCTTACTTCCAACTGTTCCTAATCATCACCTCAATCTGCTCTTTGTACAGTGGTCTTGAATAAGAGGATGTACAGCTTTTGATCCATTGAGAAATACATGAACCCACCTACTGAATGTGTAACAAAAGACCCAAAACTTGTCCCCACAATACAGTGCCATGCTGGCCCATACACCCCATCAAATTCCTGCAAAATCACAACCACCCCACAAAAATCTTTTACCACATCAATCAACTCACATAACATCAACAAAAAAAACCTCAAGTAGATAATAGATTCATGATCAAAATATGAACTAATTACATTGCAATTAACAACAATTGATTACCTTTTTGAGAGTCAAAGCAAGGGTCTTAGAAGTGAACTTTTCCATACTATCATAAGCCTTTCTAGCACAATCCACGGCATGGATCTGCATAAATGGTGGCATATCAGCTGAAACCACTTTCACACCATTGCTTGCAAGGATATCTGCTAAGTCAACCTGTGAGTCACAGAAAGACCTCCTTCTGCCACCTCTCACAGCTAATGAAACTGAAACTCTCTTACTTTCACGACAATCTTGAAGATCCTTCATTTCTACATCCTTCAATTTCTCTGACAATCTCTTAACATCAAGCTCTTCACGGGTTTCTTTCTTTTTTTCATTCACTTTCACCTCATGAAACTTTTTCTTATCCAACTCTTTCTTGAGTTTCTCTTTAGAAACCTCCTTTCTTGCTCTGGTGCTGTCTTTTTCAAGCTTTGGAGCAATAGTTGTTCTGGTGAGGTGGTTTGATTTGGTTAAGGAAAACATGGAGGAGTCAACAGAAACAGTCAAGGCTTTGGCTTGTAAATGGGTGTCCATAACACATGGGGTTGGATGTGGATTGGTGGGGTTTTGGGGTTTATGTGCTTTTCTGTGATATGGGTTTAATCTAGAGAAGTTGTGGGACATGAAAGAGGAGGGTTTAGAGGGTAAAGGAGGATCTGGGTTTGGTCTTATGTGGTGGTGAGAAGTGGTAGTGGTGGTGGGTTTGGGGTGCTTTTTGATGAGAGTGGGATCCATGGATGGTTTGAGTTTGGGTTCTTCTTCTGGTTTTGCTAAGATGCGCCTTTGGGTTGTGTGGTGAGCCATGTTGGTGGGGAATAGGAAAAATTAGGAATTGGTTCAAGGGAAAATGGAGGGGAATAGAAGGTGGTTGGGTATTGGGACTTGGGAGAGAAGAGAGAGAGTATATGAGTTTGGGGTACATGGAAAATGGTCAGTGGTGGGGTTCATTGGGATAGGGACTTGTGTGGTGGCGAGTGTGAGATCTAGTGCTGTTTTGTTCTAACATGCGCCGGGGGCGGAGGACATGGGAGGTTTGTGCTTGGGTTTGACTGTTGACTCGATTAGTTTTAGGTATTAAATATAAAAATATCCATGTGTTTGTTAAAGATGCATTAATGTCAGCATCATACATATTATTACATTCAAGAAAGAAAATTAATCTTCATTTTACTTGACTTGAAATGAAGTGAAAGGACCCTATCATTGAAAACTTTCTTTACAAACCTTCTGTGGTTGCTTGCATTACTCAATCACTTCCCTCTGAGTGGTCCATAGATTTCATCTCATATGTGTGATTTTTATATAAAAGAATCCAAAAAAAATATAGATTCTTAAACAAGAGTACTTATTCTCGAAAAAAGGAAACGTCATTTCGCTATATTATAGAAATATCTAAAAATTTTCTCTTAGAACAAAATTGTTACCGGAACTCAAATTACTTCATGGATTGTGAAAGTGTAAAACTTTACTTGCCTCAAAAAGGTGATTTAACATATCTGATTACAATTTCTTTGCTCGCTGAGCAGAAGTTACTACAAGTTTGGTGATACAGTTGCGGCGGTTATGTATTATTGAACTTTTTAAATTGTAATGTAGATCATGCATCAAATCATGAAAAATAAGAATTAGGAGAGAGAAATACCATAATGGCATCTACTTTTTTATAGAAGCTGACTAGGATTACCCAAAATTTGTAATAGATTTCGTCGTGATGGGCAATAAAAATAGGGCAAATGACCATAACCAGCAACAATGTCTTTACAGAAGCAGCGAAGCACATGGCGCTCATTATTTCCTTTCTTATTATATCTTATTGCTACGTGTCCTTTAATTTCACGCCGATTTTTGCAGGCCATTCCTGCTAGTTGATTATTTTTGGAAACATGTATTAAGAGGTACACACAATGTTAACAAAAAGACATACATCACGAGAAACAAAAACAGTTTTGAATTTTCTAAACAAGAACATGTTGTGTCATCTCCCTGACCTCTACATCCATACAAGTGGATTGGAGAAGATTTCATCAAACTGGTTTAGAGTTGATTTTTTTTTTTTTTTGAGAAACATGCCAGTAAGGCTTTATTGATGAATATCAATAAAGAAACATGTCGAAGAATAACAGATAAAACATCAGGTGGAACATCTTCTAACTAGACTTGCTAATCAACTAAGGCTTGGCTGGCTAATACATGTGCAACAACGACATCACTGTTAACCCAAAATTACATCCAAATATACCACTTTTAGTGAATAAAAGAAGACTACAAAGGAAAAAAGAAAACAAATTCAGCGGAAAAGATATTTCCAAAATCTTTATTTGATCTTTTTGGGCATAAATTCCAGTAAAATCTATACATTGGTCAGAAGTATAACTCTGAATTCTTATGCATTTGGGCTAAAGTTTGGCTTTTAGGTAAGAAAATGAAAATCATCATGCATAGGTCCCAAGAGTACAATAAGTTCCGAAAAAGTATGTCTCCTCCCCCAACCCCCACAGACTTTTAAGACTCAAGTCCAACAAAAGGGAGGTTTTTATCATTCTTTTAAATATTTTTTTTGAGAAACAGCAAAGTCTATTCCACGTATTTAAATTTGATAAACATGATGTTTGGTTAGAATGCTCAAATGGTAGTCAAAAGATTCTTCCATTGAAGAGTCTCTAGACCATATAAGGAATTCAATTCGATCTCATGCAACGATGTCTCAACAACACCATCACAAAGCACATCTATTTCTTTTCTACACAGATCGAACATTAAAGATAGATATATAGATCTTACTTGTAAGTCGTAACTTAGATAACTAGAGTACTATTTTCCAAAGGTAGACAACAGTATAAAATGTGAAGACCATTATAAAAAGAAAACAATACATCAGTCTAGTTTTTCAATTCTTGAACATTTTTCTTTTGTACAGCTCAAGCCTGCAAGAAATTTTTTTTAGTTTACAACGTCAATACACAGAGCGCTGATTGAGAATGAATGATACAACACAAGTTTCTGATTCTCGTTGACCATAAATGCTGAAAGGGTAATAAAACCTGGATTTATATTTTCCTGAACAGAAACTATAATGGCTCTGAGAAATTGAAACAAAGAGGTGCTCGACATTTCAGAACTCAGCATGGTAGCATTGCCCAATCAGAAGATGACGTACCTTGACAGGAACCAAAAAAAAAAAAAAAAATTTGAGACTGATGTTATGTGAAGGATGTTGACGTCTGACCTTCTAATTCCATGGACTTGGTAGCCGAGCATCTCTAAAAGCAGATGTACCACCAGATGCTGCAGGGGAAGGAGAGGATGCAATGTAATTTGTTCCTGATACAGATAATGTGGGCAGGTTTCCAGAATTCCCCGGATGCCCAGTGGGAGCAAAGCGTGATGGACTGCCGATTGCCACTAAACTCGTACGTGAGGGGTGTGAAACCTTCACATAAACATAACATACTTGCATTAACATGTTGTGCTTCATAATAATAAACCAAAGGGCTCCTAGTAAACTCCTTCTAGTCATCCAATGTGTCAACCATCATATTGAAATGAGTAATGGCTACTTTTTCTTTAGTCAGGAAAGAGTCTAAATTTTTTAAATGAATGGGCAAAAGATTATCCACATGGAAGGAGAAAAAAAAAGGGAGAGAGTATGCACTTGGCACAACCATAGTGTGTAAGACACAACTTTTATTATATAGAATATAATATGATTTTTATCTAAGGTGCCTTGGTTAATAATTTAGCCTGTTTTTAAATCTATTACAAACACACATGTACATGTACTACACCACATAGGACTCGTTTAACAGTAGACTATAGTATAGTGGTACTGGTAGAGTACATGCAACAAAAACTTCACGTCTAGTTTCAAATAATCCTCTCAATAAATATGTTACTATTTAGAGTCAATAACTTCTTTTCATTATATACTATGAATCTTTCAATTAGAGGCTATTATATATATTATGTTTGAATAGTGAGTGCTAAACTTCAATCAGGCAAGTGCTTGTGCTTTCTGCCTAAGCTCTAAGAGGCCTGTGTGCTTAAGTGTCCTTGACAGCTTTACTAATACTGCTTCACCCTCCTCTCTGTTCTTACTATCGGAAGAATTGCCGCTTGAGCTATGGCTCATTTTCTCTTTTCAACAAATATACTGCTTCACCCTCCTCTTTGTTCTTACAATTGGAAGAAGTGTTGCTTGAGCCATGGTTCATTTTCTCCTTGCAACAAATAACTTCCTATACTGTTATTGTTTCCATTGTTTAAGTCAGACCAGCCAGAACTTGGTCCACAGATTGTACCTTACAATGGGCTATAACCTGGGCCTTTCGTATGGCAGTAAAAAATTTAAAAGGCTGCGGTGAGTATAAAAATGAGTGGTTAATTTCAGAGATGAGCTTATTTAGCATGAGACCAACTCAGGCTGCCCCAATTGACAGTTCTACTCCTACCTTAAATCTTTAAATAAAAAATGTGCATACTCAAGTTGTAAGTTCTCAACAAAAACTCAATGACAAAACAATCACGACAATCAGAGGTAAATCAAATGTGAAAGAAATCGGAAGAAATTAATACTTAAGTTATAAGTTCTCAACAAAACCCAATGACAAAACAATCATGATAATCAGAAATCAATAAAATGTAAAAGAAATCTGAGGAAATTAAAGCTGGAGTAAACAGCATGCTTAGATACTTTGCTACATGATACAAGTCATAGTAATTTGTAAACATTACCATGTGTTGATTATAGACGGGCCTTCGAAGAGGAGACTCCGAAGATGGTGACATACTGCTAGTCCGAAGCACATGGCGAGGATTAATGCTATGATTTAAAGGATCATCAGCTTCCGTCCCTTCCATATCTCCACCAAGATTTGCCTCTGAGCCCATCCTCGGAGCAATATGCCTAGTCAATGACCCCATGTCATTTGCGCCATCCCCTTGAAGTGGAATAGAAGGACGAATCGCCATTCCTTGCATACTGATACTATTTCGCCTCTTTAGTTCTTCCTCTGCATTCAAGATCTGCCAACCACCGCCAATTGATTATATTTACCTATCAAAATCATTGTCAGAGCAAAAAAGGGAAAAAAGAAAGAGAAGAGCAGTAGAACATAGTTCCAACAAAACACAAAGCGATGAGTTAAGCACTTATGCATGTAACATCTTAACAGAGACCCAAACAAGAGGAGTATAAAAACCAAAGCTTACCTGCTTTAGCACTAGTACTAGATTATGTTTCTTAGCATTCAAACTTTCTAACTTATCTTCGACCTCCCTTTTCCTTTTCTGTTTTTTGTTTAACAAATCCACTTTGTCGCTTACCTACCAAAAAACACAGTAAACAAACATTGTAAAGAACAGAGACCGATAACTTAAAAACTCATACTTTCAGAATCAAAACCCATGTTTAGCTAGTGCTTTTTTTTGGCTAGGTAAATTCGGGGAGCAGGGCTGGTGGGGTTCAAACCCTAGTGCTGAAACCACTCGGGCTTCCCTCGAACCCCAATGTTTAGCTAGTGATTCACTATTTCTATAACATGTCTAAGATTCTTAATGGTGAATACAAATTACAAACATTCTGACTCTCAAATAAACTAAGCTTCTTAAGGAAGCAATATCGTATGGAAAATTTGTCATTTTCTCTTCATCTTTCTGTACCAATTCATACATACAAAACAATGCCAATCACTCAATTGTTAAGTGTCGAAATCTAAATAAATGGTTATCCTTTTATTGCAATTTGTAAATGAATTAGTGACTAGGAAGATATGGCTATATCTATCATCTGCAAAAACGCAATCTTCACAGACAATTCAAGTTCAATCATAAAAGCCCTTTGTAAAAAAAAGTGATTACCTCAGAATTAGGGTTTGCGATTGCCAAATCAGCCGGTTTTGTTTCGGCCGGCAAAGCTTGTCCATCGACATCGGCACCAACCGCACCGGAATCGTTTTTCTCAGGATTCAAATCCGGCGCATCAACAACAACCGGTTTCACCGAGCAATCACCGCCGTCACCGGTTCCTCTCTGATCGTTTTCCTCATTCTTCGGCGGGGCTTCTTCGCAATCACCGGCCTTTTCTTCTTCCAACTTAGGCTCAACAGAAACCGGGTTCTCTTTCGGAGCTTCGGCTTGCTGGTTCGGGTCGGGGTTCGGGTCCGGGTCAGGGGTGGTGGAGCGGAGGCGAGAGAGGGCTTTGGAGCGACGGTGAAGGAGAGACTTGAAGTCTTTGAGGGAGAGTTTAGGGGTTGGCATGAGCCATCGGCGAGGCACGTCGGGAACTCTGTGAAGGTTCCCTCTGTATAGCGATATCGCCACCATTTTTTTTCCCGATTCTTCTTTCTCTCTCTCTCTTTCTGATTCGAATCTGATTGACCCGTGGATACTCTGTATCTATTTCTGGTTTGCTTTCTGCTTTATTTTCTGAACAATGTAATAGACTAATGGTATAATGAATGGTTTGCTACAGGTCGTTTATTGGGAATAAGATCAATAACTACATCATGTCTTTTTTTTTTCTTTTTTTTTAAGAATCAGTCATTTTTATTAGAACATACAACTAAGAAAACAATATATAAAGTTTTTTAAACAGTCTTATAATACATTACATAATAAAAGTACGTCTAACCTTTGTAGTAATAGTCTAGGATTAACTACATCGTGTCTTTGAGTGGGTTAGATTGGTATTTTTCTTTATCTTTCTTTGGCCATATTATATGTGACCAAAATAGAAACATTAAAACGTACTATTAGTTATGTGACTCTTAGAGACTCGAGTTTCATAGAGAAAAACCTGAGATTATAATTTTTTTAAAGCTTCTAGTGGGTTCCATGAAGAAAAATCTGAGATAATATTCTTTTAAAAGTTTCCAGTGGAAATCAAGTTTCAGAAACTCAAGTTCTTCACATTGGAACTCGAAAAACTTGAGTTCCAAATAAGGCCATATAATTAATTAATATGTTTCGAGTTCCTCAAAAAAAAAAAAAAAAAACTAATAGGTTTTGTTTTCGGTTGCATAATGAATATGTTTGCAAAGATAGCATAACTGGCAAAAAAGAACCCGATTAGATTTGCTACGAGTTGTTTAATAAAGAGGGAAAAAAAAGAATAAATTAGGGTGAGCTTATAAATAGGGCAAAATTTGCAAAATAATAGTAATTATTTGAATTCAATTAGCACAGTTTGAAACCATTTGGGATTTTACATGTTCAACGCTAAAAACTCATCAAAATCACTTGAAATCAAAATACAATTTAAAAAAAAAGACTAGATTCTGAAATAACTTCAAAATATTACCAATTTAAGTAATTATTATTAAAAAAAAATTATTTTTACAAATATTTCCACTCAAACAAAAGAATTAAAAAAAAAAATTGGACTAATACCAAATACAACCAAGACTTTTTTTTCAAAATACTCACTTTGCTCCCTCAGTATAAACGACACTTAAAACCATTTGAAACTTCCTTATTCATTGCTTCTCTTTAATAGCTTATCTTGATTGTTACAATGACTGCATTATGACAAATATTTGCACTAGGGAGTGTCTAAGAGCACTGCTGCACTAGCATTAGCTGTGCGCCTGTGCCAAGCCAAATACTATTTTGACACACCAAAACATACTTTATTTATTTTAACACAACATTTTACAATATACCCTACATCACATGTTCTATTTAACATTCACCACATTAAAATAATATTATTATCCCATTAAAGTAAGACAAACAGACGTATGAGCGAGAAAAGAGTGCAAAAAGAAGAGGAAAAAGAAGGAACACAGGCGTATGAGAGAGAAAATGGGGGAAAGATAATAAAATAATATTAAATATTATAGCATACTTGGCCGTACTATTCTAAAGTTTGAACACTACTGTAGCATGTTTCAAATTTTTTTAACATATAGAACATTTGATGAATGTGGTTTTTTTGGTGTTTGGTGTGCTAAATTCTAAAAATTTAGCATTTAGCACACCTGAAACTAGTGTTCTAAGAGCATTAGCATCAGAAAATTCAAATTCTACTCTATTTTACCATTCCAAAAAGCCACTTTATCATTATACCATACCATTTTACAATGCCTTCAGCATCCCAAAACTTTGTTTTTATTAAAATATTATTTTTTAACCTTTCTTTATTATTTCTTTCCAACTGTTTTCAATCCCATTTTCCTGAGCTTTTCAACAGTCAACACACAGAGCCACACACACACAGACCCATGATACACCGATCAACCTATCCAAACCCATCACCACACACACACACACAAACACAAACCATCAAACCATCAACAAAGCCACACGCACACAAACCATCAAACCAGTTGGAGCCAACAACGGCCACCACACCCACCACCCAAGCCACTGATCAACAAACCCAAACCACCGATCAGAAACCCATGCCGCCGATTTGAAACCCAGTCCACCAATCAAAAAAATCATCACCGGAGCAAACCCATTCAAAAAAAAATCATCACCAAAGTAAACCCATTAAAAAAAATCATCATCGAAGCTACCATCGGAGCTCGCCATCAACCGATCCAAACCCAGCTCGCCGATCCACGCTGATCCAACCACCAAAATCCAAAACCCAGGGGATAGCAATGAAGCTTTAGAGATGAGAGAGCGGATGGAGAAACAGAGAAGGAAGAAAGAGAAGAGAACAGAAAAAATGAGAGAGATGAGAGACAGAGGAGAGAGAGTTAGAGATAAAATATTAATTTTTTTTTTTACAATACACTACAGTGCAATTCTACATGTAGAATTGCACTGTAGCAGTATTGCAAAAAAATTTGCAATTCCTAGGTTTACAATTCTCTGATGCAGATGGTTTTGGGGCTTGAAATGCCAAATTTCCCTTAAATTTGGCATTAGCATTCCCCAATGCTAATGCTCTAAGTGATAGATAAATAGCAACTCGTGATGGAGAAGGAAGAAGCAGAGCAACAGAATTTTAAAACGATTTTAAGTAACATTTATGCCGAATGGGATATTTTTGAAAAGTTTTGGTAGTACCTAATATTAACCCGAACGTAAAGGGGTAGGTTTTGTATTTTACCAACAAGTATCAAGTATGCATTAGCCCTAGAGATATAAGATGGTACATTTTTTGCAAAAACTTCAAATTAATAAACAGGAAATCTCTATTCCAATGTAAACTTTCTTATGGAGTGCGAACTTTGAAACAATATTGAAAGTTCAAAAATGTGTTGAAAACACAAGAGCTGTTTAGACCCCCAAATTAAAGTTACGGCTCGATTGATTTTACACTAACTTAATACTAAGTGCGGAATAGTGTAAAAGCGAGCGAATAAACAAACAAGCTACTCTAATCCATAATCAAAGCAACACAACAGTAAAATGGAATGTAAAAGAGTAAGGAAGAAAGATGCAAACACAAGATAACACGCCGATGTGTTATCGAAGAGAAAACCGAAAAACTCAGCAAAAAACCTCTCCACTGCCCTTCAAGCAAAAATCGATCTATTAGACAATCAGTTGGGATTCATGGGTTAGCAAGAGACCCTCCAAGCCTAATCTACCCGATGTACCTAAGCCTTTCAAGCTCCTACTCCAACAAGACTTCTCAAAACTGTGTCTTGTCTAGTTCTTCGGATTCTGCAACAAGCTCCATGTTGCATCTGCCATCCTTGGCTTCTTTCAATACTTCCCAGCAGTACCAAAACTTCACTTGACACTCTGAAATGATGTGACAAGTGTTTGGGCTATCAACTTCTCAATGGTATGGAAATGGAGAGGTAGGAGTTGAGGAAATTCCACAAGCAAATGTGTAGAGGATTGTGAGTATAACAATCTCTAACTCTCAAGGTGTTTGGCTAGGGTTTTCTCTCAAAAGCACTCCTCAACATTTGTGGGTATATATAGTGTAGGCACAGAAAGTGTGTATCAAAATGGACAGTTTGGCAGAACAAAATGTCTCGCGAAACACAGCTGTCTCCATCCTGGCCTGACTTTTCGCATTCCAGCATGTGCAAGTCACATGAGTCACTTCGCGAGATGCTTAATCGCGAGCTACCCGCGAAAACTCTTCAGTCTTCAATTGCTTGAGTCTTCACACTCTCTCTCTATCACACAACCCTTACAATCAAATCCCACAATAAATACAGGATACAAAAGATTGAATAAAATTACAATCAAATTTGGCACGGAATATAAGCCAACAAAACACATAGTTGTAAATAACAACTTTACAAATATAATTTTAATATTATGTCAGTAGAGGATGGTCTGCTGGAAAAAAAATAGTGATGCATCTAAGTACATGATAAATTGTCTAAGAACAAACTATTAGAAGTAGAAAACCATAATTTTAACACAATGATAAACTGTTAGCCCTCAACCCATAAATGCTGAAAAGGTTAGAAAACTATTGAAAAAAATGGAAACCAATAAATCCTTATTCAGTAATTCTTAACCTACTACATATTTGAACACCATAATGCCATAAAACTTGGAGAAGACTCAGACTCAGTAGTAGAATGGTTCCAGGTTAGGGAAGTCTAACAACATTTCATATTCTTGATATAGCATGGCTTCCACAAAAGCAAAGTCAGAGGACGATGAAGCTTCAAAGTCATTGCTTATGACTGCACATTCTATTGCTCTAGCTTTGGTATTACTTGCTTGAATGGCAGCTTCATTGTCAGTGTCACTAATTTGCAGTATCCCTTTTTGTTTTTGGCTTGCAAATTCTTTTGATGAATACTCGGCAGTGGTTTCTTGTTCTTGAGGATCAGCTGGTAGAAATGCATCATCAAGAAGAAAGTCGTGCCAGCTGAAGTCTAGGGATGACTTTTCTTGGGCCGCTGTAGTAGAACAAGTAGGAGAATATGACACTGAAGATGATGACAACGAGGCCTCAGCAAAGGCTGGTGGTGGGATGGTCTCATTGTTAGAGCAATTTGAGGCCTCCGTGACAAGTTTTATAGATTGGAGCTCAGCGAGAAGATCCGATGGGTAGTTGTCAGTATGGTTGTTATTGAAAAGGGTATCTTGGATTGGTTCTTTTTTTGCAGTCATCAATTGGCTATTGAAGTTTGGGAATCCCTGTGGTGCAGCTGGATATGGTTCTGATTTTAACATAATTCCACTCTTCAAATCTTTATTAAGAGGTCCAACTCTGGTGCCAGGTTTTCGGAAGCCACCAATGTTTCCATAATCAGCAAGTATTTGAGAGAAGGGCTTATGAGTAACAGGATCGATTCCCATTTCAGAAAGCTTCTTTCTCAACTTGGTGTTCCAGTAGTTCTTAACATCATTGTCTGTCCTCCCAGGAAGTTGTTGTGCTATTATGGACCATCTGGACCACAGAAACCATGAGACTATGAGAGAGAGACATTACTCTAGCACTAGTAACAGAAAACAGTCTACAGTTGGTAGTTATGTTTGTTGTCATCTTCTGAGAAATAACACAACTTTCTCCATAAAAAATACAGAATAGTAATACATAGCCAGATTTTGGATATTCTTTCCGTTTTTTGTGGGGGCGGAGGGGTGCTAAAGATTTTGGAGTTGCTTTGAAAATTTTGATTGTTTTCTTCAGAGAGGAGAGAAACCAGAACTGCTAAGCAACCTGAGTCATACGATTTTGTAAGAAGCTGTTTCTCTAAAATCCAGAAGTGCGCTAAAGTACCAAGATTTTGGTAAGTTAGATATACTAGGAACAAGGAGGAGAAAAACTCAAAAAAGGTATTTAGAGAGACTGGTGGAGACAGCATAAATGCAAGAGTGGGAAAGTGGTTTTAGAATATGAAAATTATTTTTGGATGATTGTAAACTCTGATGCTAATATGAAAAATAAGCTTATATACATGGTAAGTGTTGGAAAACAAATATGAAGTGTAGGAAGTGCAAGGGAATGCATGTGATAAACTCTGCTTTGAGACAGAATATTGTTTCCAGAGTACTTAGAATTAAATAATTTCTGGAAGGAAAATCAACTTAAAAGAATCAGGAAGCTTAAAAAACAAGATCCAAAAAGAGTTTTATTCCCTTTTAATAAGTAATTTAGAATTAAACCAAGTGAAGAGAGGGAGAGAGAGAGGAACTACTATAGAAGTTTATAAGTAGCCCACCTGCTACCTATAGCTGCATGAAGCCTAACAATCATCTCCTCTTCTTGATGTGTGAAGCCATCATGCTTAAGATCAGGCCTCAGGTAGTTAGTCCACCTTAGCCTGCAGCTCTTCCCACATCTCTTAAGTCCTGCAGAACAGCCTCACATACAGTATCAAAATTATCAGTTAAACTAAAATCTGGTTATAACTAGTCCATATTATAAGTCTGATCCAACCCATATAAACTAACCTGCTTTCTTGGGGACAGCTGTCCAGTTGCCTGTGCCATGCTTGGAGACATATGCAAGTATCTTTGCATCTTCCTCTTCAGTCCATAGACCCCTTTTAAGGTTCAGCCTGTCGCAGCAAGGCGGTCTTACCATCTTATCTGTTAATCCAAAAATCACAAAAATGAAAAAAGAAAGTAGGAAACAAAAATAGAAAGAAAAGAGAGTTGATGATGAGAGAGCTAGATAATGGTGATGCAACTTCAAATAACTTGTTTTGCAAATGCTCTTTGAGAGGAAAGAGAGGATGGAGTAGAGGGGTTTAAAGGTATAACTAGTGTGAAGGCAAGAAAAGCATGTTGACTTGCTCCCATTTAACTAAATTTGCATGATGTATGCCATCTTCATTCCAACGGTTTGAGATGAAAATAAAGATTACTCTCTCTCTAACTCCACCATACTCACATGCTTGGCTTCAAGAGCATTTGAGTCAGGTTCGAATTGGGTGAATTATTTGGTTAAACTTAGATTAAATCTAACTAAATTAGTTAGTTCATTGTGTAAAGGAAATGACTAGATCTGTTTCAGTTTCTAATAATCACAAGTTTGACGAGAGAAACTATTTTAATCAAACGATTCAACTAATTGAAGAAATGATATTGAAACACCTATGAGTGTCTAGCAACTTGGAACTACCATGCATGCCTCATATGTATGTGGCATTAGAAAGTGTTCGGAACCTATGATAATATATGCTTCATTATTTTCACTACTGATGCATCAATAATCTACAATGCGAAAATAATGGGGTAAAAAATTCACAGAAATTAGGAAAAAGAATATTAGAAAATTATGTTCAGTTAAAAAGTGAATCTTCAAGTTGGTAACTAGGTCTGAGGACAAGGATTTTTTTATAAAAGGTAATCAACATGTCCAGGTGGAATACCACATATGCTTGGAGAAATGGGGGCTTTCACACAGCATGAGTGTTTAATTATGGATGTCCAGGTAGAAAAATGTTACCTTTTAACCTTGCAGCAATGGGATTTCATCTTTGAGGTATGATTCTGAAAATTTGTTAAAGATCAATGGGGTCATGTGATCATCTCTAAGGGTATGAAGTATGGAGGGTGAAAATGGCCAAACGCCCTTTATTTTTAAAGTATGTAGCAATACATCCATCTTTCCAAAGTCGAGTTCTATGCATATTTTGTCACTTAAATTTTTTTGAAAATTTAAGTGGAACTCAACATTGCTAATGTCGAGTTTTACTTAAAAATACACATAGAACTCGATTTTGAGGATATCTAGCTTTACGCAGAACTCAATTTTGTTAAAATCGAGTTTCAAAACATGGCATTTTGCTAAATACTTTGAAAAGACTTTACAAATAAAGGGCATTTAGCCATTTCCTCCACGAAGCCACATCCAACCATATAATAAGACAAATATAATCAAGTAGTATAGAACCTTGGCATTACATAAGAGAAAAGGAAGTAAGCTACAAACAACTAAGTTTAGCTGAGAGTAATTAAGAAGAGGACTAAGTAATATCAGTCCCAATTGTTGGACATAAAAAAAATTTCAAACATGATTTCCTGGTGATGTGCATGTTTAGAATGACTTGGGATGAAAGGAGGAAAGTATATATTACATGCATATGGCTTTTGCCAAGCTCAGTAGCAATTCTGGATTACAATTCTTTACTTTTGGATAGTCCCAAATATGAATTGAATGGCCACCATGTGATCACTAACATCAATGCTGCTGGTTATGTTTTTTTAGTACAATCTAGTACTTCAGGTATCATGCAATGTTTCTAGACTAAGCACCATGTTTTTTTATACATGAGAGAAATTGGCAGTACTATTGAATGTAAGGGTTTTAGCTAAACAATTTATAATACAATATCAATATTACGTAAATCTCAAAATTTTACATCAAAACAATATATATATATACACACACATCATTCTTAAGATATTATATATTGACAAAAGTCTCTTCAAATTCATTCTTGAAGGAGATGCATTGAGCCTGAGTTGAGTCTTCATTGGATTATTAAAGCCTTATCTCAGAGGACATGTTGAAACTTGTAAACACTTATGGAGAATTTTTCCTTATCTTTTGTGCTGAATATAGAGGGTAATGTTCCAGCCCATATCTCAGCCCAATGGACACCTCTTTTGCATTGGGCTGGGCCAGTCTCCATCTCTTGTCTACCTTCTCTTGTAGTCCAAGCTTTGGAAAGAAATGGACCCATGCAGTGCTCTTTCCCTCTCCATGTTCTCTTTTGGGAGTCTAGTTCAATAAAGTAGTTGCCAAGAGTTATAAAGTTCAACTAACATTACTTTGTGTTTTTAATTGAGACATTCAAGGTTCATATCTCTCTTTTCTATTATAACTATTGAATTTTAAAAATAATTTTTTTTATAAAATATCAATAGAGTAGTTATTCAAGGGGGAAAAAGCATCCTCTAAAGTCTAAACCCCAATAGAATTTCTCTAAAAATATTTCTTTGTATGGCCAACTTTCCTAACTTGTTATTAAAAATTTTGTCTAAGCAATCTTTTTCATCCAAACAATTTTAAATTTTTCCTTTACAATTACTTAAAGTAACATAATATCACACAATTTTTTTCAAGATTTATTAAGGCTGGAAAGGTATTACTTTTACATAACTTCATCCCTGATACCATTTTGTATTTCAGTATTGTGGCACAAAAGTTATAGGCCCAGAAGAACTGTATTCTACGTATTACTTTATCACAATTTTTGATAACAAGACATTACATGTTATGAAAGTTATTTTTTTGCTAAACACATGTTATGAAAGTTATGACAATATTATATTTCACCTTTTCAACTATTTGAAGAAAAACTAGATTATTTTGTGCTTCAAGGAAGATAATTTTTTATTTAATTTCCTACAATTTAACATTCATATATCTGTAAAAGTTATATGAATTTTTTTTTAAATGTCAAATGGACATTGAGCATTAAGCATTCCTACATTATTTTTAAGATTGTTGGGGGGTGCAATATGACCTTTCTGAACTCCCAAAAACAACTTTGAAATTAATTGTTCAGGATCACCATTGCACATTTTTTTAGTATCACCTACTCTAGAGGAAAGCTAGAGAGTTCTAGAGGCCATATTTGACACCTTGATAGTTCTCAAAATTAATTTTGTAATCAGAACTCCAAAATGCAGTTAATTTTTGAGAAAAAAGTTTTCTTAATTATATGTCCCCACCATTGTAATACTTTAAATTATGTGAATTAAATTGGAAGAATGTATTATTCTCCAAAAAAAAAAAAAAATTGGAAGAATGTATAATTATTATACCGTCGTGTGTTGATCTGAATTATGTAACAACTACAATGAATTATAATGGAAACTTTATTACAGCATAATAATTGGTCCATTTTATGTGGACCACTGAATCATAACAGTCATATCTTTTTCCATTCTAGTTGCAACGTGAGGTAGGTTTCTATTTGTTTCGAAATTAATATTTTTTGAAAAATAATTTTTTTAAAGTATTTTAAAAAAAAATTATTCGGTAACAACTTTAAAATAAGTTGAGTTAAAAGATAGTTTTCTTTTAACTCAATTTTTTTAAGTATTTTTAAAAAAAATTATTCGGTAGCAACCTTAAAATAAGTTGAGTCAAAAGATAATTTTCCTTTAACTTTTTTTTTTATACTACCAAATATAAGAAAGTGCAAAATTTATCTTTGCATAAAGTTTTTCATAAAAACAAATGTAGACTGAGCTACATATAAAATATATAATGGTCGATCCCTGAATCCTCTTTACTAGCTAATCCACATTATCCTACATGTACCCTAAATGTATTAGCAAATCACATTTTTGAGTTACACTTTGACCAATTTGGAAAAACAAATAAGATTTTTTATCGAAACAAATGTAGACTGAGCCACATATAAATATATAATGATCGATCCGCGAATCCTCTTTACTTGCTAATCGACATCATGTATCTTTTTTTTTTTTTTTTGATAGGACATCATGTATCTTAAATGTATTAGCAAATCACATTTTTGAGTTCCACTTTGATCAATTCGGAAAAATAAATAATGAATTCCCCAATTTATTTCCAAGGTTGTATGTATTCAAATGATTTCTGGAGTCAAGTTAATTTATTGGTTTAAAGTCGTCAAAATTGAATTTGACTGCCTCATTATATCATTGACTGACATCATAGTAAAGTGTCTAGTCAAATTTCCTAACCGAAGATTCTAGTGAGTGATCCAGGAATTGGTCAGCATAGAAAATTCCAAATTGGTGCATATTGGAACTAGTAGTTCCTTTCTTCCTGGTACCAAAATTCAGAGGAATTTCAGAGCCTCTATTGTAATAGATGCCTGAGGTGTAAAACCATTGAGCTAGGGATGGTACACCGTCATAAGTGTCATATAGTTATATACTGCACACACCAAAGCTATATGATTCTTAGCAATTAAGAAAACATAAGCTTTATGATTCTGATTTTGTTAAGTGTCCCTTTACCAGTATTGCATAAGCTAAACAACACAAATGTAAAATCATGCTTGGCTCTGACTAAGTCTCTACTGAAAAAATATCTAATATTTCGGATGTATACAACATCACACTCATAGCATGAGGATCCCACAACTAATAGGTGAAACTCACGAATTGTGAGTGTAATACTGTTTACATCTGAAATATTAGATATTTTTTCAGTTGAGACTTAGTGACACATGGAATACATCTAAATCATCTCTTCGTTATCAAATTACTCGCGACTTTGATTATCCTATCTTAATACTTCAATAGACATACCAACCACCAAATGGGTTTTTTTTTTTTTTTTTTTTTTTAAAGGGATGTAAACCTGTAAAGTGCTAGACAAGCGAGAAGGCATGATGGCCTGAGAGAGTTCTTCCTTTATTAGGGAAAAACTAAATCATGATTGAGAGCAAGAAAGACAGTGTGACCTTTAAAACTTTACCATTCAGTGAACAACATAAAAGCATAAAACTCCAACGCACACTAACTGTTCACAAGACAGGTCAATTATAAGAAGCTTATGCCAAAAATGCCAACTAAGTGTTAAAATTCAATTTGGGGCATATTATATATCCCTAAATAAGGATCACATTAACATATACAATTATTTATTCTCCTGCTTGTTCTTTTTCTAAAAAAACATATAGACTTATGGGCAAACAGCTTAGCTATACAAGCTTTTAGCCTCAAATTATAAAATTTAACTTTCCAGAGTAGGAGACAGGTATATCCAGCCAAAAGATAATTCGTTTATTCAGCTATGGATTCCGGTTTTTATTTTTTTTTATAAAAAATTAGAATAGGATACTTCATGGTTCTTTCTTTACAAATCATATGTTATTGTTAATAAACAATTAAACATAAAACCGTTAACTGAATAAAAGATCCATTGTTTTGATATAGTAGGACCACTCTATATCTCTATTTTATTAGACGTGGTTTGATGATAAAAGTTCTTGTATTGCTTTATTTTGTGAGTTTACTTTGTGAGTAGTTTGAGTGATAGTACAAGTGGTATTATTTATTATCGTCTCGTGATGAAGGTTAATGAGCCTACACCAAAAATCTCTCCGCAAAAAAATGACCACTATCTTTTGTCATATAAAAAAGACTTTTAGGGGTGTTTGGTTGTGTTGTTTAAACAACACAACACGTATTTTTATAACATTTTTTCACCTACACATATTTTTACAACACTTAAATAACGTTATTAGAACAACATTAACATTACTAAGCAACTAGCAGAAAGGCACACATTCGAGTTCTTTTACTGCAATGAAGGGTTGTTGTTGTTTTTTTTTCCTTCTTTTTTCCCTTTAACTTTTGGATGGATTAAAGGCATTAGAATATTACATAAAGAATAAAAGAAAGTAGTTGCATTCCAACGTCAGGATGGTCAAACTCAAAGGAGTCACAGTGCATTATACATGACTCATAATAATCAATGAGATCGAAAGGAGTTCTGAACGATTCAACGTGCCATGACGTGTATCACATATACCAGTTGAAACTACACGCGGCTCACAAAATCTCACTCGTATTCATTCTTATTCTTGTTAGGAGAATGTTAAGGCTATGTTTGGTTTGAGGAAAAGTGAGAGAAAGGAAGATAAAAGACTTAATTTGTTTGGTTAAAAGAGAATAGAGGGAGAAAAAATTTCTATGGTTTTACCAATTTTTATTTTTAATTTTCCATTTAAATCTATAAAATTATTCTAATACCCTTAAAAAGTTTTAAATTTTTGTGTGAAATTATATTTGTATCCTTATTTCTTTATAAATTAAAGGGATAAAAGTGTAAAATACATTCAATTTCTTTCATTTTTCTTCTCCTTTACATCCAAAAACTTTTTTTTTTCTTTATTTTTCCTTTCTCTTCTCTTATGCTTTTCTCTTCTCTTCCCTCTAATCAAACATAGCCTAAATTATATTTGTATCCTTATTTCTTTATAAATACATTCAATTTCTTTCATTTTTCTTCTCCTTTACATCCAAAAACATTTTTTTTTCTTTATTTTTCCTTTCTCTTCTCATATACTTTTCTCTTCTCTTCCCTCTAACCAAACATAGCCTAAAGCTAGCTTAATTTATTATAAAATAAAAAATACTAAACATTATAGAATTTTACTACTATACAACATTTAAAAAATTGGATTTTAAAAAATATAAAAATTAATATTTGAATTTTTTTTTTTTTTTTTTTTGTGATTGTTAACTCATTAATATATGACAAATATATTTTTAAAAATACTTCTACTTACAAACTTAATTATTTGATAATAATTTTGAATAGTGACACATTAATGTATGTAGGGGCCTTTTTTTGTGTTATGCGTTGGGCTGGGCTGCCTCCTTCAGTAATGGGCTGAGCTGCCTCCTGCGGTAATGGGCCCAGATGTTTCTGAGTAAGAGAGTCGAGACCGGTCCAACTGTAACTCAACTTAGGCCGGCTTGTGCACAAACTATACCTCGTCTGCCAGGAGTATGCTTACGGTAGGCAGAGCTGTCTCAGATGACTTACGGCAGGTAGAACTGTTTCAAACGAGTTACGACAGGCAGATATAATAATGATAACAAAACATAGTACTCTGATTATTTAATAAAAAATGACCAAGTAACCCCTACTTATAAGACATAATTACAGCCATAACAATGTCTTAAAGAAAGTAAATGAAAAGATGAAAATACGAATTAATCAAGAATAAGCATAAAATCAAGTTAGGTTCGGTCCACAGAAGCAAAACCAAAGAGAGAAGAACGTCTTCTCTCAAGGCAAATAATCTCCCAGGAAAGATCCTGCCGTAGGGATTATTAGTTTTGAGGGAACCAGACCTAAATGGTTAATGCCCAAAAAAAAAGGAAAGAATCCTTCTTATGTTTTTTGGAAGAGAGCAGGATTTTTGAGGGGGAGAGAGGGAAATCGGCCTACTGGTGCATGCCCACCATACTAACTCTCTTTGTTTTCTGTCTTCTCTCTTATATTTTCTTTCCTTTTTCTTTTTTACTTTTTTTTTATTCTTCGTGTTCTTGCTCTGTTTTTTGATAATTTTTCGATCCCCTTTTCTGGGCACGGTAAGGGTCTTCTTATAGTGCCTGCCGTGACCAGATTTTACCATCTTACCCCTTAACCACCTTTGTCTGGTATGGGTGTACCTGCCGACCACCACTGGTTCGTCTGCGCCACTTTCCACTTCCAGACAAAGGAAGGCTGTCTCATTTATTACTCTGTCGTGGCATCCTTTCCTGCCACGGTGTGAATGCTCCTGACGGTTCCCCCCTCAACCTTGCTTCTTTTGGGTGGTCTATCATCCCAGCAGGACGTACCCCCCAAAAGAGCTTGGGCAGAAGCCGCAAAATAGATCTTTTCCCCTTTCCCCACCATCAAACCATACTCCCTTACCTCTGACCCATGACCCCACCACGTCCCATATTGGCTGGGTACAGGTTGGTGGTGCCTGGGCCTTGCGCGTGCATTCCTTCCACGTATGTCCAAAATCTGTCTGCTGCTCATGCATTTGCCGCGGTCTGGAGGCTTGCTTGCACAGTCTGCCACCCCTCTTCGACCTTTTATGTGGGTTGTTTCATAATTCCCTACTCCCCTTAGGAGCTGGGCTTTATTTAATACTTGGGCTTTATATTTCTTATAGCCCGTTTCTAGATTACCATCATGTCCTGCCATACTACTTTGTCATTCCTGCTGTAATGACTTGATCCTGCTGGCCCTCTTTCAAACCTGCCGTTTACTCCTTTCCCCATGGCTCTGCATGGCTATGGGCTTTCTTGCTTATGGGCTCCTGTGTCCCTTTTGTTTTCCCTTGGGCATCCTCGGCCCATTTACTTGTCTTGGGCTTCCTTGGCCCTTTTCCTAACTTTGTGTTCTCATGGGCTTTTACTAATTTTATTGGGTTTCCCCGGCCCAATTACCTCATACTCATCCTTGGGGTTCGTAGGCCTACCAACAATCCCCTACTTTCTTTGTTTACATTGCCTTGAGCCTACCGCGGCCCATTCTTACTTTTTCACATTATACACTGCCCATGGGTTTTGTTATTCTCTCTTTCCGGGCCTTTTGAGCCCATTTGCTTCCTCAAGGCCCATTTATTTACCTTATGGACTTGTGACCCATTATTCCTGCCGCTTGGGCTTAATAGTTTTATTCTATGCTTGCCACTTCTATTTTGCTGTCTGCGTTGCTGGGTTGGGCCTCCTTCCTTCTATTTGTGTTTTACAAAAAAAATGACCCTCAACAATGTATAACAAATATATTTTTTAACTACTTTTTAATTTTATCTTAAAGTTGATATATCAATTTATAAAGTCAATAATAATAATAATAATAATAAATCTAACTACTTTTTTATTTTATCTTTCATCTTAAAGTTGACATATCAATTTATATTAACATATCTTTAACATCACCTTCATATTATTATTTTATCCCTTATGTCAATCCAATCAGTATTTTCTAAATTATCAGAAAAATAAACCGTGGGAACAATAAGAAAATTCAAATGTCTACTTTCTCTCATTGCCATGTTCTTTATATAAAAATTTATACAATTCCTTCTAAAATCATCTCGTATTCAACAGAAACACTATCCCAATTATAAAACAAAAGATAGCCGCTCTTTTGGAAACCCCAATATGAAAAGGCAATAACAAAAGAATTTTAGATGGTTGAATACATCAATTGCGCCAACTAATTTGCAATGAGCGTAAAGTTATTGAGAAAGAAAATATAATAATTTACTAATAACAATGTGGTATACAAATTAAAGTAAATTATGTCATTCACATGTATAAAGTGGTGCAAAATAAGAATTGTCTTTAAGTTAAATGAAACTTTTTAATATTTTCAATAGAGATGTCTTGGTTTTGAATCTTTCTCGTTGACATATATAAAATGACAAAATTTAGTTATAAAATTAGTTATAACCTTAGGTTACAACCTTACTCAATATTTTTTTATTGGAGGTGAATTTTGAAAAATCCTCAATTAGATTACATCTTTTTCTTATATCCTCCATGCTTACAAAATTTCTAAAAAATTAAAGATCAATAGTTATGTCATCAATAAATTTTTTAAATTGAACGTTTTTTGTAGTTTAAAATTATGTATAATATATAAACTATCATATATTAAATTACCCGATTGATACAAAATTTGGCATATGTATTAAGAGCATAAAGATTATGCAATTCAAAGGTTAGATTTTCAAATTATGTAGTAATGTTTATTTTATTGAGTATGATAGTTTTGTAGCTGAATTTCGTTCTATGTAAAAAAGGAAAAAAAATGCATTGGCTAATAAAGAAAAAAAAAACAGTTTATTAAGTGTTGTGCCTTAAAATCTCAAATTAAATTCAATTATGAAACTACATTGGCTAATAAATCATATAATTAATTTAACTGCCATAAATGAATATATAATATCATTTGTGTTGCATTAACAAATGTAGTGATATATTTGAAATCAATTAGTAAATTTAAGGTAACACATAAATAATTGTACTTAAATTTAATTTAAAATTCTCTTTAAAAAATTATTTAAAAAAGTTTTTCTGTTTTTTTCCCCTAACGGAATTTCATTCTTGTGAATAGACCTTATAATAATTTTTTTTTGAAAGAAGACCTTATAATAATTAGTAGATGATATAATCAATGTATGAATTGAAGACGACTTGATTTGAACGCAAAAACGTCTTAATTACCATTATGGCCAAAAGAATTGTCAAAAGGTAGGCTTGAACTTTGAAGTGTTCTGATTTTTGAGAGTCTTCCTAGCTATGAGTTGTTTGGTCTCAGACAAATCCAATAATAATATTGTATTATCCAAAGTTTTCCTATCATTTTTTTCAAGAGCTAAGTCCTCCCAATCCCCTAACTTGACAAAATTTGCATTCAAAGAACAAGGTATGCTCTTCAAAAAAAAAAAAAAAAAAAAACAAGGTGGATGACTATCTTTACTTCCAAAAAAAGAAAAGAAAAAAAGCTACAAGTCGTTAAATATGGCCAGTTTTGAGAAATAAATTTAAGAAACGGACAGAAAGATATAAACTAGGAGTAAAAGCAAAGATGATCAAATGGGAAAGTGAGACCCCATTGATCGGAGAAAGCAACCACTAAAAAGTTATTTATTTTGGTAATAATTAAGGGTGATATATTAAACAATCAGCAAATTAGTTTGTTACATAAACTATCAGCTTTATCAAAAGCTAATAAATAAATCATCACATGCGGTGGGTTATCGAATATTACAAAATTATCACCGTACATCATTAGTGTGATGGTCACTCCACAAGTATATAATTTTTGTAGGGTGTGGAGGGCTAGAACCGAGGTTCAAGCTTTCAGAAGGAAGTTTCACACACATATGTAATTAGATTAGATTAAAGTAAACTTTCTATCTTGTATAAAAAAAAATAGGGATAATTACACTTTACCCACCTGTGGTTTGCCTCTAATTCTATGTGCCTACCCGTGGTTTCAATTTTGACACTTTACCCATCTGAGGTTACTGTTGTTTATGCTCCGTAACCTACCTCTAATTTTTTTGCTACTCTAACAAGTTTCGTCAAAAAATCCAACAAGAAATCAGATCAAACACACGTCTCCCACGCACTCCCACTTGAATCAAACAAGAAATTAGATGCTACAATGACACCCACTTGAATTTCCATTTCCATTTTTCGGATTGGTCACTCCTCACACACTTCTCTCACACACACTCCTCACACACTTCCCTGAAACTCATCCTTAAGCTCACCTCAGCTCCACCCCCACGCACCGACGACAGAGAGACGCAGCTCCACCCCACACTCCATCGAAGGTCCGACGTCCACCCACACTCTGACGCAGCTCCACCCCACACTCCGACCAGTCCAGTGAGTTTTCTCCCTTTTCTTCTCTTCTTTCACCTCCGCCCACTCCATACCCACCTCCAACATCTCCGATCCGTCGTCGGCGAAGCCAATCTATGGGTTTGGGTTTTGATTTGTGGAGGAGGAGGAGCATCACTAATTTGGGTCTAGGTTTTGAGTAGCGTGATGTGTAGGTTGCGATTTGGGTTTTGGTGGTGGTTGATCTGAGATTTTGGGTTGTCACGGTGGACATCAGTGTGGGGTCGTGGTGCTGCGGGTGGACCTGGGTTCGTGGGGCCGTGGGTAGCAGCTCGCCGTGGGTCTTGGGATTGAGATCTGTGGTTTGCTTCATTTGAGTTTAATTTTTCTGGGTTTGAGAAGTCCTGAAATATATGTTTGGATTTGAAATTGGGGTTTCAAATATATGTCTGGGTTTGAATTCATTTGTTCTTAAGTTCCTGGGATTGTATATATGCCTGTTCTTCATGTTCTTAAGTTCCTGGGATTGTATATATGCCTATTCTTCATGTTCTGGGTTTAAGTTTTCTGGATGCATGTTCTTTATGTTTGTGAATGGTGAGAAACTAATACCATATTTTAATCTTGTTTTTTTTTTGTTTTTTTTTTGTTTTTCTTGTTTTAGGAGGAGAGAGATATAAAATGAGAGTAAAAAGACTTATTTACCCTTATTTTTTAACAGAGGTGGGTTACGGAGCATAAACGGCAGTAACCTCAGGTGGGTAAAGTGTTAAAATTGAAATCACGGATAGACACATAGAATTAGAGGCAAACCATAGGTGGGTAAAGTGTAATTATCCCAAAAAAATATTACAAAATCTAAAATTTGAGTAAACTCAACTTAGCTAACCTATCCGTTCTTTTCCCCGTAGATGTGCTTAACAGTTATGTTAGGAAATGTGATTCTGGCGATTGGATAGAAGAAGTTTCAACATAAGGATATTGTATGCATTGTTGTTAATCTTGCAGCCACTAAAAAGTTCATCAAATGGAACTTTTATTTTGGGTAATTACCTCTATGGTAGCACAGAAAGTTGCATGCACTTCCCGAAGAAAACAACAAAAGATAACAGTGCCTGCAACATCCATTCTAGAAAAACAAAAGTATTTTATTTAAAAACATTTTTAGTTCCACAACCGTCAACACTTTTAAATTTTTCATATTGGATTTGTATAGTGTTTATCTTCTATACAATTAGGTTTCATCATTTTGCATACTAAAATGCTCTCAAATTCATATGTTTAGAAAGCTTAAATAGTAGGGTTAGATACGCAAAAATACTAATTTAAACACTCCTAAATTTTTGATAAATTAAAAAAAAAAAAAAAAAAGAAAAGAAAAGAAAGAGAGAGTAGTTTTTCACCCTATTTCTCTCTCACTTAAGTTTAGCTAACTTATATTAATTCAATGATAATCTCTTATCCATATCCCTTAAAATTAGGCACTTCCATCTCTTTTTATTAAAGACAAGTCAGTTACTAAAATCAACCATAAATAAATGTTTTTCTTCCTCTGTTTAATCTTTATATATATATAATAAAAAATAAAAAATAAAAAAAAAACTTTATTTTTCTCTTAGAAGAAAGAGTAGTCATTTCCTACAAGGTAATTCTTTTAGTGTTTTTTTAATCGTTTTATTGCTCATGATTTTGATTGTTCTATATAATTTTTAGATGCTTCTTTCTCTTTTATTTTTTTGGAAATTTTTGACACTAAACCAAAAAAAAAAGAGCATTGTAGGAGCATTGGGCCCCAGAACCCATTATTTATGTATAGAATGGATCTAAGGCCCAAGCCAAGGACAGATAGCGTCCGAAGAGGGGAAACGTTGTTAAAAGAGCCCCTATTGGCAAGTGAAGAAGTCAGTTTTGATTATAACAGTCCGGAGGGTTGTGCCGAGGATGAGAGCCTCCTCAGCTAACCAAGGCCGAGGTCCGTAGAGGTGACCTGTCGTCCGGGGGAATGTCCCAGGAACACTCAGTTGATACGGATAGGCAATATGGGAACTCAAGACAAGGAAGTGTCCTGAAATATCTTAGGAGAAAGCTGTTGCCACTGCATTAAATGCCCTGTAGCTAACTCTCTGGCCGCATTAATGTGGATGTGATACTTGAACAGTGGCTTTTAGCCTTACAGCTACTACATGGAAACTTATGGAATGTGCTGATGGGACAAGTATCAACACCAATCATCTAGCATGCACGTGGAGGGTGGAGATGAAAAGGAAAGACAGTATAAAAGAAGTGAGGAGGCAACGAGAAGGGGGATCAAAAAATCAAGAAAGAAATAATGTAGCAATCCTAGAATCAGACTTGTAACCCTACTTAAGAACATTATATAAAAAACAGTCTCCTCGGACTTTGCCAAGGACATTTTTTTTCAATTCAAACTTATTTATTTTTACTCTTTTGTCATCAAGACCTACTTAACTTGCTGTTTGATTAACTAGAGCCCAGTTTTTCAACTTACTCTCTACAAATTCATTATTTTGGGCTTTTTGAGCCTAAGTCCATCCACTCGTTGGGCTAGGAATTCAAATCTGGTCTTTACAAGCATCATCACATGCGCAAAGCGTATATGATAAGGCTAGTAAAATATAATTTTTTTTGATAGCTTTCATGTTAAATGTATAACAAAAAAATTTAAAATTTTAATTTTGATAATTTTTTTTTAAATTTCGAAAAAAAAAAAAAAAAAAAAAAAAAAAAAAAAAACTAAAAGCTAAAACTTTTTTTTGAAACAAACAATTAAAGAGGGCGAGAAATTCCACTTATATTATCCTTAACAAATTATATCTAAGTTTTATCATAAAATAAAAGTATTTTTTAGATAATTATATTTTTATTTTTTCATTAAAATGTCATTTTAATAAGTTTTTATCTGCATTTAAAAAAAAAAAGTTTAGTTACAAAATTGGTCATAGTCTTAGATTACAACTTTATTCAATATTTTTTTATTGGAGGTGAATTTTAATAAATCTATCATTAGATTACATCTTCTTCTTATATCCTCAATGTTTGCAAAATTTCTAGAAAATTAAAGATCAATAGTAATGTCATTAATAAGTTGTTTAAATTGTAAATTTTTGTAGTTTAAAATTATGCTTAAAATATAAACTTATAGATCATATAGTATATAATATCCGATTGACACAAAATTCGATATGTGTATTAAGAGTGTAAAAAACATACAATTCAACGGTTAAATTTTCAAAATATGTAGTGTAAGAGCAAGATTTGGTTCCTCAGCCCAAAGGGTTAAAGGAATTAGGCCCAAAGAGCCCAATACAATGAATTTATAGAGAATGAATTTAAAAACTAGGTCCTAATGAATCATGCAGCAACTATAGTTGGCCCAGATGACAAATAAGCAAAGATAAAATAGTTTAATTCAAAGAAAATCGTCCTTGGCATAATCCGAGGAGACATGTTTTTGTATATATCTCTTGAATATGATTGCAAACACCGTTCTTGTTGCTACAATATTTTTCTTTTAATTCTCCCTCCCGGTATTCTTTCTCTTTTATACTCTCTTCTTATTTCATCTCCACCCTCCACATGTAGACCAGATTACTGGTATTTATCCTTATTTCATCAGCACCATCCTGAAGTCTTTTGCGAGTAGCTGTAAGGTTGAAAATTACTATTCAGGTATCACTTCCTCATTAATACAGTCAGAAAGTTAGTTACAAAGTATTCAATGCGGTAGTAGAAGCTTTCTCTTAGATATTTCATAGTTTCCCTTTGTCCTGTACCTTCATGATATGTATCCTTATCAATAGAATTTCCTAGAACGTTGCTCTGGATGGCAAACCATACCTTCAGACCTCTGCTTTGCTCAGCCAATGAGGTAATCCTCCTCGGACCACCTTTTTTTTTTTTTTTTTTATAGGTAAAGACACTAGTAGCCAACCGCCTTCTTGGACTCTTATGACCAAACCCTATCTCTTCATTCACTAATGCGGACTTCCATGACAGCGTTTAACCGTCCTCGAATTAGGCCTGGCCCAATATATACTACTGGGCCTATCATCTCTACATGTAGTAATGTTTATTTTATTAAGTAAGATTGTAACTTTTTTATGTTAATCAGGTATTATTTATTATATGATTTATAAACTTATATTTTATACATAATTTTAAATTATAAAAACTTGCAATTTAAACAGTTTATTGATGACATAATTATAGATCTTTAATTTTTTAAAAATTTTACAAGTATAAAGTATATAAAAAGAAGACGTAACTAAATAATGAATTTGTAGTAATTCACGGCTAAACTTCTGAGAGAGAGAGAGAGAGAGAGAGAGAGAGAGAGAGAGACCTGTTTATTACGTTACCTTTCCAAGACACGTACTATTTGGGTCCAGCCATGCCGGCATTTATATATTTTTGATTTACTAATTAATCTCAGCCTCAGCGGCGGAGTTTTTAATATTAGAATTACAGGTTCCCCTGAGATTAATAAAAATATGCTATAAATGCATTTTAAAGCTTCGTTTTTTAAATTTGGAGGGTATCATTTTTAACAACAATCCCAAACGCTAGACTACTCATTTAAGAAAATACTTGCTTTGTTGCCATGCGTAAATCTCTGGCAAAGGCAAACACAGCCTGGTTCACAGCCTCAGAGCCCCTTTTTTTGGCTTTTTCTTTGCACCAAGTGGCAATTTCACTCTAAATTATCATTTTATTTTACCATCTGGGCTTTTGCCAGAAATGATTTAAATGTGGGTTTCAAATAATTTAAATAATAAAATTTTTGATAGTTGAATAATAGATTTTGGTTTAATCTCCACCTACTACCTAAATAAAAAACTGATTGGTATCTTAGTCTAATGGTACAAAGCTATTATAAAAAACAAACGCTATAAATTAAAACTTTTTAAAATAAATAATTTAAATGACATTAAAAAAATCATTTTAATCTACCATTTCAATTTTTCTTGAGATCGATGATATTTTTTATTTTTTATTTTTGTTTTATTTATAAGACTTTGGCCTCAAAAAGGAGTAGTAGTTAATTTATAATGACTTTGGCTCTTCTTACCAATAGCGATGCATCTTAAGAATTAATGTCATTTCCTATGACAACATGTTTGAACAAGTTAACATACACAAGACACTACAAATTAAGCACTATCATTGGTGATCACCTGAAAACCTCGATATGTACTCAATGTCAAAGTATCATTAATGTAATTCTTAAGAAGGGATCTAGGCTGTTCTAATGTTGTTTGCTCTACAATAAGTTCTCTTAGTCATTAAGGAAAAAAAAAATTAAGGTTTAAGGAGTATTAATATAATAATATTTGAATATGAGATTGAGTGTTCTGATCTTTTTTTTTCCCCTTCCAATCAAATCAGTAACTTGTATATATATAACTTATAATATATAGGTTAATGGGCTTTTAATATGATGGAACCTGCCCCTGTTATATCTTCTGTGTTGTAGATTGGAAAATTTAAAGACCAAGAAATTTACAATAAAGGTTAGGACTTATTTGGATGCTCATGGAGGATTCTACTTTCCCATTTTAAACCTAACTTATTCTAGATTAAAATAGATACTAAAATTTATCAAATATAGAATAATTCTTAGGTACTCTCAGAATATAGAGAATAGTGCTTCCTTATCTCACATTAATAGTAGGTCCTATTAATTAAATTCATGATAGGGTCCATTATAAATGTGAGAAGGAGTATAATTTCTCCGTATTTCAAAAGATTTTAAGAATTTTCCTAAAATATGAGTGACATCTCTACAAACATTAACAAAAATTTAAGATGATGAAATATAAAAAGGAGTTTTAATTTGGAGTTTCCATCTTGGGAACTCTCCTGGATTTAAACTAATCTCAATTCTTGAATAAAACTTAAAACTAGTTTTTATTTTTATTAGGTTTGGTTAATCAATGTTCTTATGGCATTTATTAATGAACAATTTTGTGAAAGTTTTGATTTCACTTTTATAGGAAATTAGTTGTTTTTTCCCTTTTTCATAAAAATTTCATAAAAATATGAGAAATATTACATCCACAACATTTTCACAATAAATTTTAAATGGCAAGTTGCTATTGGTTGTTATTGATGGACAAAAAAACAATTTTAGTGACGAGTTCAAATTAGAACTAATAATAACTTAAAACCTATGATTTGTTGTAAAAGTATTGTGAAAATATTATAAACATAACATTTTTTTAAAATTATTTCCTAAATGAATGCCCTAAATGATGCATTTGTAACTTCCAAAATAATATACAAATACATGAGCTGAGCTTAACCCAATTTCATAAAGTTCCAAACAATCTGTTGAAGTTTTTTTCTGAGCCGATAAGTTTAACCTATAGTGTCTGCTCCTTATAATTGTCAATTAACTAGAACTTACTTTTTAGAGATAGTTTCAACTTGTAACATTATGATTATTTTTTAGGGTCCGGTTAATGTGTGCCCTTAGGGCACACATTAAGCTTTCTATTTGTGGAAATATTTTCTCGGGAATTGAAAAAGTTATCATTACTTTTTCAATTCTCGAGAAATTTTTTTTCAAAAATAGAAATTAATGTATGCCCTAAGGGCACACATTAGTAAAATCCTATTTTTTATAATCAAACCAAAACCCCAATTGATTCCGAGCGTAGACAGAAATTAAATCCTAATAAGAGACTAATGGATTTTACAGTCGAGCCAGAAGAGACAAATCAATCACTACATTCAGGTACTGTACAAAATTACCCATCATTTTCTAACCTTTTCCTCCCAGACAGTGATGATTACCACAAGAACAAGAAAAACTCACTCAAAGCGAGTAGTCTCCCCGCGAGTACACCCTCCCCTGAAACCCCACCCCTGCATTAATTTATTTAGACTATTCCTTTGTCTTTTCTTTTAATTAAAAAAACTTCAACGAACTCCCAAAAAATCATTCAAAATTTCAAATCCCAATTCTCTTTCTCTTTCATCTCCTTTTCAACGTAAACTAAAAAACTCTCATATAAAAATTAGAAAAAAAAATAGAAAAAGAATTCAGAATTTGCCTCTGGTTCCAGGAAAAAGCTTTCACCACCGACCTCCAAATCAAATCACTACTCCCAAACACGCCCTTATTACACGCTTATGCCCGTTGTTGCTGACCTAACCTTCTCTCTCTAGTCTCTAGCTTCTTCTTTTTTTTTTTCTCAAATTCTATATATTCTTTTTTTTCTGTAACTCATTTCCCATTCAAATTTTTTGAACTGTGAATCGAATTGCATGTAAAAGATTGATAAAGATTTTGGGGTTTTGAAACAAATTTTGGGGGGGTTGGGTTTTTGATAATGAAGAGGGCTAAATTGGAAAAGTTCGATACTTTCTTGTCTCTGAGCAGACAAAGATCGATTCAGATTCTGATCGGTTTGGGACTTTTGTATATGCTTCTTGTAACCCTAGAAATCCCCTTCGTTTTCAACTCTGGGTTCAGTGCCGTGTCACAAGACTCGCTTTCTCGGCCTCCTCGGCTCGAATCGGAGGAGGATTTGGAAGAACGAGGAGCCCCAACTCGCCCAAACAAGCTAATTTCGGCCAACTCGCCGCGCTCGGCTCAGTTCGGGTACAAAATCGTTTCCGGGTTGGGGTTCGACCCGACTTCTTTCTCGGGTCGCGGGGGTGGGGATTCGGAGCTTTACAAGTCGGTGAGGGTGGCGTGGGAGATCGGGGGCAAGTTCTGGGAAGAGATTCGGGTCGGGAAAGGGGCAACAAAGGAAACCGAGAACCGGGTCTTGGAGGCGTGCCCGAACTCGGTTGCGATAAACGGGTCGGAGTTTTTGACCCGGAAGAAAGTGATGGTTTTGCCTTGTGGGTTAACGTTGGGGTCGTATGTGAGTTTGGTGGGGAAGCCGAGAGAGGCACATGCGGAGCAGGACCCAAAGATTGCGCTTTTGAGAGATGAGGAAGAGTCGGTGATGGTTTCGCAGTTCATAGTTGAGTTACAAGGGTTGAAGACTGTGGATGGTGAAGACCCACCTCGAGTTTTGCATTTCAATCCAAGGTTGAGAGGGGATTGGAGTGGAAAGCCAGTGATTGAGCTCAACACTTGCTATAGGATGCAGTGGGGCACAGCTTCGAGGTGTGAGGGATGGAAATCTAAGGCTGATGAAGAAACTGGTAAGTGAGTGAGTGAGTTTGTGTTTTGTTTTAGATTTTGTTGCTAATGATTTTGTGTGTGTGTGTGTGTGTGGGGTATTTGAAATGGGATTTGCTTTTTTGTTGGTGGGTTTTCTTTGTTGCGTCTGTTTGAGTTTTATTTAATAGGCCGATGAAGAAGCTGGTGAATGAGTGAGTGTTTCATTCAGATTTTGTGTTTAGTTTTGGAAATTGATTTGCTTTTTTCTTGTTGGGTTTTCTTTGTTGCGTCTGTTTTGAGTTTAATTATTGTGTGAAATGAAATGAAAATGAAATAAAGTGGGTTTAAAGTTTTAAGACAGTAGTTGAGGTTATGTTGGAGTGAATTATGAAAGTTTACCTATCACCCGTGAAGAAGGAAGAAACTTATAGGTGATTAGTCGATTTTTTATGATCCCTAGGGTGATCGTGTTTCAAAACTCAGTTCTGCTAGGGGCACCTATTTTCACATCCTATCTCACATAGAATTGTCACTCACCTTGGCTGGGTCCACTACAATGCAAGGACAGGGGGAAGGGTGTGAAAAATTCGGTGTTGATAGACTTCTTGTTCAAAAATATAATTACTTCTTGTTGGGGTTAAGAAACCTGGCTTTCTGTTTGCCTCAACTTTTGGACAGGAAGTGATTTTAACTCACTTTATTTTTGAACTGGCCTGCTGGTAATTGCCACTTGTTGAATCTGAAAATGTTAAATCGTGCTATAATTGTGATCAAATCCTGCCCACACTAGGGATTGGGGGTTTAAGCAATGGGGAAGGCCAACTTGGTTCCTGCTCCATTTGCCCTAGTGGCATTCAGAATAATCACCCTTGAGGTTCACATGTTGATGATTGAATTGAAGGTCAACAACCACCACCAATTTTTTTAGGGTCAGCTATGGATCCTCTACAAGATTAGTTAGAGTCGGGAGTCAGTCACATGTGTACTTATCCTCATTTCTATTTTATCCCAAGTCATAGTTTGTACTACTTCCTTGATTGACATGTCCTTTTTATTTACTTCTACTAATGTTATTTTTGGTATTCTTCTATCTTTTTTGTTCCTTTAACTTGAATCAGTTCACTCTTTTTTACTACTTCATTAATTGCTCTCCCCCTTTGCACATGATGAAACCATTTCAAGCTAATTTTCCATATCTTTTCATCAATAGAGGCTACCCGTATCTTTAAGTGGATTTCCTCATTTCAAATCCTATCTTTCTGTGTATTTACTTTTATCCATCTTAACATTCTAATTTTAGCTACATTCATTTTATGAACAGGTTGTTTCTTAACATCCTAACATTCAGTACGATAGTTGGTCTTATGGTAGTTTTATAAAAAATTTCCTTTAACTTAACAAACCAACGCTTATGAAGGAGAAACGTACTTTCATTGAAATATAGGTAGAAGACACGATGAAATAAAAAGGCTGTGGTATCTTAAAACTGTTCTGGGTTGGCATGGTAGGGGGGGAAATTTTCCAAGTAGAGGACTTTAGGGGTTGTTTTCTTCCTTGCTCATGTTTCTACTCTAATGTTTTTATTATTATTGGCCATTTGTTCTTTTGAAAAGTTAATTATCCTCTACATATTTTTAAAACTGTTCCAAAAAATACCCAATCATGGTACTTTATGTTGGAAAATTTCCTGCTGCTTTCATCTAATTTTACCGTGGTAGCAACAAATTGAGAAATTTCTTTGACTGGCTGCAGTTGATGGTCAGGTGAAGTGTGAGAAGTGGATTCGAGATGATGACAACCGCTCAGAGGAGTCTAAGGCAACATGGTGGTTAAACCGGCTAATAGGCAAAACCAAAAAGGTTACCGTTGACTTGCCATTCCCGTTTTCAGAGGGAAACCACTTTGTTCTAACTATTAGTGCTGGACTGGAGGGTTATCACATTGATGTTGGTGGGAGGCATATTACCTCTTTCCCATATCGCACTGTGAGTAATATCCTGTAACTCACTTTTCTCAGGATAATGTGGATTTTATTCTTAAGATTTTTATTTTAATGTCAACAGGGATTTACTCTGGAGGATGCCACTGGGCTATCAGTGAGTGGGGATGTCGATATCCACTCTGTGTTTGCTGCCTCTTTACCTTCATCACATCCTAGTTTTGCTCCACAGCGACATCTTGATTTTTCAAGCAGATGGAAAGCCCCACCACTCCCAGATGAGCATGTGGAGCTTTTCGTTGGTATTCTTTCTGCTGGCAACCATTTTGCTGAGCGAATGGCTGTAAGGAAGTCTTGGATGCAGCATAATCTTATCAAGTCTTCAAATGTGGTGGCTCGTTTTTTTGTAGCACTGGTAAGTGACATCAATTTTGGCACTTGCAGTTCAATGGTTGTAGGCTTAATTATGAATTTCATGGTGGATATTATTAAATACCTTTTGAATTGACTTTTGGACAGCATGCAAGAAAGGAAGTGAATGTTGAATTGAAGAAAGAAGCAGAATATTTTGGAGATATTGTTATCGTGCCTTACATGGATAACTATGATCTTGTTGTGTTGAAAACTGTTGCCATCTGTGAATATGGGGTGAGTTGTGGAATAAATACAAATTGCAGAATTTAATGTTAACTTCATATTGTGTAGGTTATTCTTCAAAGATGATTACAGTTAATGTCTATTTGATGTTTACAGGTTCGCACAGTATCTGCTAAGTATATCATGAAGTGTGATGATGACACATTTGTGAGAGTGGATGCAGCTTTAAATGAAGCAAAGAAAGTGTCTGAGGGTAGGAGCTTGTACATTGGGAACATAAATTACTACCATAAGCCATTGCGTTATGGTAAATGGGCAGTAACATATGAGGTATGGAAGAGCCTGATCCTGCTTCTATAATTAACTAGTTTATAATGTCTGTAGTATGCATGCCTCAGATTTGTTTCTTGACGTGATGCATTCTTCTTCTAGATGATATTACCAATTTTAGTCAAGTCTGCTGTATTAAATGTAGTCCTGCAAATCTATCTGTGTGTGATCCCATTTCTATAATTAACTAGTTCATTTACTTACCATTTAATTTATCAAAAAACAATTAACTAGTTCATAATTTCTGTAGTATGCATGATTAAGCTTTGTTTCTTGACTTGATGCATTCTTTTTCTAGATGATACTTCCAAAATTAGTTAAGTCTGCTGTATTAAATGCAGTCCTGCAAATCTCTCTCTCTGTGACTTAGAGGTGGGGAAGATTGATGACTTAGATTTGTTGTTTCTTTGTCTGCTCTCTCTCTCTCTCTCTCTCTCTCTTTTGTTTTTTTTTTTTTTTGGGGGGGGGGGGGTGGTGTCAGGATTTGGCAATTTGTTTAAAAGGGAAATGTCAAGCTTAGGTCATAATTGGTTGGAGTGGATGATGATAGGTCTTATTTATGGGCTGGATTTTTCTTGTGAGAGGAATATACCAATCATGATTCATGTAGATCAGTATTTTTCCAATTCATTGTTTTGAGAAATCTAATTTGGTGTGATTGCTTAATAGAAATTCTTCTGCATTTCTTGTATCAGCATTTTACCCTACATTATTGATTACTTAGTTTATTGGGATTTTTGAGATGCGTTCTAGATATTCACAAATGTTTGTCATTTGGTGGTGGTATCAGGAGTGGCCAGAAGAAGATTATCCACCGTATGCAAATGGACCAGGCTATGTTTTATCATCTGACATTGCACACTTCATTGTATCTGAGTTTGAGAAACACAAATTAAGGGTAAGTCTCTCTCTCTCTCTCTCTCTTTTTCTCTCCCCTCTTCTCCTCCTGTGTGCATGTGTTTAGAGTGCAAGTGCATTGTTTTGATGCTGTGTGGCATGTATTTATTTTGCTGGTTATTGATATAATAACAACTTTGTGTAGTTGTTTAAAATGGAAGATGTGAGTATGGGAATGTGGGTGGAACAGTTCAACAGCACCAAACCGGTTGTGTATCAGCATAGCTTGAAGTTCTGCCAGTTTGGGTGCATAGAAGATTATTATACAGCCCATTACCAGTCTCCAAGGCAGATGATCTGCATGTGGGACAAATTGCTATTGCACGGAAAACCTCAGTGCTGCAACATGAGATGATGATTGTGGTATGGTCGATCTTCTTCAGAATCTGAGATAGAACAGGGAGAGAAACAAGTTTTGCAGGCATAGCATCATGTATTGTATATTCTCTGGAGGTTGGGTTAGTTATCTCTGGCCCTGTACAAATGCCCTTACAAATTCATTCATTATTTCGCAGACCTTGTTTCCTTTTTTCTTTTTCTCCCTTCCTTTTTGGGCCCTGATGTTGGAAGACGATGAAATTAGATGTGCAGGGAAAAATTTTCACATGGATCGTAGTTCTGTAATTTACATTAGAACACAGAGATGGAAATGAAATTAGATTAGAACTTCATGCTTGTTCTGCTTCCTTTTTATTTTTATTTTTATTTATTATTATTTGGGTACTCATTCATGCTTTCAAGCCTCTGAACAAGATGGTCTCTATTCCTGTTTCTGGCATGTAATCCTGTAGGGCTGTGAAGAATCTTTAACATAGCATACATGACAAGATGGTCTATCTTTCCGCACCTGCCATTTTGATCTTTCAAATTGAATTGTTGCTCCTCCTCATGTCTTGTTTCACATTGATCACTAATCACTATTGTTTCATTGAAACAAGCTTTACAAATTGCCGTGTCAACTTTTGCAACTCCTGTTGTAAAATTCTACAAAAGTAGTTCTAGGCCAAATCATCTTAGTAGTCTCAGAATCATAGAAGAGGTGGAGAAATTGGTCTTTGGCTCCATTTCACAAAGTGGGCAAGCGGGATAAAGGCCCTTCCGAACCTTCTTAATCTCTCCCTCGTGGGAGAGATATCTTGAGAGGCTTGAGCTGCCCTTCAGAGAAGAAAGAAAATGATTTACCAAAACGTGCTTGAGCCATTCACGGAGGAAGGTGGTTTAGGCTTTTTAGCTAAAGTAGATGGGACCATATCTATGACAACGTTGGTGCTACACTAGCTATAATGAAACGACCCTAGTCAGCCATATATGTAAGGCCAAAAGGCCTCAACGCGCACGACTGGTTTTAGATTTGCGTAGAATTGTAAGAACAAACACCTTTTTGTTTTTTGGCTGAATAAAAAAGGGAATCTCCTGTGTGGGCATGAGATGGCAATGAGTAATACTACATATACCACCGAGCCTTAATGAGATTATCATCATGGGCACAACATATTCGTTGAAATACCATTGTTCGAAATGCTCAACTTCTGCCAAGCATCATGTAAAGTAATATAAGAACTCTTACCACCAGGTCACATCTCGTGGTGAACACTTTGGTCTCATGAAAGTGTAATTCCATTAGACATGGCAAAATAGGTTAGAATTTTCTGATCCGACCCGATCCGACCCGAAAAATACATGACATGAACCCGATTTTTTTGACCCGAAGTAAAAACGGGTTGACCCATGACCCGACCCGACCCGACCCGATTTTTTTACAGGTCAACCCGGTCCGACCCGGATAACCCGTGACCCGACCCGTTAAAAGATTTCACAAATTTTTTTTAACTACATCCGAATACTAAGTGCATCAAGCACAAACCATAAGTACGGCAAAGCCAAACTAATAGGCAATAGTCAATAGTCTATAAATTATTAAATTACAAGGAGACAAAACAACAGCTTTTTACATGCAATTTCCTATTTGATTTTGAGGGCTTCACACGAATCACAAAACAAATAAAGCTAAAAGCTTCAGCTCTGCCTCTGCCTCCACAGACCACAGAGACATGACATGAGAAGACTTAGACAACACAACCATTAAAAAAAAGAAAAAAATCTAATTCAATTGACTAACTTAGCTGGAGTCCAAAGCCAAAATTGTGATTTGTGATTCACAAACATTGCTACGTCTATAGGTCCACTTGGCTCTGGAAGTAAATTTAACTTCCAAAAGTATATCAAAAGATCTTTGGAGGATGACTTCAAGGCAGTCGTTGGAGTAAGGTAATGTTCACTTCATTTAATATATATATATATATATATATATATATATTTTATTTCATTATAATTTTGGTTTTCAGTAGTCACTCCCTGTAATAAATTTGGACCATATGAGTTTCATGAATTATTTTCTTGATGTTGTTGGCAGTCCTGTATTGTGGACGTCATTCGTGGTTTTTTTTGCTATTAAACATTACAACTCTATTTGTTTCTCAAAAAAAAAAAAACATTACAACTCTATTTTACTTGAAAATGTGGAAGTTACGTTATGTACTAAAAGTTGGCTATATAAATTTGAAGGTAATTTAATTTTTTTATAGTCATAATTATACAATTTTGAATTCTTTATTGATTTGCTTTTATGATACATTAAGTTATATTAAAATATTGTATTGTAGATGAAGATGCTAACGAAATTGGCCAACTTGAGTTACAATTTGCAAGTATGAATATTTGCAGTACTGAATCTGCTACCAATGTTGAGTAGATTGAGATTGAGGTGTAATTTTTATAAAATATTTATTTATTCTTCTCTACTTAATATGTTATGTTTATTTTTAAATCTTTTTTTATTTAGTTTATCTTTCTAAGTAATCTAACTTTACTATTATTTTAAATGCAACAGGAACATGTGCACTTAAGAAGACCGATAACTTGCTATTTTGCTGGCTTACTTGTTTTGTTTGTTTTAAGATCTATCTCTTTTTGAAGTTGTAAACTTGTAATTATATGCATTTTGACAGTGAACTATTAACATTGAAGACTTTTTCCATCATGAATTTATGACTATAAATAATTTTTGTCATGCTCAAAAGTCAAAACTGTCAGAATTGGAAGGATATTAACAAGTGGCATTAAGTGCAATTCATTTGCTTAATTGATTTTGTACGGCTCCCGCACCGCGTCCTATATTGGGCCTTGGACCCTGGCCTGGGTATAGGGCCCATAAGGCCGGCCTCCCTCTGCCTCGCGGCCCACCCCCGGGCCACGCGTGTTGCTGGCCCAAGCCTGGCATCTTCGTCCTTTATCTGCGATACCTTACCGAGCATTGATTGATAATATACTCGCGGTAAATCCCGCCCTGTACCTACCCGGCCGTGCCTCGGGGAGGCACCGCTGCCGAGAACTATCGTGGAAGTGGGAACCAAGTTCCAACGCCACCGGCACCGCTTCCCACTCCCACCTAACCACCCACTTACAATCGATAATACTGGACCGCCGGTTGCACCTACTGGCAAGTAATTATGGCTCTCCACTAAACTATGAGCTATAAATACAAGAAGTTTTGAGAAGACAAGGGTTGGTGAATTGAGGGAAGGAAGAGTGTAAACAGAGAGAGCAGAGTAAGGAATTGGGTCAGGTCCCCGAGAAGAGGAAAGCGCCACAGTTGAGCCTTGGTGTTTAGAACGACCCATTGTGGGAAATCCAAACCCACCATACAAATAAGTTGTGAGCCCAAGTGAGGCCCAGCCCAACGGGTTTGAGTTTTTGGTGCGCACAATTGCGCCAATTGTGCGCACCAAAAACTCAAACCCGTTGGGCTGGGCCTCACTTGGGCTCACAACTTATTTGTATGGTGGGTTTGGATTTCCCACAATGGGTCGTTCTAAACACCAAGGCTCAACTGTGGCGCTTTCCTCTTCTCGGGGACCTGACCCAATTCCTTACTCTGCTCTCTCTGTTTACACTCTTCCTTCCCTCAATTCACCAACCCTTGTCTTCTCAAAACTTCTTGTATTTATAGCTCATAGTTTAGTGGAGAGCCATAATTACTTGCCAGTAGGTGCAACCGGCGGTCCAGTATTATCGATTGTAAGTGGGTGGTTAGGTGGGAGTGGGAAGCGGTGCCGGTGGCGTTGGAACTTGGTTCCCACTTCCACGATAGTTCTCGGCAGCGGTGCCTCCCCGAGGCACGGCCGGGTAGGTACAGGGCGGGATTTACCGCGAGTATATTATCAATCAATGCTCGGTAAGGTATCGCAGATAAAGGACGAAGATGCCAGGCTTGGGCCAGCAACACGCGTGGCCCGGGGGTGGGCCGCGAGGCAAAGGGAGGCCGGCCTTATGGGCCCTATACCCAGGCCAGGGTCCAAGGCCCAATATAGGACGCGGTGCGGGGGCCGTACAATAGCCCCCCCTTGATCCACTCCCCATTCCCGGGGATGAATCAAGGATCATCAGGGGTAAACACCCGTTGGGGAAGTCGAACGGTCAGCGCCCGGTAGTTGATTGTCTCATTAATGCGCGTCTCAAAAGACGCGTCTGGAACTGCCTGACGACCTACCCGTCATCATTGCCTGACGGTTCGTGAACCGAGGCGTTACGCGTGTGGCAGTTGGAGCGACGGTTCGCGTGGTCTCCTGCCAGTGGGTTATTAAATGCTTCCCACTTCATCCCCCACGTCTATAAATAGTCCCTCCAGTCGCTGATCCTCACTTTTGCATTCCTCCTCTTACAAAATCTTACTCTGCCGAGCATCCCCTCCTCGTGGTTCACTCTCTGGCCCAGAACACACTTCCTCCCTAGAGCCCACAGTAAGTTCCTTTCCCTCTTCTTGCTTTCTCAGTTCAGCCATTTTAGTATATTCTTTGATACTAGTAGCACTTCTTTTCCCTTTTTGTTAAGAAACTGTTTTGAAAAAAGAAAACATGAGTTACTCTCACCTCCTTACCACCGAGCACGCTTTGGCTAGATTTAGGGAGGCATATAATGTCCCGAGTGACGTAGATATCGCCTACTGCAATATGGGCGATATCGACATCCAGAGGCGCCGAGGGGAGAACACGGTGTTCTTTCCCTTGATGGCCATTTTAGAGGGCGGGCTTAGGTTCCCGGTTGACCCTCTAATTCTCAGCACCCTTAGATATTATGGCCTTTGTCCCGACCAACTTCCCCCCAATTTTTACCGGGTAGTGAGTTGTGTGAGTACACTGAACCGGTTGTACGGGTTGGAACTTAACCACCACGACATCAACCAGATGTACAGTTTGTGCGGCAAGATCGAGTCCGACTATTACCTTAAGACTAGGGACGCGAGGGTACGGCTTATCTCATGCCTGCCGGACTCGAACCGTAACTCGGCCAAAGATTTCGTTCGGGTGAGCGGCAATTGGTTTGCCGAGGGGTTTCCCTGTGCGTTTTCGCCGCGCGACGTTGGTCGGTGACTAGCCCCCATTTACTTTGATGCATTTTTATTTCGGTCCGGTTATGTAATCCCTAACCATTATTTCCTTTGTGCAGAGAGCAAAAGATTCAAGCCCGACGTCAGAGTGGTACACGTTCGGGACTTGAACTTCGTACTCCGGTCGGAAATCTTCGTGCACACGGACGGACAACTCCGAGCGTCCCACCTCATCCTCGGCGTCACTCCCGTCTACTCAACTTGGCAGTCGTTCGGCCAAGCTTTGCTAGTCGACAGTCCTCTCATCTCGTACATTGACGTCCGGCACGCAAACTTCCTCCCCCCGAGGCTAACAGTAGGCGAGGCATGTGAGCACGGTCCCCGGTACATTTGTTCAGACGAGCGACCGCCCGTCCGTGACGAATCAGCCGAGCGCGTATCCGCCGAGCGTAGGAGACGAGCTCACGAGCAAATCCAGCAAGCTCCTGCTCAGCCCAAGAGAACAGTAGAGCCCGGGGCAACTGTTCGGGAAGGGGAGGGTGTAGCCGCAGAACCGACAGACTCTTCGGAAACAGGATCCGATCAGGGTGACGCAATGGTGGCCAGGAGGAAGATGACAATTGACCGCTTTGTCCCGAGTGCCCGGCCAACCGGGCAACAACAACAAACGCCCGCCCGAGATGCTTCCCCTCCCGCCACCCCGCTGACCCAAGTTCGAAAGAGGCCGCGCACCACCGATCAAACACAGACGGGCTCGGGCAATGTGCCAATCCGACCCTCGGCCGGAATCGTCATCCGGGAACCGGTAGCGCAAACCGGGATAGACCTGGCGTCTACTTCCCGGGCTCCGGCAGCATGGCGACCCTCCTTCAAACTTGGCGGCGAGCCTCCCCCGACGACGGACAGTGCCCGAGTGTGGGATAAGGGGCATGGAGGCAACGTGGCGCAGAGTCTGGCGCGCGGCATCCTCTTGCCCGAGGACTTGCACGCCTTCACGGAATCGACGGATGAGTCCCTGGGGAGACGTTTGCAATGGCACACCATAGCGGTAACTGTTTCACTTTTCTCTATGACTCTCGGTTTCCCTTTCGATTGTGTATGTGTTTTTTCCATTTTACCTCACAAAGCGGATATTGTGTGGTCAGGCTGCGCAAATGTCGTACGTGGTGGACGGGAGGATGAAGGAGCTGGCCGAGGACGTCGAGCGGGAAAAGGCACTGAAGGAAGTTGCCGAGGCCACGGCGAAGGAGCAGTTGAAAATTGCCGAGGAGGCAAAGGATAAGATTGCTACAGCCGTGAAGGCCCAGGCGCTTGCCGAAACGAGGCGCGAGGAACTGGAACTCCAGTTGGGGGGCACCGAGCTTAAGTTGGCCGAGGCTCAGAGCTTGAATACAATGCTGGAGGGGCAGCTGACCGACTCGAAGGCGGCGCTGGAGGCTTACGAAACCAAGTGGTATAACGAGGGATTCGCGGATGCCGAGAATTCGGCGGAACCGATCATTCGCTAGGCCCATAAGCTCGGATATGAGGAGGGTTGGTTCGTCGCTCTCCAAGCCATGGGGGTTCCCGAGGATTCCCCGTTGAGGGATCGCAGCAGGATTCCTTTCCCGAGCATCCCCAACACCGAGAATCCTGCGCCTCTTGTCATCGACGAGGAGGAGACCTCCAGCATGAGGGAACTGGTGAATGCCATTGACTCTCATGCAGTGCCGACCGACATGGAGGGGACCAGCCATCCCCATGCCGGGGACCGAACCGGGGAGGACATCCAGCCGCCAACTCCTCACGCCGACCAACACTCTCAAGAGGACGCATCCTCGGCCCATGCGGCGGACATCTGAAGCCGACAGCCAGCCCTTATTTACTTTTCCCTTGCTTGAGAATTTTGAATAAACGGAATTGCCTATGTCACCGGGATGTGGTGACGGGATAATTTGTTTACGTTGTCTTTTCTTTATTTTGAGTTGCCGGGTTTTGGCAATTAAACGCTAATTTAAGTTTCACATTTCAATATGAATGCTTTACTGTGTTGCTTGTACGTATTTACCGAGTAATGAACTCTTGTTGTCTGCCTTTTTATTGTGATGTGTCCGACCATGGTAAGGCCTCCAAACGCTAATTTAAGTTTCACGTGCTTGGTGATAAGATCGAACCGAGGGTCGGGCTCCCGTCCTTAAGAGTTAATCGTCAGGTTTCCGCCTGCTCGGCGATTAGGGTCTAGCCGAGAGTCAGGTTTCTGTCCTTAGAATTAATCGTTCAGGTGTCCACCTGCTCGGTGATAGGGATCGAACCGAGAGTCAGGTTTCTGTCCTTATAGTGGGTCGTTCAGGTTTCCACCTGCTCGGCGATTAGGGTCTAGCCGAGAGTCAGGTTTCTGTCCTGGAGACGAGAAGGCTAAGGTGTCCACCTGCTCGGTGATAGGGATCGAACCGAGAGTCAGGTTTCTGTCCTTATAGTGGGTCGTTCAGGTTTCCACCTGCTCGGCGATTAGGGTCTAGCCGAGAGTCAGGTTGCTGTCCCGGAGACGAGAGGGCTAAGGTTTCCACCTGCTCGGTGATAGGGATCGAACCGAGAGTCAGGTTTCTGTCCTTATAGTGGGTCGTTCAGGTTTCCGCCTGCTCGGCGATTAGGGTCTAGCCGAGAGTCAGGTTTCTGTCCTTATAGTGGGTCGTTCAGGTTTCCACCTGCTCGGCGATTAGGGTCCAGCCGAGAGTCAGGTTTCTGTCCTGGAGACGAGAGGGCTAAGGTTTCCACCTGCTCGGTGATAGGGATCGAACCGAGAGTCAGGTTTCTGTCCTTATAGTTGGTCGTTCAGGTTTCCACCTGCTCGGCGATTAGGGTCCAGCCGAGAGTCAGGTTTCTGTCCTGGAGACGAGAGGGCTAAGGTTTCCACCTGCTCGGTGATAGGGATCGAACCGAGAGTCAGGTTTCTGTCCTTATAGTGAGTCGTTCAGGTTTCCACCTGCTCGGTGATAGGGATCGAACCGAGAGTCAGGTTTCTGTTTGTAGAACGCATCGGCTAAGAACGAACATTGCTCGGTGAATGGGATCGAACCGAGAATTTTGGTTAGAACTGTGCGATTCTGCATGAAAGACATCATTAGTACAACTAGCAAAACATATGCAACATTACTAACAAAACATATACAACACGTTGCGGTTAACTCTATGCTCGGAGAACCGCCCATCAATGATAGTACTTCTTCAGGTTATGGACGTTCCATGGTCGGGGAAGTTGTCTCTCGTCCAGGTCTTCCAAGAAATAAGCCCCGGTGCCGGCCACGGCCGTGACCCTATAAGGTCCCTCCCATGTCTGTGCCAATTTCCCGGCACCAGTGTCTCGCATGTTGCCCACGGCTCTTCTGAGAACCAAATCCCCAGAGACAAACTCCCTCGTTCTCACACCTCGGTTGTATCTCCGGGCGAGCTTCTGCTGATACTCCGCGAGCCGTATTGTCACCAATTCGCGGTACTCTTCCACCTTGTCCAAATATCCTACCATCATTGCGTCGTTCTGGGCTTGATCGAAACCCGCTACTCTTGCACTGCACAGATTCACCTCGGTGGGGATCACGGCCTCCGCTCCGTACGTGAGAGAGAATGGGGTCTCCCCGGTGGACCGTCTGGGAGTGGTGCGGTATGCCCACAAGACTTTGGGAAGCTCCTCGGCCCAATTTCCCTTTGCTCCCTCCAGCCTTTTCTTCAGCCCACTCACAATCACCTTATTCACGGCCTCGGCCTGGCCGTTGCCCTGTGGGTAAGCAGGAGTTGAGTACCTGTTCTTGATGCCGAGGCCACTGCAAAATTCTCGGAAGGCCCGGCTGTCAAACTGTAGCCCGTTGTCAGATATGATAGTGTTCGGCACCCCGAACCTGGTGATGACGTTTTTCCATATGAACTTCTTCACTTCCACATCCCGTATGTTGGCCAACGCTTCCGCCTCCGCCCACTTGGTAAAATAGTCGACGGCCACCAAAACGAACTTTCGGCCGCCAGTCGCCTTCGGGAACGGGCCGATGATGTCCAGCCCCCACTGCGCAAAAGGCCAAGGACTGCTGATCGGGTTCAGGTGGCCCGCGGGCTGATGGATCAGAGGGGCGTGCTTTTGACACTGTTCACACTTAAGCACATACTCGGCGGCATCCTTCTGCATTTGAGGCCACCAGAACCCCTGGGTCATGGCTCGGTGCGCCAATGAGCGTCCCCCGACATGGCCGCCGCACACCCCAGAGTGGAGCTCCGCCAAGAGCTCGCCCACCTTCTCCGGGCGTAAGCACAAGAGGTACGGCCCTCCGAAAGACCTTCGATACAAAGTCCGGTCTTCCGCCAACCAATACCGAGGAGCCATCCTACGGATCTTGATGCCCTCCTTCTCGTCACTCGGCAGTCGGTCGTCGGCCAGAAAGTCGACGATGGGGTCGATCCAGCAATTGGCAGGGGCCGCGATTGCCGTGACGTTGATCCCTGTAGTTCCCGAGTTTCTCGTTACACTGATGCTCGGCTCCGAGATAAGCTCGACTTTGATCTGCCGTGGTATCTCCTCGGCCACTGAGGACGCCAGCGTGGCTAGGGAGTCAGCGTGTCTGTTCTGGGTTCGGGCTACGTGGAAAACTTTCACCGTGTTGAAGCTGGTCATAACTAGCCTTGCCTGTTCTAGGTATGCTTTCATCCGGGGATCTCGGGCCTCGAAACTGCCCTGCACCTGATTAACCACCAGACGTGAATCCGAGTATAGCTCAATATCCCGAGCCCCCAGGTTCGAAGCTACCCTCAGTCCGGCCAAGAAAGCCTCGTATTCTGCCTCGTTGTTGGATGCCCTGAAACTCAATCTGAACGAGTGTTCCAGCCGAATTCCTTCGGGGGTAATCATGACTACTCCTGAACCGGCCCCCGTGGAGCTCGAAGCGCCGTCCACAAATATCTTCCACGGTAGAACCTCCAATCGGCAAACCATCTCTCCCTTTTCTCTGGGCGAAAATTCAGCGATGAAGTCCGCAAGGACCTGGCCTTTCACCGAGCTCCGAGGCCTGTACCGTATGTCGAAGGAACCGAGTCGAGTCCCCCATTTGGCTATGCGGCCCGTGAAATCAGACCTCTTTAATAACGACTGTAATGGGTACTCGGTCAAGACGTGTACGGTGTGAGCTTGGAAATAGTGCGGCAACTTCCTTGTGGCGTGTATCAGGGCCAGTACGAGCTTCTCCAAGGGCAAGTACCTCGTCTCGGCGTCGACGAGAGTTTTGCTGATGTAGTATACGGGTTGCTGGATCCCTTTGTCCCTTAGCAGCACGGCACTCACGGCGTGCTCGGATACCGCCAGATACATGAATAAGTCCTCACCTGCCTCCGGTGCCGCGAGCATGGGCGCTCGCGCTAAATAAATCTTCAGATCCACAAAGGCCTGTTCGCACTCCTCGGTCCACCGAAATCCCGTCCATTTCTTCAGCAGCTGGTAGAATGGTCGGCATCGGTCTGCGAATTTTGAGATGAACCTGTTAAGGGCGGCCAGCATCCCGGTTAGTATTTGCACTTCCTTCGGGTTGCTCGGTGGCTTCAGTCTTCTCATAGCCTCTATCTGGTCCGGGTTGACTTCAATCCCCCGTGTACTGATCAAGTACCCCAAGAACTTCCCGGCCCCTACGCCAAACGCGCACTTCTCCGCATTAAGGCGCAACTTGTGCCGTCGGAGAACCTCGAAGACCTCCAGGAGGTCCCCCATATGCAAGGCTTCCTGTTTGCTTTTGACCACCATGTCGTCGATGTATACCTCGACCGTGCGCCCTATCTTGTCTCGGAACATTCTTGTCATCATTCGTTGGTAAGTGGCCCCGGCGTTCTTCAGTCCGAATGGCATCCTTGTGTAGTGGTAATTTGCCTCCGGGGAAATGAATGCCGTTTTCTCTTGATCCTCGGGCGCTAGGGCGATCTGGTGATACCCTTGGAAAGCGTCCAGAAAGCTCATCCTCGGGTGCCCACACGTGGCGTCCACCAGCTGATCAATCTTCGGCACGGGAAAAGGGTTTTTCGGGCAGGCTCTGTTCAGATCGGTAAAATCGACGCAGACCCTCCACTTGCCGTTCTTCTTCTTCACTACCACGGTGTTCACCAACCAATCCGGGAAGATGATCTCCCGAATCACCCCCGCCTCTTTCAATCTATGAACTTCCACTTTTACTGCCTCGGAGTGCTCCCAGGCTGATCTTCTCGGCCTCTGCTTTTTAGGGGTGAATGAGGGGTCAACTCCAAGTCTATGCATGATGAATTCGGGATCCACCCCGGGCACCTCGTACGGACTCCAAGCGAATACGTCCACATTCTGTATTAGGAGCAGCAACATCTCTACTTTTTCCCGGTCCTCCATGCTCTCCCCTATTTGGAAGTACTTGTCCGTGTCCGGCAACACCTTCACCCTCAGCATGTTCTCGGCACGGGCGACCTCCTCTGGCGGGCCCTGTAACTGCTATAAAGGCGTCCCTGACGACGAACACTTGGGATCGGCCTGACCCTCCCGGTCGGTTTGCTCCTTCTTCCAATCGACCATGGCGATCAAACATTGCCTGGCCGCCTGCTGACTCCCTTGTATCACCGTGACACCATAATCAGTATGAAACTTGACCCTCATGTGCAGAGTGGACGGGACAGCCCCCATTGCATGTATCCACGGCCTCCCTAGAATCGCCGTGTAGGGGGAGTATGATGTAACTGCGAAGAAGCTTACCATCACTTCCTTGCCCCCCATGTTCACGGGCAGAGAGATTTGCCCCTCGGGCGCCACCATCTTCCCATCGAACCCAACCAGGGGAGTGTTGTTCTTCGACAGGTCCTCATCCCTCAACCCGAGCCCCTGAATAGGTCCGGGTACATAACATCCGCTCCGCTTCCCTGGTCTATCATTATCCTCTTCACAACGAAGCCGCCAACCCTTGCCGTTACTATCAATGCGTCGTCGTGCGGCTGAATGGTTCCTTCTAGATCACTGTCGTCGAAAGAGATCGGCTCCCGGGTAGGTCTGATCCTCTTCGCGGCAGGCGGCACGCCCGTACTCCCCTCTACCGATATCATCGTCAGCACCTCCTTCCCCTTTGCCGTTGAAATGCCCCTCGGGGCGACGTGGATGACATCAATTGTCCCAAGAGGGGGTGGAAGGGGATTCCCTCTGTGCGGGGCGCCATGCCCCGTTCCTCTATCCCCGGAGTCCGTCACAAAATCCTTGAGGTGTCCTGCTTTAGCCAACTGCCCGAGATGGTCCTTTAGCACTCGGCACTGCTCGGTAGTATGCCCCCGGTCTTTGTGGTAGGTGCAGTACAGGTTCTGATTTCTCCTAGAGGGGTCGCCAGCCATCCGGTTCGGCCATCTGAAGTACGGCTCGTGCTTGATCTTATCCACGATTTTATGCACGGGCTCCTTGAAAGTCACGTTCACCTCCCCTGCTGGTGCTGCTGGCTCTTGAATCCTCAAATTTCCTCGTGCCCTCTGTTGAAAACTGCTCAGCCGAGGACGATCAGCTACCTGTGCTTTGCCTTTGCTCTGTATCTTATCGTCTTCCAACCGCTTGTACTCCTCGATGCGCCTCATCAGCTGCCTCATGTCCTCGGGAGGCTTCTTAGTTAACGACTCTCTCAACCCCGAGTCGTCAGGCAACCCCAATCTGAAGGTGCTCGCCGCAATCTTCTCGTTCCCTCCGCCAATCTCGTTGTAGAGCTCCCAGTATCGGTTAGCGTAATCCCGGAGGGTTTCCCCTGCCCTCATCTTCATAGACAACAGCGCGTCCACCGGTTGTTGCTCCCGGCTGCACGTCACGAAACGGGAACCGAACTCCTGTATTAGCTCGGCGAAACTGTGAATGGAGCCCTTGCGCAACCCGTTGAACCACCTTAAGGCCGTGGGACCAAGGCTGGAGGGAAAAACCTTGCACATCAGAGCGTCATTGCGGGTATGCAAAGACATCATCTGGATATAGTGGCTGACATGCTCTACGGGGTCTGTTTTCCCACCATACGAATTGAACGGCGGGCGCGTAAACCTGTCCGGCATCGGTGCACGCTCGATATCTTCTGAGAATGGTGACCGAGCAGCCCTGCGCAATGCGCGGCTCATAGCATCCATGGCCGCATTCCTCGGCCATCCCTCTGGAGACTCCGAGCCCCGATTCCCATATTCCCGAGACCGAGAGCGATTTCGCCGCCGGTGAGACTCTGCTGAATGGGAACGGTCTCGGCGGCGACGGGACTCCCTCGAGTGCGAGCGCTCCCTGTGGTGGCGAGATCCTGATTGATGCGATCCCACCCCGCGTCTTTCTCCCTCGGCGCCTGGCCCTCTCTCTCGGTCGTCTTGACCGGCTCGGTGGCGCTCGTTTCGGGCTTCCAACCAGGTCTTGTACTTGCCTCCGCAGCCGCTCGAGCTCTTCATCCCTGACGTCGTGTTGCCTATGCCGGGAGGCATGGGATGCCGTTCTCCCCGTTTGATACGACCCTTCCCCAAGGCCGGACCGCTCTTCCAGTTGCTCGTGAAACGGATCCTCGCGTCTCTTCTGCCTCTGTTCCCGCCAGGTGGAGCCCCTGGAAGACCCTGCCGAGCCACTCTCGGCGTTACCTCCAGACATCTTTCCTGTATACGAGCCTTGGCAGAACCACTGCTTAGTAGGATTTCCCACAGACGGCGCCAATTGTGCGCACCAAAAACTCAAACCCGTTGGGCTGGGCCTCACTTGGGCTCACAACTTATTTGTATGGTGGGTTTGGATTTCCCACAATGGGTCGTTCTAAACACCAAGGCTCAACTGTGGCGCTTTCCTCTTCTCGGGGACCTGACCCAATTCCTTACTCTGCTCTCTCTGTTTACACTCTTCCTTCCCTCAATTCACCAACCCTTGTCTTCTCAAAACTTCTTGTATTTATAGCTCATAGTTTAGTGGAGAGCCATAATTACTTGCCAGTAGGTGCAACCGGCGGTCCAGTATTATCGATTGTAAGTGGGTGGTTAGGTGGGAGTGGGAAGCGGTGCCGGTGGCGTTGGAACTTGGTTCCCACTTCCACGATAGTTCTCGGCAGCGATGCCTCCCCGAGGCACGGCCGGGTAGGTACAGGGCGGGATTTACCGCGAGTATATTATCAATCAATGCTCGGTAAGGTATCGCAGATAAAGGACGAAGATGCCAGGCTTGGGCCAGCAACACGCGTGGCCCGGGGGTGGGCCGCGAGGCAGAGGGAGGCCGGCCTTATGGGCCCTATACCTTGGCCAGGGTCCAAGGCCCAATATAGGACGCGGTGCGGGGGCCGTACAGATTTTATTCATTCTCTCTAAACAAGTTGTCATTAATTTGTTTTTGTAATTGAAAAAAAAAAAAAAAAAAAACTTTGAAAAATACGGGTCAACCCGACCCGACCCGACCCGCCAACCCGATTGACCCGTAACCCGATTGACCCGTTTAAAAATGACCCGTTTTGACCCGTGACCCGTTTGACCCGCCAACCCGATTGACCCGACCCGAACCCGACCCGACCCGCCCGTTTTGCCATGTCTAAATTCCATACTACACAATTTATATTTACTGTCACGCCAACTTTATTCTCATAAAGGGTTCATTATTCTCAAGACATGCTAGAATAGATTAGAAATTAAGAAACTTCATTTTAAGTTTGGAGACACGATATATAGAATATATAAATGAAGTCTTTTGTTGCTGAGTGACCTAAGGGCACACAAGTTAATTCACATTTTATAAATGATGTTTTTATATGTATTTCTTTTGTTAAATAAAGTCAAACTGTATACGTATATTTATGAGATAATTATGTGGTGTATTTTGTCTTCAATAAGGATAATCTTCCCCCTGCTTTATCGGCAACTTGTAAGGATGATTATCCACCTTGTTCTTCTTTCTTTCCTATTTGGAAGTTTAGAGAGGGAGGAGAGTAGAAGGGAGTAGAGGGGAGGAGAGTAGAGGGGAATGGTTCCCCTCAACGTTGTTTGGATGTTTTTAAAATTAGTAAGGGGGAAACGAGTAATTAGCCCTTTCCCTTATTTGGATGTTTTAAAAATTAAGATGGAGAGGAGAAGAAATGATTAAAATAGACAAATTTACCCTTATTTGAAAATAGACTTGCAACATTGGTCTATGATTAATTTAGAAAGGATAAATTAGAAAATTTATTTGGACAATAATTTATCTACTCCACTCTCCCTTCAAATCTCTCCAATTTGGGGGAATTAAAAATGAGGGGTTAGAAGGAGTTGAAATCCCTCCAAACCACTCTCCCTCTTTCCTTAAAAAACTTTCAAACAAGGTAATTGGATTACTCTTCCTCCCTCTACTCTACTCTCCCTCATTTTTTAAACATCCAAACAGGCCAAAAAAGATATAAATCATATAATTATGTGGTATGACGAACATATATTCACGATATAATTAAGTGGTATGACCCCACCCCATGTGTGAAGCAGTACACATTTTCTTAATGTTGGCATTGTGCAAAAATGAATATTCTAAATTATTCTGGGTTTCAGTTAGCTCAACTAGTAAAATCTTAATAAGAGATCTGAGGTTCAATCTCCGCCTACACCAAAAACTGATTGGTGTCTTGGTCTGATGATAAAGAGCTATCATCAGGTACAAACGCCATAAGTTGAAACTCTCTCCAAAAAAAAAAAAAAAAATTCTAAATTACTACTTTTCTTAACTTTCTAAGTATAAAAATGCCATAAGTGACAATACCTTGCAAATTCATACAAACTTATTTTGCCGCGTTGCAACCAACTAAGAGAGAGAGAGAGAGATGATAAACTTATTTTGCCGCCTTGCAACCGACACTCTTCACACATTCTATAAACATTGGCGCGTGCACACACAAAGATGACAAACTTATTTGGCCGTGTTACAAGCAACTAACAAAGATTTTATTAAACTATCACTTAAACCCCAATTATGGTAATTAAAATTTAAACAGTATGATTTAAATACCATAAGAGAGAAAATTCATATACATTGTGTGGGGTCCACATACCATAAGGTAAAGATACATATAATCATAAGATAGGGAAAGAGGAGATGGAAGATACCACAAAAGAAAACATTTATATATATGGTGTAGAGGGTGGAAGGAGAGTTCACCATAAGAAATCATTCATATATTGTGAATGTGAGTGGCCAGAATCGAGTCGGTCATCACTTTAATTTTCTTTTTCAAAAGTACACGGCTTGTATCCAATTAGGACGCAGACTTGTGTCCTATGAACGTGCGTGACCAATCACTACCCAACAAAAAATAACTCAAAAACGTTGACAATGTGCAACAAAACAATAAAATAAATAAATAAATAAATATTGTTAAAAGACTATTTTGCCCCTATTCGTAACTTTCAAGTATAAATACGGCCACAGAGCCGAAAAAATCCTCACAAATTCATAGTCTTCACTCTTCTCGAATACTATAAACGCAGAGCCAGAGAAAACCAGAAAAACGCACACAAAATATATGGCAGACTTGTTCTGCCGCGACTGCAACCGACTCACGGAGGTGGTGTTCGATCACTCCGCCGGAGACACCATATGCTCGGAATGCGGGCTGGTATTGGAGGCTCACTCCATCGACGAGACCTCGGAGTGGCGAACCTTCGCGAACGAGTCCAACGACCACGACCCGGCCCGAGTTGGCGGCCCGATGAACCCGCTCCTCTCCGACGGCGGGCTCTCCACCGTCATATCTAAGCCCAATGGCACTTCCTCCGGTTTCTTGACCTCCTCGCTCGGCAAGTGGCAGACTCGTGGCTCTAACTCCGATAGGCACCTCATCGAGGCCTTCAAGGCCATTGCCATTATGTCCGATAGGTTTTGTTTCTCTCTTCTTTCTCTTTTCTCAATTTGATAAATGTGTGTCTGTTTGGTTTGTGAGAAAACGGAGGAAAAAGCGAAAGAGAATGTGTATGTGACACGTGCTATGTATTTGCAAATAAAAAACTTTAAGGGGGTGTAAACTGCAATTTAACGAAAATTAACAGGGTTTAATAGAAAAAAAAAATGATGTCGTTTTGAGTTTAGTTGGCACTTAACGGACCTTATTATGGCGAACATGCGTAATGTTTGGGGGTATGGATTTAAATTTTAAAACTTTAGGGAAAAAAATTAAAATTATCCCAAACTTAAGGGTGCAATACCCCAAAACTTGGGTTAGGTTCAAAAAGTCACAAGAGATTGAAATGGCTTGCACTGGGGATGGGATTTTGATTTTTGGCCAAACTAAAGGGATTGCTTTTAATCCCTAACAAATTTAAAAGTGATTGCTTTTAGTCCCTTATCAAATTTAAAAGTGATGACTTTTAGTCACTAATATGTCTAACATGGTGACGACTGACGATGTATTAGTTTTTAGTTGGGTCATGTTCGTTTGAAGGATTAAAAACGATTACTTTAAGTCCTAACTTTGTTTTTTTTTTTTTTTTGGTGGGTATTTTGAAAGGAAATTGAAGTTGGCATTTATTGCTGTTATTGTTGGTTATAAAATTGTCAACTGCATATGTAACTGACCCAATTTATGGCTGTTTCAGGTTGGGACTGGTTACAACAATAAAGGTATTTCAGCTATTTTCTGTCATTTTCATTGAGTACTGGTTACTTATTAAGCTGTATTGTGGTGGTAATTATGCAAAACTGTGTATTAGTATAAATTATTCTAGTGTTGCAATTATTAGTGTGCATGTTTTAACATTCATGTTTTCTCGGTTAAACATTCATTATGCGGATTCTATCTTTTTCGTCGCAATCACTGCAGCTGAAAGAACTGAATGTTGATGTGGACTATTGAAGTGTATGATTAAAGGCTAGAAATAGAGGATGACAAATATGTGTTAAGTAGCCTGAGGAATTAAGTGGAGATTGGGAAAGTTATGGGACAGCAACTATTTGGAAAATATATACTGGTCAAAGTTAAGAGGGTTTACTTTAAAGATGAAATGCTGAATTAAATGGGGTGTTTTTTATAATAAAAAAAATTTGTGGAAGTTTTAACCCAAATTACTTAGTTAAAAAAAAAAAAAAAACAGTAGTGATGAACACAATGTTTGGATGCTGGAGTTAAGAGACAAGGTCATTGGATTGGAGAGGCTTGAACTGTTGAGGATGAGGAGGACAACAGGGTGGATGTTTATTGTTGAACTCTAGAAGCATGCGAGACTATACAGGAATGTAGACTCCCCACTTTTGCTGGGTTCACAGATTTCATGCACTAGGCTTATGAGGGATGGACATCTATGAAAGCTAGTGCCTTGGAAGCTATTCTAATGATCTGTCAAGCAATCATTCTGAAGATTAGTGTGCTAATGTTTTAGTGCAAAATGCTAAGCAGCTTGACAATTGTCACGAAGGCTTTAAATTTGATCTAATATGAGTTTACGAGCCACTACTTGATAGTTGTTTGTTATGATATTTGGAAGCTTTTTTTTTTTTGGTGTATGTCTACTCTTTCTTAGTCTTTTGAATACAATTTAGGATTTCTTTATGCAATATTGAAGTCTTCTTGCATGTTTGATGGTTCTTACCTTTGAGTGTTGCAGTTTTATATTTTCTTTCTTTATCGTTTATTTTATATAAACTTATAAATGTTGATTTAATTTAGATTGCTTATCTGTTTATATCTATATCTGATTTAGGATCGTGCCAGTGAAATATATAAGAAAGTAGAAGATCAAAAACCTCTTAGAGGAAGAAATCAAGAAGCAATTGTGGCTGCTTGCCTCTACATTGCTTGCCGACAAGAAAACAAGCCTCGGACTGTGAAAGGCAAATGGCATATCTTTCATTATATTTTAGTTGATTTTTATCTGTGTACATAAGAGCCTAATTTTTGTGGATTTTATGTAGAAATTTGTTCTGTTGTCAATGGGGCCACACAGAAAGAAATTGGCAGGGCAAGAGAGTTCATTCTAAAACACCTGGAGCTAGAGCTGGGTCAATCTGTGGAAATGGGAACTATACATGCTGTGGACTATATGGTCAGCTGTTGCTCTCTCTCTCTCTCTTCCCCCTGGTTCTCCTTCATCTGAATTAGTGGCTTATTATCAGTTGCATGTGTTGTGTCCTCAAAGATTTCTTTTTGTGAAAAATGTGCCTATGCATTATTTAGTATTTATGCAACTTCCATGTTCAATTCGTAGCGACGTTTTTGTTCCAATCTTGGAATGACCAATCAAGAAGTCAAGGCTGCCCAAGAAATTGTTCAGAAATCTGAAGAGCTTGACATAAGGTTTGTTCTGGCTTTTTTCTTATAAATGTTCAAGTATAACTCAAAGTTCTAATTTGGCAGAGTTTAGTCCTTTCTTGTAGGTTGTTCTAATATTCTGTGCAGGAATTTGAGAAGAAGTTATCATAGATATCCTTCACTTGAGGATTTTAGATTGTATATAAGTCTAGTAATGGCATATAATGCCACCTGTCATTTTTGTAGCTGATACCCACTGTAATGGCCTTTTGGTAATTCAGGCTTCACAAATGCCTGTATGATAAATAAAAGGTAGATGATTATTAACATGAATGATAAATAAGACCCATTGGGGTGGGTGCATAACTTACCGATAAAAAAAATGATATAGGACTAAATGTGCTTGGGCAAATTATATGATAACTGCTTAATGGAGACTATTTTTTTTTGAGTCATATAGCCACTTGCATGACACGCTCTACTCCCTTTCTTGACTTTCTTGATCACATGGATTTACATGTTTGTGTGCTTTTTTTTCGTTAAACTCACACGCCATTACCAAAATTGCATGCAATAGTTGGTATCGCGGAGCAAGTTATAAACCCAAACTCACACACACCCCACTGATGTGGGACAAACCCATGATTTTTTTCGTTAAACTCACACGCCATTACCAAAACTGCATGCAACAGTTGGTAAAAAAAAATATTTTATAAAAAATAATGTTTGTGTGCTTTAAAAGAAATAATGTATTAAAAAAAACACTGTTTAGTAGTTTTCACGTGGCTTCAGTTTAGATCTCTTGTTGATTTGGACCAGTGATTTTTAGTTTGTTTTTGGGTTTAAATTTTGTGCTACACTCCTGCAGGAGACTTCTCACATGTTTCTTATTCTAATTATATGAAGCATCGTATATTGTTTCTTCAAATTTTGAACAAATGTTGTTTACTCTTTTACGTCTGCAGGAGGAGCCCGATATCGATTGCAGCAGCTGTTATATACATTGTAACTCAACTATCAAATGAGAAAAAGGCACTCAAAGGTCAGAAAATTGTGATTCATATTAGTCTTTGGCTTTCTATAGGCAATATTAATGTCCTGTGACTGCAGATATCTCACTTGCTACTAGAGTGGCTGAAGGAACAATCAAGAATTCTTATAAGGATCTTTATCCTCATATCTCACGGCTAATTCCTAGCTGGTTTGCCAAGGAGGGTGATCTCAAGAATCTGTGCAAGTCCTAAACATGGATAAGTCTTATAGCTATACTAAATTGCAGCAGCTTGGTACTGGGTTTTTCATTTGGAGATGAAAGTTTTCAGTAGTATTTTTACCCCCTCTTCTTTCATGTATAGACGGATAGCCTTTTCCCCGAATCTCTTCTTACCCGAGTCAGCAGCAAGCATTAAAGCATTATTGGACCGTTTGACTGTTGTCCATGCATTTAGTTTTCTGAGGTTCATGCATTTAGTTTTCTTTACCGATATTTTCTTGCTTCTTTTAACAATGGTCCATACTTTGCACCAAAATCATTTATAGTTTGGTCTTTAACTTGTTAAGTCTTTGTTTTGGGCTGGCATCCATTATGTCTAAAATAACATTTTCTGCGGCCCAAGAAAGTTGATGGAAATATTCTAGTTAGGACTTTGGATGCAAAGACAATCCATATAATTATTAGTCAGGTTAGTGATACTGTAAGTATCAAAAAGCAGAATCTTTCTTGGATGTATTATTAATGCGATCATTGTAAATGATTACATATATTTTCCATGTAGTAGTTTGATCAGAAGTTGTAACCTTTTAATGCTCATTAGCTTTGAATTTGATCAGTGTAAAGTTCAAGTTGCAGTGCTAGTAATTCCTTGGTTATATACTAGTGGAAAACTATAAATAAATAAAAAATCCTTCTTTATATGGCTAAGATTATGGGGGAAAGGGTGTAGAGATAACTTTTTTGTCATAACTTTGACGTGATTGACTTTAAGTGATGGTTTTATATGAAAGTGATAGACGATTATTGCTTGGTCCATACCATGCAACACAATCATTTATAGTTTGGTCTTTAACTGGTTAAGTGCTTGTTTTGGGCTAGCATCCATTATTTCTAAAATAACATATTCTTTGGCCCAAGAAAGTTGATGGAAAGATGCCAGTTAGGACTTTGGATGCAAAGACAATCCATACAATTATTAGTCAGGTTAGTGATAGTGATACTGTTTTTTTATTTTTATTATTATTTTTTATTTTTGGAGAAACAAACTAACTGCTAAATACACATACACTTAATTACACTCTTTCATCAAGCTCAAATACATTACTTAACCTAAAGTACTACTTCAAAATGGCCTAACCCAAAGTACCACTACTATAAGTGTCAAAAAGCCAAATCTGTCTTGGATGTATTAATGCGATCATTGTAAATGATTACATATATTTTCCATGTAGTAGTTTAATCAGAAGTTGTGACCTTTTAATGCTTATTAGCATTGAATTTGATCAGTGTAAAGTCCAAGTTGCAGTTCGTTGGTTATATTTATATAGTAGTGGAAAACTATAAATAAAAAAATCATTCTTTATATGGCTAACTTTTGTGGCTTAATTTTTACCATAACTTTAGCATAGTCGACTTTAAGCTGTGAGTTTATATGAAAGTGATAGACAATTACAGTCGACCACGTCAAAATTGTGGTCCCAGAAGAATTGATATTTTGGAGATATTGCCCTTTAAAATCTGGGTGAGGACAAAACCTTCGTTTGTCTTGTATGATGCTTATTGCGCTAGGTGTTGACTCCATTGAGAACCATTGGGCATGCCCAAGTTGCCAACTCATGGTATTGTCGTTTCTTGGTGGAAGGAAAAATATTTTCAAATTTGGTGATTTTCCTCTCTGGCAGTACTTGGGGATGTTTGGTCTGAATACTAATTATACAATAGATCGTGTCTCAAGTCTCAACCCCGGGGGCCACTGTGCGTTCCAAGGGCCATCCTGTGAACTTGGTTTGTGGATATGGAAGTCCCAGCTTCTTGATATTAGATCGTAGCTTTGACTGACTTTTCTTTTACTTCTTCTTCTGTCCTTTTTACGTGTGAGATATTGCATTGCTCTTTGCCCACTCTGAAATCTAGCCATCTAGGTGGGCTTTTTTTTCTTCTTTGTACTGTTGGAAACTTGGAATCATAACCATCTCCACCATTCTATGTGCTGTGGCTTCTTATCTTATTAATGATAGTATAGAGATTGTTCCCTTTCGAAAATTATTGGTAGTCCGGAACTATACCCCGTCCCTCTCACAAAGGGGTGGGTTCTACCCCTCTATGAGAGGGAGGGAGTCTAGTAAAAGTACCCAATAACAGTTCGTTCTTTTTAGTTTTCTAATATTTACTGTGAAATGGAAGAAAAATAAGTACTAAATAGGAAGTAAATCAAAATAAAGATGGCAAAAATGTTCTGCCTTGAAGGGGATCAGCTCTCAAAATACTCTTTTTTTTTTTCTTAGCATTATTATGATTCTCTATTCTTTTCTTATCTCATCACTGTCGGAGCTATTTCATTAAAATTGTATTAAGTCTTTTACTTTGTCAAGCCCCGACTTGTGCCTCTCTCTCATCCTTGGTGTCTCCCCTGTTCTTGAATAGGGGATGGAATGAGGAGGCATCCATGATCTGATTCTATCATGCACATTGTCACCCCTAGATCAAGGTTATGTCATTTCCTCCCTTTCAAGCATTTTTTTTTTCATCTTTATAAACTAGTAAAATCAAATGCAAACTTCGTACTTAAGGTCCATTTGGATACAACTGAAAACTGAAAACACTGTAGTAAAATAATTTTTAAATGTGTGAATAGTACTGTGGAATCCATTTTTAATATATTTTTTTTAATAAAGTAGATGTGGGTCTCATGAACAGTACTGCTACAGTGTCACTACAGTACCTTGTCTGTAAAAATTGACCCGCGTGCGACAAAAAAAAGAAAAAAAAAAAAAGGAAAACGCAAACTTTAGACGCGCCCAATCCAAACGGCACTTAAGCCAAAAATTAAGTGCAAAGATGGAAGGGCCCCATTTTTCAACTTCCAGAGGCGTGCCTTCTGCCCCAATCATTTTTTTGTGTTTATAACGTTATTTTATAGGTAATGGGTTTTGGATAAATTAGTATCTCATCTTTCCTTAGTTGAGGGATAGAGGGTGGGGTTTGAGAATTGAGATTCAATTGGGTACTTAGTTTATACTTGCCTAAAAAAAAATAGTGCTAGGCATCCAATGTTCTTGTGACGCCCGTAACTCTGCTTTTTCTTTTTCCCTTTTTGTCAAGTGAAAAAGAAGATTAGTGGATTTTCTTGTGATTTCTTGAAAATTTTTGCTTTATGAATGAAGTGGATGAGATTTATAGGTGTATATTCTCTCAAACAGGCTTTAGACAAAAGTTTAAAATATTTGTTACTCTCATCTTGTTTTACACATACGTACACAATTTTGAAAGTGGTGTTCAAAATACGATTTTAGTTATAATTTATAACTTTGTAAAAGTGTCTTGAAATCGTGGCATTTGTACACAATTTTGAAAATTGTGTTCAAAACATGATTTCAATTATAATTTATAATTTAAAAAAAATAATAGTGTCTTGAAATCGTGGTGCGCACACACTTTAATTATCCGCATGTAATTAACAACACAAAAAATAAAAATTTAGTCTCGAAGATAGAGCAGGTTCTGATGTCCTCAAGTTGCATTGCCTTTAAACTCCTTACTAATTTTTCTGACTTAACCAATAACTAAAGCTCTCAACATTTCTGAGATTTCATGTCCTACGAAAACATTTTGCTTGGTGTTTTTTTGGAGTTGCGACGACGACATAATTGATTGATTGTTTTTCATTCATGTTTGCCCAAAATTTGTGAAAACTGATTGATTGTTTGTCCCCAATAAATATTCGCTCTTTCTTTCACGTTACTCCCTGACCCAGTTGATCATAGAAGAAGAGAAAGGGATGGCCATGGACAGTCCATATAGTCCATACTTTTGAAAATGACGTAATAACCTTCCAGGAAAAATCATTTCCTGTGTCACTTTCCATGTACTTAGAAAAGCTTTGTTGGCCACGTGAAGTGACATGACTGGCTTCTTTGTCTTTTCAACACAGAAAGTGACCAACTCACACTGTTTATAATGGTTGTCTGCAGTGGCCAGAGGCCACGTATTTTACTGATACTTTAATAGAAAAGTGTTTTCCATAACTGGGAAAGTGATGAAAGAAAATTATTATAATTATAAATTTCTAAAATGGATACAAAGAGGTGGAACAGTTTTAATAGTCAATTAGTCAGTTCAGATAGAATTAAAATTAAGTGATAACATATTTGAACAGCTTTTATGAAAGTGTAACCCCCATTTGCAACAGTCTTTCGGCCTAAGTTGGATCCTGGAAATCTTGGAATCATGTTACATTTTAGTCGGCATAAAACATTTGCTTTTATAAAAAGTCAAGATTGGAATTGGATAGTTGCAATTCCAGGTATCAGACAATAAATTAAATATTTTCTTATAAATAATTTATAATATTTTTATATTTTAATTTCTTTTTTAAAATTACTCTTTTTTTTTTTTCATCTTTTGAGAAATAATATTATTAAATAAATTTTTAATATATTTTTTAGTACTATTAACAATTTTTTTAAGAGAATTTTTTTTTAGATTCTTTTAATTTTTGTTATTTTCATGTAGACATTTGTGTGTGTATATATATATATATATAAATTACAAGTAAAATAAACACTATCTACTCTAACTAACATAAAATAAAGTTTAAAAAGGTAGAATAATAGAAGTTAATTTATCAAAGGTATTATTATAACTTTACTTAGCAAATATAATTACTCTATAGCCTTAACTTTCACCAACAATGATAGATTCTCTTCAAATCGGATAATAATAGAATTTTTCCCATCAATTATGTAAAGTACATATAACAAAAAATGTTTTGTTTCATCATTTATTTAATTCAATAAGTCTTGGGAAACAAGATTTTTCACAATTGCTAACATAGCATGTTTTGACATTGGTATATAATAAAATTGATGTTGATAGAGAGCATGCACATTTAAAAGTAATGTCACTCTAATAATTTCTTATCATCTTAGTAAATTGTGTAAAAAAGAAAAAGAAATTGCTAACTTCGCATGTTTTTATATTGGTATATATTATATAATAAATGTTACGTTGAGAGAGAGCATGCACATTTAAAAGTAATGTTGTTCTAATCATTTCTTGTTATCTTAGTAAGTTATAGTATAAATATAATATTATACTATAACTTTATTTATTTATATTTATACTATCTATAAGAGAATTCTCTTTCTTGGATTGGACTTTTATGTAGTTCATAAATATCTCTAAACTTTACGTTTAACCAGGAAAAGACTTGAGGACAACCCGATAAAAATATATCTCTAACTCCACTTAAAATGCCTACAAAATAAGGCACTCTCTTACCAATCCATTTCTCCAAAACAAACTTATCCAATTTTTTTTTTTTTTTAAAGAAAGAAAGAAAAAAAAAAGCCTATATATATTATATATTATACTATAAGAAAAAATTTATAGATCCCTCTTCCATTTGCAGGTCTTAGACAATTGCTTAAATGCCCAAATAGAAAAGCCATTTAATTTCAAGCATGGAAGAAAATAACTTTACAAAAGAAAACCTTAACATAAAGGAATTCCCCGTTCTTTTTAAAACTAAATTTTGGTGTAAATTATTATACAAACTTATTCCAATAGCCATAACAACAATGATATATAGGCTTTGAGGATAGAAAATTCCTCTTTGGTGGAGGATGAGGGGATATTTCAATTTTAGTTGTCTATGGACACATTCAAACTCATACATAATTTCATAACATGCTTGGATATCAATTTATGATTAGATTTTAGCACTTATACACAAAAACACCATGGGTACTTGCTAGGGAAAAAAAATTTAGATACACCAATCACAAAATGACATTTAAGCTTGTTGTGAATTTGGATGTGTCCCTAACATTATTCTTTTGGTTCAACCGTTTTTTTAATTGTCTTCTACCTCAGTTGACAACTAGCACTAGCGAGCTTTGTGCATAACTATTTGATAAACTAAACCAACACGTATGGTGGTGTTTGCCACTTGCAATCACAGCAAATAACCTAACATGTATGTGAATAAGCCTATAAGGGAGCTCTTATTGCTATGAATGCTGTTATTCCACAAACAAATTATTAAAATACTTCAATAGCAAAGCAATAAATTGTCATGAAACTAACGTGTCTAATTATATTATAAAAAAAAAAAAAGAAAAGAAAAAAAAGCATGAATAACTTTTTTAACTTCTACCTGTTTGGCTTTCTCAAAAAAAAGAAAAAGCTTTTACCTATTAGCAGGAGGCATGAAATGACTTCATGGATTCTCGGTGTCACAATAATATCTTGCTTTCCAAGAAAAAAATTCTTCTGTATCATGAATACAGACATACAATCAATCACAAAAATAAGTAAGACGTGGTTAAGTTTTTCTTATGTGCAATTATGAGTTAGCAAGTTGCAGCATAATGAACTTTTTATTTTATAATTATCCATCTCAAAAAATACCAATTTTCAAATCTCTATTCTATGGAAAATTGACTAGGCCTAAAAGATCAAACATAAAATTAAAGTTTAATAGACAACCACAGTCGACCAAACTTTGTCTTCTCTGTCAATAAACATCACCAAAATTCTGACCCTATCACTATGCCAATTAAAGCTTTAATCCAATCCAAACTCACTATGCCCCATTTCCTGGTTTGTGCTCTCTCTCTCTCGTGCGCATAACCACTTTTCTATGATTTGGACCACTGTCCACGTAGTCCTTCCATTCATATTGATCCATAAAATTATGGTGGTACTCTTATGAGTTCTATTTAAATTATTTATCCTATTAAATTATAAATTATAAATCTAGTTGATAATCCGTACAGATATTAGATAATTGTAATAGTTAGGATTAAAAGAACTCATAATTTTATCATTGAAACACATTAAACTCCGATACTTTTGAACGAGATACTTTAAACTCCATACTTTCATTAACTTATCCAATAAAAACCCCAAACAAAACCCACCCTCACATATAAAATTCACATACTCAATGTGGGGTTTCAGTTAGCTCAACCGATAAAGTATCTGATAGTTTAATAAAAAATATGGGGTTCTTGCATACACCAAAAATTGATTAGTATCTTGGTTTAATGATAAATAGCATAATCATTAAAACCTTATACTTAGTTTACAAATATTAGGATTAATGATTAATAAGATAAACAATCAACATACTTTAAACACTTAAAAGTTTTGTCAATTATTTGGTAAATATTCATTTTGTTTACTACATACTTGAAACATTTAAAATTTTTGTCAATTATTTGGTAAATATTTATTCTGTTTACCTTGAAATACTTTAGTTTTATAAGAAACAGAAGGTAGTCTATAGATTTATTTGTTTGATTAGTTTTTGTTCCCTTCGTCTATTTTATTTGTTGAATAAGAGATATGAGATTCAATTTCGACATACACCAAAAACCGATTAGTATCTTGATATGATGATGATGATAAAGAGCACAATCATCAGAAGCTTATACATAGTTTACAAATATCAGTATTAATGATTAATAAGATAAACAATCAACATACTTGAAACACTTAAAAGTTTTGTCAATTATTTGGTAAATATTCATTTTGTTTACTAACATACTTGAAATATTTATTTTTGTCAATTATATGGTAAATATTTATTTTGTTTACCTTGAAATGCTTTAATTTTATAAGAAATAGAAGGTAGTCTACAGATTTATTTGTGTGATTAGTTTTTGTTCCCTTCATCTATTTTATTTGTTGAGTACTTTATTTTTTACCATGACAAAATACTTGTAAAGTTTTAAAATTCAATAGTTGTGGGTTTTAGTTATAATTAATAAAGTCTTTTGTTGTTAAATAGGAGATCTAGAGTTTGAATTCCACCTATATAAAAATTCAATTAATATCTTGGCTCAATGATAGAGACCAACCTGGACAATTTGTGTCATCAAGCTTGTCACTAGCAAAGAAAGAGATGGGCAATTACATTGGTATTGTTCTAGGGTATAAAGCCTAATGACAAAGACCACCAACCAACATACCTCGAGCCATCAAACTTTTCACGCATTGGTGGTGGAGAGAGAGAGAGAGAGAGAGAGAGAGAGTCTGGTTAATGCATAAAAAAAACCGGTTTAGCAATAAAAATTACTTTTAAAATAATAAATAATATTAAAAATTACTTAAAAATAAAACTACATCATTTTGTACGGAATTTTGATAAATTCAATATAATTTTAAACCTACAACATTCACTCTATGGTGATTACTCTTTGCCTTGGTTTGGATAACACTGATACCTGCGGCGCGTTTTGTGAGTTGTGTTTTCTCCCTTTTTTTTTTTTTTTTGGCCCGGATTTGACGACAATGGGAGACAATTTTTATTAGTGCATGAACAGTGCGACACTGTTCACTCACTGTTCATGCACTGTTCACACATTAAAAAATATTAAAAATGGGTTTCACGGTACTATTCATATATTTAAAAATTATTTTGCTACAGTGTTTTCAGCAACAATCAGTTTTCAATAACTTTCAGCAACAATAAGTTGTATCCAAACGGACCCTTTATCACCATGTTAAGACACCAATTAATATGAGTGAAATTTGAACCCTAAATTTCTTATTTGATAATAAGAGACTTGACTAGTTTAGTTAACTGGAATCTACCATTAATTTTGTATGAAATTAATGGTAATTTGTTTAACATAATGGGGAGCAACACGACAAGTAAACTTTAAGACAAATTTGAAAATATTAAAAAAAAAAAAAATGGGGGGGGGGGGGGGGGGGGTGGGGGCGGGGTGAAAACAAAATTCACCTAAATTTAAAGGACGAAGTTTGAATTTTTGTCAAATGAAAATATAAAACTCAACTGTCTAGTGCATAGAACGGATTGGCAGCCAGTTAATTATAAAAGAAAAGATGAAGAAGTGCACCTTATAATGCCCCCATGTAATCGCATTTTATTTTTATTTGGGTTGGGATGAATCCACATAGTAGCTGAAAGGCACAAAGAAAGGATGTGATTCAGCTTGAGTGGTACTTAATAAAAGGACCAATGTAGAAGTTCTTACCCACACGATTCAGCTATTTGTCCCAGATGTAACATCCATCGAATTCAATTGTGAAACGATTACAAAATTATATATATATATAGGAAAATTATTGAATATTTCAGGAGTACCATAAATGCATACTCCCTCCTCTCACATAAATTGTAGGTCCTATCATAAATTTAGTTAGTGGAACTCATAGTTATGTGAGAATGGGTACGTATTTATAGTACTCAAAGAATACTCAATAATTATCCTATAGATGAACCTCAAATGTAATAATTTAAGTTTGTGCTATGTGACACATTCTTTTAAATTCTATTCATTTAGGCTTTAAGTCAAATTTTAAGTTAATGGAATGTGCCAATGGAATAAATGCATATATTAATTATTTATAAATATGCACTGATTATATATGTAAAATAATTTATATGGTTATTTTTAATGATTTGATATTTCCAAAATTGCACAATTGAATTACACATTCTATTGTCCTTATTCCTTAACATATATATCAAATTTTGTGTTAATTAGATACTATTTATCATTTGATCAAGTATTTTACAAATAAAATAATTATTAATCTTTGATCATCTTAATATTTTGAAAGTATAGAAAATACAAAGAGGAAGTATAATATATAAGAAAATGATATATGGGTCCGTTTGGATACAGCTGAAAATTGAAAACTGAAAACACTGTAACAAAATAATTTTTAAATGTGTGAATAGTACCGTGGGGCCCATTTTTAATGAAAAAGTTGCTGAAAAGTGAAAATTGTGGGTCCGTAAACAGTGAAATTTGAGTTGAAAAGTCAATTATTGCGGCTACTGTTCATTAAACAGTAGCCGCTACAGTGCTGCACAGTAAAAATGCGGCTGGGAAAAGCTTGAAACGCGTGAAAAAAAAAAAAAAAGGGGGCTGAAAACGTAAACGCCAGACGCAAACGTGCTGGCCAAACGTTCTCATAGTATCTAATTTTTTTTCAAGAATTGTTGTATCTCTGTATAAAATATAAATAAAAATCCTTACAAGTTTGTGCTATCTCACTCTATTGGGGGGTTGGATTACAGCCGTATTTCAGACATTTTGACACTTCTTTTCAAAAAGAAAAGAAAAAAAGTTGGGACACGCATGCAAAGGTATGCCAGAAACATATGATACACACACACATATATATATATATTTTGAATACCCGTACGTGAGATATACATATGCATGACAAATAAACTAGTTTATTAATTATATATTTGTTTGAGCAGAGGCCGATTTTTCTTAAATCAAGTCTCTTTTAATGTTGATTACAAGTGATTCGAAGTGATGCTTCAAAATGAAGTTGTGGTTAGAAGTGAAATCTAACTTTGTAGATTAGTGAAGGGGTTCAGAAATGCCTTGCTTAAGGGGGCCTTTATATGTAACCACACATTTGTATCTCAAAGTAACAATTGAAAAAAAAAAGGTAATTGAAATTTGAAGCTACTAAGTGCTAAGATCTAGTTCTAAGTTATTTTTCCAATGCCATTGTATCTCAAACAAATTAATTCAAAGTAAACTAATTAGAAGCCTAACTAATTCAAAGGTTCATAGTAAATGAATCAAAGCCTAGACTATCACACTAACATCAAACTGAAACATATTTTAGATCAAATGAGACTAAGAACTAATACTTGAATCAAACTTAAGTAAATGTGATTAAACTGAATTACAAAGTTACAAGAATAAATTCTTTACAATGCCCTATGAACTATAAGAAGACCACCTAATTAAGGAACTAGATTACAAATGATCCTAGAAATAATCTCAATAAGTTCTCTAAATTGTTTGTGGTGCCTTTCTTTGAGAATCGAGCCTTTTATTTGTATTTGAGAATTTAACAATTATTGTTGGTTACTTCCTCCATGTGTTGTTTTCTCATCAAGTTTGAAGAACACTCGTTGAATTGGTAAAAAAAATGCTTATACTCTTAAAAATGCTTATAACTCCTGAACTTGCTTCGAATTTTATTGAAACTAGTCGCAAACCCACGCGATGCGTGGGATTAGATAATTATATTTTAGTTATAGTATAATATATAGAATTTGTTCTCTAAATTTTATGGAAAATAATTTGTTCTCCCAAAAACTTAAACAATTTCTAAAATCATTTTTCATTTATTTATCTCAAAAAATATATCAACATTTTATTATTTGGATTTATTTGATTGATATTATTCATTTTTTAGGCGGTCCATATTTTCATAAATTATGTTATTGTACATTATATTTTCCTATTTTGTTTTTCCTGTACAACTAAATTGTTTGAGTTTCAAATATATTATTCAAAATTTTCATTCTCTTAAAAAGAGATTATTATATTTATAATTTTTCTTATCGTAGGGGTAGCTTCGAACTATTGATTGAGTTTTGTTTACCAATATAGATACATGAAATTGGAACTGCATATTTCTTAAACATTCCTAAGAGACTATACCATATTATAAATTTAATATTTAAAATAATATGTAGGAAAAAAGTAGACTTTATGTTTGAAATTGAACACTTCACCTATCGAAATGAAAGAAAATAATTTGTATATCATAAAGAGAACATGATCTTTTTTTTTTTTTTTTTACTACATACACTTTTATTTATTAAAATTTAATTTCCTTTAACTGGATCTTTATATTGCATTTTTGTTACTATGCTTCTGTTAAGCCTTATTATCCGTCACATCATTGGCCACATCATTATTCTTTTTAGTATTTATTTTTTACTTTTAATTTTTTGACAATATTAAATATATAAATATATTGGCTTTACAAATTCATCTTAGGAAATTTTAACTTTACATATTCATTTACTTTAATTTTGATGTTATAACTAAATAATAACTCAACAAAAAATTAAAATAAAAAATTGTCTATACACATTCATCTTGGGCGGTTTAATTTTAATAGTTGATAGACACCTTCAAATACATAGTCAATATTGTATTTTGATATAAATTCAAAATCTCACTTCCAAAATAACTAAGTATTATGTCAAAAAAAAAAATCAAACAAAAGCTAAAAGAGGGAGAGAGAAGACTTGTGACGGAAAAATTAAAAAATCAAACACACTACCAAATCGTATTAACCCAAAATAGTATATTATAAAAAATATAATGATTCATCAACCTAAAGTAAAGTTGTAAAAAAGAATATATATATATATATATATATATAGAGAGAGAGAGAGAGAGAGAGAGAGAGAGAGAGAGAGAGAGTAATCACCTTTTTCGGGAGAGAAATAGAAAATAAAATGAGAAGAAGAAGCACCAAATAAAAAATATAGTCATGAGTCAAACACCAAATTATCCAAGCCATAATATATAATAGAATAACAGTATATTCTGTTGGAAATATTTTAGTGAATAAACAAGTTTTGATACATAAATAATATCCCAAATAATTAGCAAAAACACAAAATAAAAAAATTTAGAACAATCTCACAATGTTATAGAATCACGCTGCGAAAGCGTTGTCCTTAAAGGTTGATTCGTGTCACCCGAAGTAAAACTCGATGCGACTGCTTCTTTTGGCCAAACAACCCCCCAGGATTAGACTATAGCATCAACCTTCATGATGGACGCACTTCCACTCACAAAAGTTCAAGAACAACCCTCTATTGCCTTTCCTTAAAAACAAATATAAATTGTAGAAAAATATGTGGGAGAGACATATAATAGGATTGTGTATGTCTAAATATAGAGTAGTAAAAAAAAACTTACTTATAGGGAAGGGTGTGATGATGGGTATTATATAGGTTATTCATGACAATAATAACCTATAGTTATTAGTAACTAATAACCCATAAAACCCCAACGGCTATATTATCCATTATTACCCAATGGCTATTTTTCTCATAATTGCCAACGGCTATTTTACTCATAAATTCCCAACAGCTAGAAAATAAATACTAATAAAAGTATTTCGAACACACACCCACACCAACAATCCCCCACATGTTACAAACACAAAATAGGAAAGGCAAACAACTAAAGAAAGCATGCAACAATATGGTACCAAAAAGTTTTAATCATACATAGGATAAATAAGTAGGAACTAAAAGACAATGGTAGAGTTAAAACTCTTTTAACCAAGCTATTACTAATCCAAACTTACCACCCACATAACTTTCTTTACCAAGGTTATTCTTAAGCGGGTTGGCGCCTTATCCAGGCCATACGCCACTAGGTTTCATGAGAGCTCTAGAGACCTACCCAAAAAGTCTCATAGGAAGCGGCACAACTTCCACTCACACATAGGTGGCATCCATCAGGAGTGCGTGCAGAATGCCCCATCCCAACAGGTAGGGAGTATGGATCCATTAAGAGCCTAAAGCTCAATTTCTAATAATCTGCAACTTAGTCAGTGGCATCCATCAGGAGTGCGTGCAAATACATCCCATCCCAACAGGTAGGGATATGGATCCATTAAGAGCCTAAAACTCAACCTCCAATAATTTGCAACTTAGTTGGTGGCATCCATCAAGAGTGTGTGCAAATACACCCCATTCCAACAAGTAGGGATATGGATCCATTAAGAGCCAAAAGCTCAACTTCACCAAATTCTGCAATTTAGCACTATCTCACACCATAGGGATGGACTCATCACTAATCTTCTTACCAAGATAGTGGAAAACACATAATAAATGACAGTGCCCATGGACCACTAATGACCTCTACCAATTTAACCTCTTGCGTGGAATCACCCATCATAGAGGTTAGGCATTAGCCACAGTGTCGTAAATTGGGTATCAGTCCAATCCCCCTAGATGTCTCACTCACCAGCCTTCTTTCTAGTGGTTTGGTTAAAGGACCTGCCAAGTTCCTTTTAGACCTCACAAAGTCCAATGACATAATATCATTATTAAAAAGCTGCTTCAGCCTCAATTGGATATGTTGACTTTTCCCATTTCACAAAATCCAATGACATAACATCATTATCAATAAGCTGTCTTGGCCTCAATTGGATATGTAAATTTTCCCATTATAAACTTTGCTCTTAACACGTGTTATGGCAGCCTGGCAATTACAAGGAAAGCAAATAGAGACAAAAGAGTTAGTGAAATGAGGCATATTAATTAATATACTCCTAAGCCATACAGTTCTGAACCCAGCCTTCTCTAAGGCCACTAACTCTGTTTCCATATTAGATCTCACTATGCAAGTCTTCTTGGATGACTTCCAAGAGACGACCCTTCCAGCTAGTGTGAACACATATCTACTAGTGGGCTTTACATAATATGTATCAGAGATCCAGTTAGCATCACAATATCCTTTTAAAACTACAGGATAACCACAATATGACAAAAAAATAAAAAGTCCCCTTTGAATATATCAATAATATAGATATTGTATCTCAATGCTCAACACTAGGACTATGAGTGTATCTACTAAATCTACCAATACCATATGCAATATTAGAGCGACTAGAGTTTGTCAAAAATATTAAACAACCAATAATTTGTGCTTATTTATCTTGTGAAACATTATCACCACAATTTTTGACCAAGTGCACCTTTAAGTCATACATAATAAACATAGGTCACATGTCAAAGTGCTTAATTTTTTTTTCCCCACATAATGAGATTGTGATAGTACACTGCAATCATTATCCTAAGGATCTTGATGCCTAGAATAACATTTGCCCTAACCAAAATTTTCATATCAAATTTAAAGGCAAAAAAACATTTAGTATCATGCACAACATTATGGCTAGTTCCAAATATAATTAAGTCATCAACATATAAACAAATAATGATACCTTCATTATTATTTAGCTTATTATATATGCATTTATCCTCATGACCATAAATCACAAATCCATGTGTAAGCATCATATATCAAAATTTTCATGTCATTGTATAAGTGTTTGTTTTAATCCATACAAGGATTTAACTAATTTACAAACTTTATGTTATTGTCCAAGGACAACACAACCCTCGGGTTGCTCCGTATAAATTTTTTTTTTTTTAATTCACCTATTAAAAAACAGTTTTAACATCCATATGATGTATAAGAGGTTTGTAAATAGATACAATGACAAGCAACATTCTTATAGATGCAATTCTAATAAACGAAGAATAAGTATCAAATAATCAACATGATATTTTGCTTATAGCCTTAAGTTACCGAGCATGCCTTATACTTTTCTATGATCCCATTTGGTTATAATTTTCTTTTAGAAACCCACTTGCAACCATACAATTTTGTTTTAAACACCCACTTTCTACTAATAGGCTTAACCTTAGGTGGAAGCTTAACCCATTCCAAGTGTGATTAGACATAATCTAATAATTTGTTAAAAGCTTCCAACCGTAATGGTGCATCAACAAATTTAATTGCGTCATTATAACACACATGTTCATCTTCAACAATATAGGTAAGAAAATTGTTACCGTAAATCTTTTTCTCCCTAGTTCGCTTACTTCTTCTCTTGCACATCACAAAAAGATCATTAAAAGTATCAATATGTTCATGAAACATATTTTCGTTATTTTTCAAAGGAAATTCATACTTAAAAAATTATTTTTAAGATTCAACAATAGTATTAAATTCTAAATACATCACTATTGATGAAAATAATTCTATATCATGAACTATAGCAAACATAACCAATAAACACACAATCACATATTTAAGAATCAAGTTTCCTCCTTATAGGTTCATGTAGCATGACCTTAGGTAAGTACCCCCACACTATGAGGTATTCTCCTTTTAGATTTGGGTAACATCTTAGCGAACCACCCCCACAATTCAAGATATACCAAGTTAGGCTTACGCCATTTTCAACTTTATTTTATATTTTATAAAAATTTGCAAAACTTCATATTTGCTTCCTAATAAACAAAGCTAAGTAAATATAGAATGGTCATTGTGGGGACATTTTTTGCCTCAAGACCAAGTGTTGCACTTTGTAATCATTTTTGGCTTAAAGTCCCACGTTGGAAAGATCTCTTCCCTCTTTCCACCTTATAAGGGATGACCAATGGCTTAAGAGTACCATTAGCTACTCTTAAGCCATTGGTCATCCCTTATAAGACTCTTAAGCCATTGGTCATCCCTTATAAGGTGGAAAGAGGGAAGAGATCTTTCCAATGTGGGACTTTAAGCCAAAACCAAACTAATGGTACTCTTAAGCCATTGGTCATCCCTTATAAGGTGGAAAGAGGGAAGAGATCTTTCCAATGTGGGACTTTAAGCCAAAAATGATTACAAAGTGCAACACTTGGTCTTGAGGCAAAAAATGTCCCCACAGTCATCAATAAAAATTACATAAAATCTTTTACCACCTCTAGTCATTGTGTGTTTTAAATAATTCAAATTTCCATGTACCAAACTAAAGAGTTTGGTTCCTCTTGTTACAAATTTGCAAGGTTTTATTTATTTATTTCAAATTCACAAAAACCTATCCACCATCTCAAAACAACACATATAGCCAATAAAAATATGTATATGTGTGTGTATATATATATATATATATTAATATCACTCTTGCACTTGGTGGATAAAAGGAATATTTATTCCCACTAAATCTTATCCACTAGCCCAAAATACTAGTTGGATCATTTTGTTTTTTAATATATATATATATATATATAAAGAAAATTTTAATTATTTTTCAAAATTTCTCATTTCATATATTTGTGTCAAGAGACATAAAAATAATAGTTTTTGTACATAGAGCCAATAGCCTCTAACTACTAGAGACCACTCTTAGAACGTCCAAAATTTTACAAGAATAAGACACTTAATATTTTGTAAAATTTGACATCATTATACCACAATTGTATAATACAAACATTTAATAATCCACAATTTCTTTTTCACATGACCATAAATGATTACTTGAATACTTTAGCAAGGAAAATAAAATTTAATTAAATTATAGTATTGTAAGGACTAGGTTTGAGCACTTCCACTGTTGAGTGAATGGAGTCAAGCCCAGCTAGCTCAATACAATGAATTTGTAGAAAGCGGGTTCAAGAACTAGGCCCTAATGAGGGATACGACGGCTAGGCATGGCTGCATGTGGATTGAATAGCATGGACATGGATTTAAATGTGCAATGATGTTCCTCGGCCCTCCGCTTGGGAGCTTGAGGTTCTTATTATTTCTTCAGTTATTGGTTACAAAAGTCTTTCTATTGTTACCGGTTGTTGCAGTATTCTATACTTTTAATTTTCTCCTCTCTTCCCCGTCCCTCTTTCAAGAGGAATTCCTTACATTATATACCCCCTTTCAGTTGATCTTAGTCCTACATTTGTTGATCAAGCAAATTACTACTTGAGTGTTTGTCCCATCAGCCGCCTTCCCATTCTTTTTGTGGGCTGCGGCAGCCAAGGCTGCATTTTTCAGGGGTCATTTCCTCATTAATGCGGCCAGAATGTTAGTTGTGGGCATTTAATGTGGAGGTGACAGTTCATCTTAGATTTGCTCTTCCACCATGCCTCCATGGCTGACACGTTGTACTTGTTCCTTCTCCTTAGATGCTCAGGAAGGCTGCTTTTGGTGGGCCATTACTTCCTCCTCCCATGGTCTCGGTTGGTCGAGGACAGGGTCGTCCTCGGCAAGCTTCCTGGGCAATTTGGACTTTCACACTTCGTCCTCGAGCGTTTCTTCCTCCTCGGCATGGGCCTTGGGTTTGGCACGAAGTGGGCCGGGGTTACCAGATTCTCTGACCCCACAAGTATCATTGTATCTTCATTATACAAAAGGAGTACCAAGTTGATACGGCACTATTGATTCCACTTAACAATAGGAATGCCTTCACCATAAGTCTACAATATTTTTTTTCTCTTTCAAAATTCTACCAAAAAATAAAATTTTATCTCATTTCTCCTAAAAATTATTGCTAACATTTTTTTTTTAATTCCAAAAAACATTTCTCAAAACACATACGTTTTTCTTCAATCTCATGTTCCTCAAATTTCAATAGACATAAAACAATTTCACAAAATATAATACACATATAGTATCACATAATTGCAAATGCAATTAGCTGATGTCCACATATCAAGACAACGTTACATAATATTATTCACATATTAATTTAGATTAGAGAATCAAAATCACATTTGGATGGACGTCATTTTTTTATTATTATAAAATATTAGTCCACCAAATTGTTTAGACAAACCAGATAGCAAAATAAACTCCACAAAAAATATAAGTAATTATATCTAAGAATATAACTACTAGCATTTTTTCTTTATAAACATAATATCATATCACAATATAAAATTTCATGATCAATAACTTGTTTATATCCATTTTGAAGCATGAACTCAACCTTTAAGATTGTTGGAAATATTTTAGTGAATAAACAAGTTTTGATACATAAATAATATCCCAAATAATTAGCAAGAATGTAAATAAGCAATAATAATATAAATTTAAGTAAATTTAGGAACAATCTCACAGTGCTATAAAATCACATAAAGAGCGTTGTCTTTAAAGGTTAATTCATGTCACCCAAAGTAAAACTTGGTGCGATTGGTTCTCCTGGCCAAACAACCCTCCAAGATTAGATTATAGCATCGACCTTTGTGATGTGCACACTTCCACTCACAAAAGGTTTAAGAACAACCTTCTATTGCCTTTCCTTAAAAAAAAAAAAAAAATACTCTTGTAGAAAAATATGTGGGAAAGAAAGATAGTAAAGTTGTGTATATCTAAAATATAGAGTAGTAAAAAGACTCATTAGAAAATGTGTTATAATGAGTATTATATAGGCTACTTATGAAAATAATAGTCTATAGATTGGTTACTAATAACCCTTAAAAGCTCAACGGCTATATTATCAATTATTGTCCAACGACTATTTTTCTCATAAATTTCCAATGGCTAGAAAATAAATAAAAATAAAAGTGTTCGGAACACACACCCACACTAACATATTCTTGTAAACTATATTTATATGCAATAAAATAACATTTAACAATTATAGAAAAAAAAATAACTTAAAAACCCAAAACCAAATTGCAACCCAAAGTAAATTTCTAAAGAACACATAAATACATCAATCTAAAGTAGAGATACAAAAAATAAAAAATTCACACAAAAATAAAACATGAGTGAGAAAGAGAGTAATAACCATTTTCATGTGAGAAAATATGTATAGAATGTGATAGAAAATGTCTTATTTATAGTAATAGAATAAGGATAAGAAGAGTCAAAATAAAAGGAAGAAGAATATAAAATTGAGAGTAGTGGAGAGATAAAAAGATAAAAGAAAAGTTATGGTTAGAAGTAGTGGAGAGAAATGAGAAATAAGTAAATGATGTGGCCGCTGATATGACTCAACAGGAGTGTAGTAACAGTAAATGTAATGGTTCAGCTTTTAGATATATATAGATATAGATGACACCATTTGTCTTTTATTGTAGGTGTTGCTTAATGGCACATGTTTATGGCTGCTTTTAAGTTTTAACCACTTTGAAATTTATTGGGTTAATATCACCTTCTTTTTTTTCTTTTTTCTTTTTGAGCTTTATTTTCGATTGAAAATCCTATCGCAAAGATTGCCCCATCAGTTTCGTTTTTACAATTGTTTTCCCTTTATTACACCATTTGTCATGCTTTCAATGATCCAGGAAAATTTAGATTACTGCCAACAATGTTAATGCATTATATTCCAAAAAGACCATTTTAAATATTGTATGCTTTAATTATAAAGTTAATGTATGGAGTATACAGTATAGTAATGCATTCTTCTCTGTTGAGGTTCTTAATAGAATTGGGGCTCAGACTGTAAATTCATTGGTATTGGTGTTTTTTACTGTGTTTGATATGTGAGATTCAAACCTTATGTCACCAATCAACCTCTATTTATCGAGAGGATATTAAATGATACGGTTTTATGAGATTATCATTTTATAGTATGTATGATTCACACATGCTATGAGAGAGGTTTGTTAAATTATCTCATATAGTATTTTTTTCATATTTAACTTTGAAAAATAAGTTCTCATAGAATTACATTGTTGAAAGCTATTACAGTTTTTTACTACCCTATCATTTTCCTATTAGAGTTTTTTACCCATCATTTACAAAGAATTAGAGCATTTACATAAGTTCGTCTAAAAATTTTCGTCTATTTTAGTATAAGAACCTAATTTTTCTATTTTATACAAACACTTTACAAAAACTCTCACATTAAATTATTTATTATATACTCTGTTTTCTTTAAATAATAATTTTTTATTTTTTATTTCACCTACCAACATACATAAACATTAATGAGAGTCAAGGCAAAAGAGAGAGTATTAAAATAGAAAGTTACTATTTATATTTACATGATTACTGTAATAATAATGTATATGTACAATGTTATAAATGAACTGACCATGTGGTAGTTTATTTTAACAAAAATGTGAAAGACTTCAATTTTTTTTTTTTTTTTTCTATTTTGCAATGTCTGGCTGAGTGCTTTTGGAAACAGGATTTGGATGTAATTGATGGTGTGAAGCATGTGACCCAACCTCATAAAGATGAAACCCAGAACCAAAAAACGTGAATACTTGAATGGTATTGAACCACGTAAATAAGATGAAAAAGTTAATGTATAAATTAAACAATTAACTGTCAAAATGTTGGCATGCCATTATATGATCAAATCTCAATTAATGTCCTAAACCTTCTTTTTAATACTACAAATAGGTGTCATTAAGCTTCTAAGTCCTTCCTTAATATTCCTACCCTTCCTGTGTTCACACCTACTTTATATGAGTGAAACACAGCCCAAGAAAAATATGGTCTTCCAATTCCATTAGCCTAAATGAAAAGCTCAGAACCCAAAGACTGAACATGAAAAGTCCCATAATGTTTCCAGCAACCATGACTGAGATGTTTACAACAATGGGTTCTACCTTAGCTAGTTTTATGTTTGTATGGGCAATCATTCGCCAATACTGTCCATACGAGCTTCGTCGTTTCTTTGAAAAATATACACAAAAAATCACAGGTTACTTCTATCCTTACATAAGGATTTCTTTCCATGAGATTGCAGGAGATAGGCTTAAGCGTAGTGAGGCCTATTCAGCTGTTGAGGCATATCTTAGTGCTAACTCTTCCAAGAGTGCTAAAAAGCTCAAAGCTGAGATGGGTAGAGATAGTAGAAAATTGGTGCTGAGCATGGATGAGCATGAGAGGGTTACTGATGATTTTCGTGGTGTTAAAGTTTGGTGGTTGTTAAGCAAGTCAGTGTCAGCAGCAAGGCAGAATTCATATTATCCTGAACAAGAAAAGAGGTTCTACAAGCTCACATTTCATAAGAAGCACCGTGATATTATCACTGAGCAATACTTGGAGCATGTTGTGAGTGAAGGGAAGGAGATTAGGGTGAGGAATAGGCAAAGGAAGCTGTATACCAACAGTCCTGGTTACAAGTGGCCAAGTTACAAGCAAACTATGTGGAGTCATATTGTGTTTGAGCACCCAGCAAGCTTTGAAACTTTGGCTATGGACCCAGAGAAGAAGAAGGAGATTATAGAAGATTTGATGACTTTTAGCAAGAGTAAGGACTACTATGCAAAGATTGGGAAGGCTTGGAAGAGGGGTTATTTACTATATGGCCCACCAGGGACTGGAAAGTCTACAATGATTGCAGCAATGGCAAATTTGTTGAACTATGATATCTATGATCTTGAGCTCACAGCAGTGAAGGACAACACAGAGTTGAGGAAGCTTTTGATTGAGACAACTAGTAAGTCTATTATTGTGATAGAGGATATTGATTGTTCGCTTGATCTTACAGGTCAGAGGAAGAAAAAATCAGAGAAATCTTCAGATGATGAGAATGACAAGTTGAGTAAAGAAATTGCTAAGAAGGAAGCAAAGGAAGAGATTGGCAGCAAAGTCACTCTTTCAGGGCTTTTGAATTTCATTGATGGGCTGTGGTCTGCTTGTGGGGGAGAGAGGTTGATTGTTTTTACTACTAATTATGTGGAGAAGCTGGATCCTGCACTCATAAGGAGGGGTAGAATGGACAAGCATATTGAGCTGTCTTACTGTACTTTTGAGGCATTCAAGGTGCTTGCAAAGAACTACTTGAGTCTTGAAATGCATCCCATGTTTGATACAATTCAGACGTTAATAGGAGAGACCAAGATCACGCCTGCCGATGTTGCCGAGAACCTTATGCCCAAGTCCTCACTGGATGATGCAGAGAAATGTCTATCAAGCCTAATACAAGCTCTTGAGGAAGCGAAGGAAGAGGCAGCAAAGGAAGAAGCAGCAAAGAAGGAAAAGGCAGCAAAGAAAGAAAAGGAAGCAAAGGAAGAGGCAGCAAAGACAGAGAAAGAAGCAAAGGAGGAGGCAGCAGAGAAGGAAGAGGCCGCAAAGGAAGAGGCAGCAAAGAAGGAAAATGCAGCAAGGAAGAAAGCTGGAATAAAAGAGAATGGCCCAACCAAGGAAGATGCTTTTCAGTCTCAAGTTGACAAAGAAACTGAAAATGTATTGTGAGTTAGCGATGCAACCATGTTTTTTGAGATAACTACGGTAAATTTCTTCAGGCAATTGTCATAGCGACAGGTTGTTGTAGAAATTACAAATATATTTGTGTGCAAATACTTCATGCAGAATCCTGTTCTATCAATGTATAAGAGCAAAAGCAATAACATAAGCACTTTTTTATATTGGCATCATTAACCCATTAAGGAATTCATCAAACATGTTCAAAGAAGAAAAGGGGGAGGGGGGGAGGTCATCAAACATGAGAACAAAGCAAAACAATTCAGAGGATCTAAAATTCAAGGACAAAATGAGAGCGCACGTGAAATAAAGATACAAATTAGTTATCTTTTGAGGGAGGATGGTTCCATTACAATAAACACAACAGTTTCTAACCTGATTGCTTTATCAACAGACCCAACCAACCCAAATGCTCACAGGCAGATCATTGTCATGAACATGAGAGATAAAACTACAAGGCTCGAACATCTAATAGCCCAAATTTTTCAGTTACAATATTAGTTAATGGTTATTGTACATTGATTGGATGAACTAATGAACTCCCAGCAAATTCCGATTCATCTGTCGTAGGTTTTTTCTTTGAATGTAGAAATACTAAAAAATGACTACCTAATCTACATAACTCTCAGCATCACATTGCTCCCTGCAGCAAATCATGCACCAAAGTAGCTGCTTAAATACACCATGGAAGAACTCTGACTGTAAACTTCCTCCGTCGGCTTATCACAAAATTTATAAACTTAACTATCGTACACAGCTTCCCTGGGAGAAAACATACCCCCTTGCTGTCCAGCATAGGGAAGCCTTAGAAGTCATCTGTATCTTCATCTTTCATTACCGTGTTCAGGCCATCATCGAAACCAGAACCAGGAGCAAGCTCATTTAGGTCAAGAAAACGTCTTTTCCGTACACCCTCAATTTCATCTTGACCTGGACTATTTGGTTTCTCCGGTGGCTGTTGTTGCTCTTTCTCCACCGTCTCAGTGTAATCTTCAACAGGCTGATCAACTTTCATTTCCTGGTCATTATCGTTGCCATCAGAATTCTGACTTTCCATTGAATACTCACCATTCTCACTTGCATCTGAGTGTGCATCTGATGCAATTGACTTCTCAGGTTTCATAGACTCTGGTTCGGATTCTGACAACTCATACTGTCGGTAATTAATACGATTTCTGGTGGCCCTCTTACTGCGTCTTAGACCTGACTGGAGCTCATCAACTGACCTTAGTTTTGTTTCCCTCCTAGTACGGCCTGGCAATTTTCTAAGTTTCCGAGGCTCATCACTATCATCCTCACTGGCACTTAAGGAATCATCATCTTCTTCTTCTTCCTCTTCCTCTTCTTCAGCATTTTCGTCATCCCAATGATACTCCTCATCTCCTTCAGAGCTACTTGAAAACTTCCTCCTCTCTTTCCGTTTCTTCAGATATTCCTCATCATAAACAGCTTCCCCAACTATATCATCATCGCTATCGTAGTCTGCATCATTATCTGAAACTGCTTCAACAAAATCTTTTGCCGAATACCGTTGAGGTCTCTGTCTCCGCCGATTGCTACATGTGAATACAATCAATACATGGATGAGTTTAACACATGGAAATAGATTCAGAAAAGCAAAAGGGAAAAATAAATAAATAAATAAATAAAAAATTAACACACCTTCGATCCAGGTCTGTTTTATTATCTTCCTGACCATCATCAAAATCAGGTGACGTGGGAGATGGTGCACTGAAATTGTCATGTTGCGCATGTGAAGGACCACTCCACTTACCATTTGCAGAAGCTTCAGGTTTCCCAAATTCTCTTCTATGTAGAGGTTCAGGGGATGGCTGTTTTCGCCTGACACAAAAGTAAGAACAAGAATGTAAGTCAAGAGTTCATTGTACTGGTATGACGATATGCAAATCAGAGGGAGAGAGAGCAAACAATAAGACCAAATGTCTAGGTGAATAAATTCCATACTTGGTTATCTTGATAGCCTCATTAATGGACCGGTCATAGTCGTCTGCAAAACCATGAAAAACATTCAGATTTTATACATCCATCACACGAGAATAGCATCAAGCACCATAAACATTTCACTCTCATGACATGGTCACCTGGCAGCCCCAATAACAAGAACTAATTTCTATGGGGGATTAGTTCTTTATGATAACTAATAGTAGATAACCCGATATAGCACTGATTTCAAAAAAAAAAAAAAAAAGATTGTATTATGCCTCCACATGAAAGTCAATAATCTCCCCCCCCCCCCCCCCCAACCCACTCGGGGCACAGGCAGCCCCTCTCTATCTCCCCCTTTTCCACTTCTACTGCCCATTCATGCCACTTGCCTTCTGAAACTCATAATGTAAGGTTTCCAATAATGGGTGCAGTACAGGGCGAGACACATATATACCAGAGGATATGGCTCAAGATATAGCTGACTGACAAAAATATACATTAGATGACCCCAACTTGTTGGATTTAAGGTTTTATTGAATTTAGTAGCAAATTATCATCAGGCACAGAGAAATATATGTTCATCTGTTTAAATGATCTTGATACAGCAACAGTTAATCCAAATACACCTCCAACATAGGAAGATTCCCCATAAAAAAACATGGCAAGGGTGTGCCATCCGCCCAATGCATTGATCGCATCCATCCAACTGTTCACTACCTATGTTCTTTAAGAGAACAACTGAGAAGAGAATGCCTGGGTTAAAACCAATGAATTTCCCTGTCTACATTCTTAAATTTATGTTGTCATTGGACAAGTTTAAAACTATACAAATTATGAACAGGTTGCTCTTACCAAAGGTATAGGTGACAGGTTTTCTGTCACGAAGGGAGCGCCCTGGAGCAAGCCCATCCACACTTAAATAATTATCAAGAAGAAGAGCTTGTCTGTGTTGCTTTTTCAGCAACCTCTCTTTCCTCTGCAAATAACAATTAATTGCGGCATTTCAGATAAAATTCTTGCTAGAGCAACAGCAAACAATAGCATGAATCATTAAAGCAAAATAACTATAAGAATTTTTTTTGATAAGTAAGAAGAGAATATTATTAATGAAAAGAATAGCAAGAAAAACACAAAGAGTTCACGGTAGTGAACAAAGGAAAAAGGAACAAAAAGATAGAAGCAGCCCCTAATCTATTTGCTATGTCTGCAGCACACGTGGAAGCTAAGGGAACAAGTAATGCAACTGAAGCTGGACTCTAGAAGTGGCTGAAGATAAAGCAGAGCAGCTGAAGATAAATGCCTCTAGAGTCGTATTTGAATTAATTGATAGTTTCGTATTTGAATTAGGATGTTGTCATTAGTTGTTGTTATCAATAAACTTCCTGGAGATAGGACTCATCCTATTATCTTGGATAGACTTAGCTATTAGGTTGATTGTTATCTTTTTAATTATGTTTATCCTTTTATTTGAGTAGTCGTGGTTGATGTATTTAAACTAAGAGTTATGGAATAAGAGGCAAGCTGATTATATTTACAGAATTCCTTTCTTTTCTATTTGTTCTTGGAGGGTTGTTGCCTCGAATACGACTAGTTATTTCTATTCATTCAACCGGGTCACAGCACTATTCTAATAGATGAAATAAAATCCATAAGGGTAGAACTCAAAATAACTATAAGAATAACAAAGTCAAGGAATATGAATCAAGAAAGACAACCAATCAAGTTAAGAAGGTTCTGGAAACCAACAGCTTTGAGTACCTTATGATCCTTCTCAATCTCTGGAAGCATGTCTATCTTCAACTTTTTTCCTAGTGAAGCCTCTGTTCTATTTTTACTTGAGAAAAGCTTTTCCTGAGATAGATGGACAAGTTTAAATGAGCAGCAGCAGAGAAAAACCAGGAATATATTTTTGTTTAATTTGGCATGCAGCAAAAAAATTGTTATTTGTCTATTAAAACAGATAAGTACCATTAAAAAAGAATCATCATTAATCATCACTTGTAGGTGATGGAACATATTCAATGTGAGAGATTTTATTTGACAAGCTTAAATTTTGCTTGACTCTTAGATAAATATATAGATCAATGAGCACAATATCTACCAGTGAGAGGAAAACACCCCCCCCAAACAAATGGATCCCATGTATTCTCAATGCCCAACTAGTTTTCCTAACCGTACCAATGTTTCCTACCCAAAAGAAGCTACTCCATCCATCGCACAAAACTCAACTCATATAAGCCTTGATTCCAATGTATTGACACTGGCCGCAAAAATCCCCTCTCAAAAACTAATACTGGTCTGCTTCCTAACTGTACCATAAAAATTTTATTTGAAGAAAAGAGCACCATACATAGATAGTAAAGGTTTATTGAAAAATAAACAAACCAAAGAATTTGTACCATTAAAGTACTATATATCCACCAATAGCTTTTGACACCTACAGAAACTGATTGTTTAGAAAGACAGAGGATGTCAGATGATTAACTGGGTATTTGGCGTTCATGTTTCGCAAATTTACAGATGTTTGAATCCTCTTGGTCATGAGTGCTTAAACTTTGTGGTGCCATAATCACTTACTGTAATCTGATGTACATCTTACACACAAAACTATAGCTTTGAAGGACAGTTACTATTGCTTGGAATAAATGATGAGAATCCTTCACTGGCCTCCCTCTCCCCAATAAGAAAAAGTCCAGTAAAGCCCCAAGAGGCCACAAGGCCCACAACAGACCTCTGCAACAGCAAAATGCATGTCCAGTTCTCCACACTTCATACAAACATTTTGTTTGAAAAGTATTTTTCAACTTCAAAAGCTTCTCAACAGTTAACACACCAAAGAGAATATTTATAATAATTTCATGTTTGCTATAAATGGAAAAACATATAGTGGTGAAATGGACGCCAGTTAACTCACTCACATGGAAACATCAGTAAAGTGAAACTATTTTTAGTGCACAGAAATAAGTTAAGGCTCCTGATAGCATTAGCCAAAAGGCTAAAACTCCATTCCAAACATAATAACCTTTCTGTCAGTAAATATGTATTTAATTCACCATAAAAAAAAATTTAGCATCTTGCCATTGGAAGTTCCAACATAGATTTTTTTTCTCTTGAATCAAGCATCAAATGGCAGCTCCACCTAAATGAGAGGTAATGTACCAGCCTAGTGGCTAAAAGCCAATGCAAGCCCTCTAATGATATATTTTTGAGACATACAGAACATTTTGACTTATCAAGATAAAAAAATAATACACACACACACGCTTGAAATTTCTTTAAAGTAGAAAATAGTATATCTAAAAATTCACAACTGCCATTGAAGAATATCACACAATAAAATGTCCTCTATGAACCCAGACAGATCCTCAGACCATGAGTATTTATCTCAATTTGTCTTTAAATTTAATAATGCACAGATGGAAAAAGATATTCAAAATCAAAACATTATTGTTTAAAGATAAATATTATTGATTGAGATTTCCCTTTTTTTCATATTAATCAAAGTACTAACAATCACAACATGTGCCCTCCCCCTTCCAAAAAAAAATTCAAATTATTAAAAATATATATATATATATATCTCAATAACAGGAAGTTGGATAAAAAGAGAAAAAAGAGAGTTGAAAATGAAATTTGATCTATATAATATTTTATAAATATCTTAATTCATGCACATGGACAGACAGATTATGAGACTTACAGAAACATCTTGAAATTCATCAAAATTGGTTGCCACAGTCTCCCACAGGTATGTTGCACTAGGAAGAACCTGGGAACCCTTTGTCTTCGCTTTCTTCACCTCAACTTTCCTTATCTCCCGATACAATCGATGACCAATTATAGGATCATCTTCATACCTGCACTGACCACATTCACCAAGAAGTGATTAAACCCCTACTACACAACAATGCACAAAAACTTGTCATCAAAGAATTATAAATCTTCCACTCAAACTAAAAGATTCTCAGTGTATCTTTTATGCAATGTATGAAAATAATGAGCAATTACACTCCACTCCCATGCAATTTGATTTGAATTTGATCTACCAACTTGTGATTATAAAGTTGCACTTTAACCACATAAGGTCAAACCCATTAAGCATCTGTCAGTCCCAATCATATAGTGTCACGCGCCTCCAAAAAGTCCGCAATATCAACAGAGGAGTTTATCTGAGCTCTTCCACCCAATGCAACCAAAATCCATCACCCGTCACCACCATTTTGATCAAATTTCCATTCAGCTGTGGCCCAAATTTGCCACCCACAATTCATCCCAAACACCATAGTTCCAAGACCATTACACCACCTCGTTCTTTGAGCCAATCAATGTATTTTATAGTTGTATAGTTATGGCAACTTAGTCAAGGACAAGTGCGAGATGGCCACCAAATTCCTTAAGTGGGGAATGAGATAAAGGAGGAGATTGGGTTTAGAATAAAGTCTCCCTAATATCCCAACTGAAGGAATTTTATTCTCATCCAAATTAAGGAATCCCACAACTTCCACCTCATCAAACCCAAAAGAAAGCATAGTCAGTACCAACAATTACAACCCAGAAACAAATCTAAATGCTTAAGCCCATCCTCATCTTGGGACAGTATATTGCAGCAAAGGGATTTTGTTGTCTCAACCCAAAGTAAATTGGAGAGGTGGACGTCATTGTTTGATGTCGCGCATTTGACAGAAGAAATAACTGGAGCTTTGAGGATTCTGAAAGGACAATTCCAGACCTAAAACTTTTCTTCTTCAAAACTCTATTGGATTGGTTGTCAGTTATAGGAAGTCATTCACTATTTTCGGTTCATGCTTTGATGGATGCTTGTAATTTGCACGTTTGATTGTACTTGTCGCTAGTGTATCCTTTTTGTATACTTGGGTGACACTTTTTCGATAGTTTAATAAATTTTTCATTGCTTTTATATATATATATATATATATATATATATTAAGAGAAAGAAAGAGAAGAACCAGAAGCTGAAAGAGCAGTGAAGGAGTGTTATAATGAGCTTTGAAAGAAGACTAAGAAGAAACAGGGGCTTACTTCTAAAAATTAAACTTTTTCCAATTTTTCCTAAACAAAGTTGTGTTTGGCCTACACATATTTTTTTAACGGTAGGACTGGCAGTGGCTAACAAGTACAACTCTTTAAACCACATGTTGGCAACTCAACCCATACTCAACTCACGGGTTGGTAAGTGTTATAAACACTGACAAGGACAAGCAAAGACATACAAGCTAATAGAACTTGATGGATATGGTCTATGAGAACAATAACTACATTACCAGTAAGAAATTCCCTGTGAATCACCCCCAGAACGTTCTTTACGAAATGCAGAAAGTTGAACACCATGTTTAAGCGAGTTGTCAATATAGTTCCGGATATCTTCTTGCTGCAAAAGGTCACTCAAATTCAATACTTATACCAACAGTACTAAAGAAGCATAGATAAAACGGTCAAAGTACTAAAATATCAAATTTCAAGCAATAAATCTATGGTTCCGAGACAGTATCTTTTAGAAACACAAATAAATGCACAGTTAATGTGTATTTAGATAATGTTGCAGGAAAAGCTCTTAAAACAGCACTACCTAGCCATGAAAGGGAATTATTATCCCAAAAAATAAAACAAAAAACATTAAATGCATGACAGGATAGTAAACCAATTGGTTTTATACCAAAACTTAAAAAGCTATTTTCTTGCTTAGGTGACTGCTGGAGGGTTTTAGAAGGAGAAAAACTTTGATGAGACCTTAGGTAAAGCCACAGCATGTACAGAGTTGCAGGAAAAGTTTATTACTTATAAAAAAAAATAAAAAAGGGTTGCAGGAAAAGTGGTGGATTCCAGAAAAGAAAGAGTATTAATTAAAAAGTTGGACATTATTAAGGAGATCTTGAGTAAGCACTAACAAGAATTAGAACAACTAAAAGTGACTAAACAGTTTCCAAACATAATAGGTTTAGATCAAAGAGCACTGAACTATTATAATCTTGCATTGTTCCTCAACAACTTCTATAGCTGCAATGCCATGGGACAAGGACCTGGATTGAGTGTACTGCATGAAAGATTCATGTGCTAAACTCAAGAAATCAGGATTCAAGGTTTTGTTGAACCAAGCAGAATTTTCCATATACATTAAAATAACAAATTATGAATCAGGGGCTAATAATAATGCATGAATGACTTGGACTCAGCATAACCGGATAACCCTCACACTTTCTAGTAAAATTTTGGGGCTAAGTGAAAAAAAAAAAAAAAAAAAAAATCAAGCTAAGTGGTACATACTATCAAGAGCTAATGATGATACTACCTCAACACGAATGTCACAAAGTGCTTTCAAGATGACCACGCGAACCCCAGGATCAAGTGTCTTGTATACATCAACTTCCAACCTAACAAATTAGCATGATTTGATACATTAGTTATATACATAGATTCATATATGAGAGAAATCCATAGATACATGGTACTCACCCATGAGAAGCAACAATGGGTAGATCTCCATCTGCAACCTACAATCAGGTACCAAACTCATGTTAATTTTCCACTACCAAAAAGAGATCCAATCAATAATTTCCATAATCAGTTAAATGAGTACAATGATCTAGTTACCCAATGCCACCAGTCTCTCAATTTTCTACATAAAACGGTGACCCAGGTATCACGTGTAAGTGCCATTCGCGTAACAGGAGGGATCGCCTATAGAAGAGATGAATTAGAAGTGATACAGCAAATGGATATTACTAAATAAATAGAAATCTTCCAACAGCACAGGCATTAACAGGGTCATGCTTGTATCATAAACTCATAATTGCCAGAGGAATGTATCTTACAATTTAATCAGCAATAGTTTCAAATATAACATAAAATCCAAATTTGAGCAGCAAATAGGAGAAACTTTAATGTTTAACGTCTACAAAGATTATGAGACAAGGCAATGTGAAAGCAATATCTCAGGGTAAACAAAGTAATTGACCATCAATCTGTAATATCAAAAAGTAAACAAGATTCGATTTACATTATTCAGATTTTACAACTAAGGATGAAATTCATAGTATACAAAGAAGGCCAATATACCTCAGTTGATTCCACAGTCAAATGATTTTTATGACAAAAGCCTTCTTGCATGCATGATAGATCATACATTAGCTTTAGAGAGTAATATAATGGAGAAATCAAACTTAGGGTATCAATTCTTATTAAAAAAAATTTAAAAACATGTTAGACTGTTTTTAGGAGATCCAACTTAAAAAAAAATGCTCTCAGATCTCTTTGCAGCCAAATGTATGGTTGCTTAAATTTCTGTGGTGATCTTATCAAAAGTAAACGAATTAAAATAATAACTGCCCTTAAGAAAAGAGCAACAATGAACAACCCTATTGTATTGAGTATAATCAAGTTTTACCACCTCTTCTACCATGGCCTACCTTCTTTTTACCGTTTGAATATTATAATGGACATCAGATAGACTATTGTGTTGTCCCTAACATATTATGTAAGTAGCTAAAACTTAAGCTCCCATCCTATAATCTTTCTTCATCAAATAATGTACCATACTTCCGAAACCAGTGACATGTGACTTTGCAATAAGAATTGACAGTGGATCACAGACTTGAAGAATGTTGATCTCCTCTACTGTTTGGCCAATGATCACCTATTTGGGAGATTCTACTGATAAAAAGTGCAATCTTTATCTCCAAAAAATGACATGGGAATTTAACATGCTTGTAATGAATTAGAAGTAGCAGAAAACCAAGAGACAGGAGGAAGAGCATTTTAAAAGAAAGAAAGAAAGATGAGCTCTTTTGGGCCTTTTCCTTTTACAACAAAAACTATCCCAGCTTTGTGCCAAAAAGTGAACACAGAAAAGTCCCCATTCTGGTGTGGGCATAAATAACAAATTAAACATACATTGCAAAACCTAAAGGTGCAAACCACCCCAAGTGCTATAACCAGCAGCTAAATCATGCAGGTTCATTGCACTTAGTGGGGATCCTACATTTCCAACAAAAATCTCAAATGAAGTTTAGAAGCAAACTGTTATCAATATATTTCTTTTAAAAATACTAAATCTTTGTCTTCCAGATATTCTAGTCAGCTCAACAAAGCTTCAATCCCTACCACATGAGGCCTAATAAAAACACCTCCAAACTCCTTTCTTCACTTCTTCTAAGCTTAGAAAAACATTACTAAGACGGGTGCTCGAGTCTGGAAGTCCAAAAACCCACTGCTTAAGCTGTTGAGTTTGATTTCTTAGTCTTATGGCATTCTAACCAGAACTTAAAAAAGTCTACAAAACCACAAAGAACTGTAAGAATAATATAACAATAGCACCTATCGGACCAGAGGATTCCGGCATTTCTCTATCCTACAATTCAAGAAACTGCTGCACATACGAAGCTCGTCACTAAGAATCAAAGTATACAAGAACTCCTACATTCTACTAAGCCATTCTTATTTCCTTCAAGAAACCCTTCCAAACTCAACAAAAGCAAACGAAAAGAAACTAAAATAACCCATTTCGAAACTTACCCTCCTACAGCGTAGCACTCAATTTGAATTGCTTAAAACTAAAGTTGTAAACTTTGCATTCAAACTAGCTCAACAACACAAACACAAAGTGAACATTTTAATGAGCTACAAACAAACCTTCAATAAAGGAATATGTAAGTCACTCAAAGTATCATTGGGAGTAATCAAAGCCGTCTCGAACTCCTCAGCCGAGAACTCAATCGAGATATTCAATAGCGGCCTAAACACCTTCAAACACACAAAAACAACAATAAGAACAATAAAAATAATAAATAAAAAAACACAGCAAACCCAGAAATAGACATAAACCCTAAAGTTGAAAACTTTTACAAAAGAAAACAAAGAGATCAAACACAGTACATGCAAGAAATTGAGTATAGAAGCCAACTCCCACATGGAGCGGAGAGTCCACCGTGGCAATTGAGCCGGCGGGGGCGGGTCCACCAGCTGGGTGACGATCTTGCTGCATTGCTCCTTCTGCGGCGAGTCCTCCAATTGCTGCTGCTGCTGCTGCTGCAATTGCTGGTCCTTCTTCTTCGGCTTGCTCGCCGGAGCAGCGGCCGCGTAGAGCCTCGCGGCGGCCCGGATAGTGCACGCGCGGGAGGGGCGGTTGCTGCGGTTGACGGGGACAGGTGGGGTCGGGGCGGTGTCGTTTTGGGAATTGGGGTTGGGTTCTGGTGATGAAGATCGGTGGTTGTTGGGGATCGGAGACGAGGAGGACATGGTAAAAATAAAATTGTGGGTATGAGAGAGAGATCGAGAAGTAGGGTTTAGGAGAGTTATGGTGGGATTACATGTAGAGGATCATGTGGATTTGTTTGCATTGAAAAACAACAACAACATGGAAGAAGAGGACCAAAGGTCCAAACTCCAAACCATAACTCACTTAGGTTTTTTTTTATTTTTTATGAATGAATGTTGTTCTATCTAATGTTTCTGTTTCTGTTTCTGTGTCTGAGGTTTTTTGTGTTTGTTTTTGTTGTTGTCTTTTTTTTTTTTTTGGGTTTGTTTTTGTTTTTGTTTTCGCTTATGTGAGTGAAAGAGGAAGAAGGGTTAGAGAGAGTGTGTGAGGAAGAGGAAGGAAGAAAGGGGACACAAAAACAAAACACACAATCCCTGGAATTTTGGTGAAAAAAAAAATTTTGGGTTTTTTTTTAATTTTTTTTTTAACTTTTGGGTTATTAGGTAAATTTGTTTTTTGAATCTGGGTTTTATAAATTTGGATAATATTCTGTGGCGGCTAATTAAGAAAAAAAAAATTTAATTTATGTTTTGATGATTTTGATTAATTTGGGATTATTCAGAAAATATAGAACAGTAAAAACTATTTGATTGGGGAAAAAGAAAGAATCTGATAAGTGATAAGGATCATTTATGAGGATTTAAATTTAACTAGGTTTTTTTTTTTAGTTATATTTTCTAGTTTTTTTTTGTCTTTAGACTTTAAAGAAAATGGAATTGACTTTTTAGATGACTTGTTTTGGTTTCTGTGCTGGTAATTGTTTACTTGTGGTTTAACATGTTGTCAATGTTTTTTTGGTAGAAAAATATTCAAAAGTCCCATATTTATAAGATAATCTGCTTTATATTATAGGTTGAAATTCTGTTTTTTAAATTTAAAAAAAAAAAAACCATACCATTAAACAAAAAGGCATAAGGGAAAAAGAAAAAGAAAAAGAAAAAAAAAAAGAGTTGAATCTGAATGTGAAAACAAAATTGATCTATTTGTGACAACTCATTTATCATTGGAGCTAAAGATGAACTTGTTCTAAGCTTCTTTGTTCTCGTCTTTTTATATGTACTATAAATGTACTGGGCACAAAATGCTTTTGTTTTCAGCCACAACCTTTGTAAAATCAATATTTAGCACATCTTTGTTTAATAAGGGGAAAAAATTGTAAAATCTACCAATCATTTGCACTTTGCAACACCACACTTCCCCAATTTCCAGTGCTCCATCTGCTCCTTCCATTGACTGCATATCTCTCACCCCTAGTTTTGATTAACCAAACCAAAAATAGGAAAAATAGAATTGCCATGTTGCATGTTGCATGTTGTGTTGATGTGGCCATGACTATCTACTATACTTATACAAACCATCTCTCATGTATTTAATATTTCTTTCTATCCAAATGAGTTTTAATTATTAACTTGCAGTAACAATTATACACCTTTAATAGTTTCTATTTGATAAACTAGATTGCATTAAATAAAAGTTTCTAACAAACAAGATATGCATTAAATAAAAGCTACACGTAAAGCACATTGAGATAATTACAAAACAACCTTCTGGCTGCTCAACATGTGTTTGAAATAACTTGATATGTGCCAGTAACCTATGGGTTTAGTTGACATCTTCTGACATCAACAATGATAACGTTCAAGGTTTGACTCCTCAATCCTTTAATGCACCAAAAAACAAAATCGATATGTTATATTTTAATCTTCACCGAAATAACTTGATATGTGTCTGTAATCTATTGATTTATACCAATATGGTACTTCAATTTTCACTGAATATAAATTAAATTGTTTGTTGATGTAATACAAATAAATACCTTCCCTTTTTTAGACAGAGAAAAAAGAACTGTCTCTCTCTCATGCACATATCCAAAGTTAATTTTGCAATTTTGTTTTGGGTTACCTAGCTAGATTCAGTAATGGACTAATGGTTTAGTTTCTTTCTTCATAAGATTAAATGTGGGATCTGATGGGCAAGCTGGGACTAAATGTGGGCCTTTTTATCAAACAAGGATTTGAGGCTGTAGCATGGACCTATCAGAATCTGGCCCAATCAAAGGTCAGTTATGGACCTTCAGAAAACTTTTTTTCTTTTGTGATTGTTAGATAGGCCCGAGTTCAGTTAGGTCAATTACGTTTTATATTGTGCTTATAATATATATAAATATATATATATATATATATATATAGTTACATAACGTACTTATGTTATATTATTAGACATAGACTATGTCAATATATATAGTTCTCATAAAAGAATAATAATACAAACCGTTTTTATGATACAATGAGCAGCTTAGAGCATCTTCAACAACTTAGCCAAATTTTCACATTGTTTGAAAAGCAAATAGTTTTACCTACTTACTTTTTCAAATACATTTTTTAACATACTCTTTATCCGATCTCTATCATATTTAAATATTACTTTTTCATTATTTCTTACATCTTTTTTTTTTTTTTTGAGAGAGATTCAACCTATGAAGTTCGCTTCTCATGATAGCTTTTTATCATTAGACCAAGATATCAATCGGTTTTTGATGTAAACAGGAATCGAACCCCTCTTTATTCTTAATGAGCACACAAAAAAAGAGATAGAGGTTGAATAATTTAATTAATGGAGAGAGAGAGTTGAATATTTTAGTCATTAAAATTCATTTGGAGATTAACAATAACTCTCAATATGTGGAAAGTAATGTAGCTAATCTATTTTATTTCTATTTTTACATTTTGGAGAGGTTGTTGCAACTGTTTTTTTGGATTTGCTCTCCAAATATGGTTTTTAAGAGTCTATTGAAGATACTCTTAGCATTTTAGGGGATCTATCTGACTAAACATTCCTCAAAATCTTTAGGGTATGTTTGGTTGGAGTGAAAACAGGGAGAATGGAAAATAAGGAGAGGAAAATATGGTGGAAAATGACAATTTTCACTGTTTGGTTCTGGAAAGAAAACAAGAGAGACATAAAATAGGGAGGAAAATTTTCCCTCCGGACCCACCTTTTTTTATCCTTCCAATTTGGGAAGAAAATGGGGAGAAAAAAGTGCTGAATGATGTACTTTACACAAATACCCTCACTTTATTCATCTCACCTACCCCCTCACTTTATTCATCTCACCTGTGACCTGATTACTTTTGCCTTTTCATCCTTATCACTTTCTTAGCACCTTCACAGCATAGCAACGTGAACTACTTCAGGTTCTCTTCTCTTTTTTTTCTTTTCTTTTTTTTTGCTTTTTTTGCCTTGTTTAATCAACATAGCAACGTGACCCTGATTACAAAATCTTTTGCCCAGTTAAATTTATATGTACACTATTGTAATTTTTACATTATAATAATAAAAATAATAATAAAAATTTATACGTATGATGTGGTAAATTTTATATTATTTAATGAGTACAAATAAATCTATTTCTTACATATTATGTAACAAGGGTATAATAGTCAATTTATATAAACTACATTCTCTATCCTCCCACTTTTCCATCCTCCCACTAATTTTTTATCCTTCCACTTTTCCACTCCTCCAACCAAACGGACCCTTAAGGTGCAACTTGATTTCTTCTGAGATATGATCCAAATTTGATATGTTCTCATAGTCCTACAATATGCTCATAATAATATTTTTTTATAACCATTAATAATATTTTTAGAATACTCTTAATTTCGAAACTTTAAAATTTTTTTTACCATGTGTCATCTGTCAACAAGCTTTTGTGTTAAGTCTTCAAATTCAAGCCAGTTTCCAATGGCTCACCTTGATTTTGAGGGATTATTATGTTCCCCTTAGGCCCAAGGCAATCAGACCCACCATATTTTTTAATGTAGTTTGTTGTTTATTATAGTTATGATTTAATAATATGGTCTTAGTGTGGGTTCCAGTTAGCTCAACTAGTAAAGTCTTTAATGGTTGAATAAGAGATTTGAGGTTCAATTCCTGTCTACACCAAAAGTCGATTGATATCTTGGTTTGATGATAAAGAGCTATTATTAAGAGCGGACGCTATAGGTTAAAATTGTCTAAAAAAAATATCGTCTTAGTTAATGTTTCCTAAAAAAAAATTAATGCTTCCTCAAGAAAAAAGTTTCAATAGTAATGTTTTATTTATTTTTGTAGGGGGTAAAACAAATGATCTGGCCCAATCTAGATAAGAATGGGCTGGAATGGAGGTCCAATTCAATTAATTTGAAGCGGTGGATTATCAAGGCCAACCCTTCAAGCCTTAATAGCTTCTCTTGGTAATTTAAAGAAAGAAAATTGGCTAAGACTGCAATTTAAGTAGAGAATATAGAAAGAAAGATAAGGATTCTTATTTAAGTTTTCCCTCGGGCTGTCCAAGGAGCAATAGTTCTATGGGATATACACTTTTCAGGTACACAGTTCTTAATTCCCTCTCTCTTTTCTATTTCTACCTCCTTTTATCTCTCCCAATCCCCTTATCAAGAGATCTTCCTTCTTATGTATAGCTGCCGAGATTGCATCGAAGCCCTCCACTTGGATGATCGTTAATTCTTCCTTGGATACTTGTCTCATCATTGCTTTGCTAGTGGTGGTAGAGTAGGATGCAGGCTATAGGGGCACTATTCAAGGACCATTCTGCCATTAATGTGGCAGGCTGAATTCATACAATGCATTAAATATGGAGGTGATGGGTGCTTTATCTAGAAGTTTCCTCCTCCCATTGCTTGCACTTCTTTACTTCCTTCCTTGGCCTTTGACCTTATAGCCTTGGTGGTTTGTCTTTAGTCTCCTAAGGAGTGTCTGGCCCTTGGGCGAGCCGCCTTCCTCGGTTTCATTGACTAGACCATCCTGATTGTGCTGGGCCTGATTTGATGAATAGTCAGGCCTAATTGCTCCTCGGGTTAAACCCATTTGATGATCTTCCTTCTTTGGGCTTTCCCCTCCCACAATTTTACTTATCAATATTTGTGTATGGCATGGGCATAATTAATAATAACTAGTTGAAGGGCTCGCGCGATGCGCAGATAATGTTGTAAGTTGCTATATGAGAAAGTTATAATTCTATATATAGTTAAATGATAGAATGTGATTGAAAAAAATCCGCAAGTGATATTCAAGGCCTTAGGATGAAGCTGATAGAATGCATGCAAGACACATAACAATGAGAGTTCCATTAGATATTTTGATAAGTTGGAAATGAAATCTCATCATGTCCCTCTAATTTCTTCTTTCTTTGAAATAAACATTTGTGCTAGTCTTAGTTGCCTACTCTTAGGGTACTTTTTTTTTTTACACCTAATTTTATTTGAGTACCACCTATTTATTTTCAAATACCACCAATAAGTTATTGGGTTTTCCCAAATATTTTTTACTCTATTATTATGTTTATCACAAATGTTCCATATCTCATTATCTAAATTGAGTCATGATATAAACTATCACAAAAAACCCAAAAACTCATATTTTATTTAATTTTATTATCATTATTTAGCTAAGCCAAAAACCGGCCCTATGAACCCAATACACACATCATATTCTATTTAAAGCCCAAGAATACTTATGTTTGGAAATATTTGAAAAGTCAATGATTCAAGTCCATGGCAAAACAATTTTATCAATGGAATTCAAATCCATAATTGAAGCCCATGATTTAAACCCATGACAATTTATTTATCTAAAACCCAATTCACATTGGCAATTGTGGGGGAGAAAAGCCCAGCCCAACTTATTGGGCCCAAGGCCCTATCCGAGGACCACTGTTAGTCCGAGGAGACCAGGACACGGGCCCCCGTGAAAGGATGCCCGCTGGCGAACACGTGCACTGTCCGAGGAGTTGTTCATATGTCCGAGGAGGCCGATACCCTCAGATCCGACGAGGTTTTTGTCCGGCACGTGTCAAGCGATCAATCTGACAAGTGTCAAGGGAGAAAAGGGGCCTCGGACACACAAAAGGTGACTGGAACAGAGAAATATCAAGGAGACAGACTTCAACCACCGCATTTAATGCACTGCACCTACCCTTCTGGCCGCATTTATGTGGAGAAGACCCCTGAACAGTGCATCCTCAGCTACCGCCACTCAGACAGGGCTAAAGGGGGAGTGTGATGGGACATGCACTCAAGTGGGCGCCTAGATGATGAACAAGTGGACGGTGGAAATGTAGAAAGGCAGTACTATATAAGAGGGGAATATCTGATAGGGGGGATCGAAAATTAAGAGAGAGAAAAGGCCATATAATTTTACTGTAGCCCCAACATTTGTAACTTAAGTTCATCAATGAAAATCGCCTCCTCGGACGAGACATTCACCACTGTCCGAGCACTTTTTTATTCAAATCTCCCCATCTTCTATGCTGTTTAATACTGTTATTTTTCATTATTAGCCTAGCTCTTTCACCCACTCTTTACAAATTTATTGTTTTGGGTTCAGTGGGCTTCGAACCCATACCTCCTTGGGCTTGGGCTGCAGAATCTGACCCTACAATTGGCGCCGTCTGTGGGGAGAGCTTGTGCAAGGGTGAAAACAACAGTTGACAATGGCAGAACAAGGTGAACAACAAGCAGAATCCAGGGCATCCCAACACGTGGACCATGTCGTCAACTTAGAGAGGAGACAAAACCGTGAGGGCAGTGTACACACCGTGCGCCTTAGCCAGAGCCAATCACAGAGCGGGAGTCACATGTCCCATGCAGAGAAGAACCGTGACTTACAGCTGGAAGTGGAAAAACTAAAGAGAGAGTTGCGACACGCAAAGAGAAAGCGGGCTTCCTCGTACTCTGAAGATGATCTTGATGACGAGCAGGACGTCTCTTACCAACACAAGTCCAAGACACCAGCTAGCGAGTCCTACACCTATGTAGAGGAGTCCCATCGTAAAAGGGAGCGTAGGAGCCCATCACACGAGGACATGGAGAATGATGCCATGAACAGGGCTCTAAACCAGATATCTAGATCACCCTTCACGCGCAGGATAGAGGAGGCCAGACTCCCTCGGCGTTTTAATCAGCCAACGTTCACCGTCTACAACGGTAAAACTGACCCCGTCGAGCACGTGAGCCATTTTAACCAGAGGATGGCTGTCTACTCCAGAGATGAAGCTCTGATGTGCAAGGTCTTCCCTTCCAGTCTTGGGCCCGTTGCTATGAGATGGTTTGATGGTTTGAGGGCGGGCTCCATCAACTCCTTCAAGGAGCTCACTCAGGCGTTCGGCTCCCGTTTTGTTACGTGCCGAAGAGTGGCCAGGCCTCTCTCTTCCCTGTTATCCCTGTCCATGCAGGAGGGCGAGTCCCTGAAGGCATATTCAGACAGATATTGGGAGATGTTCAATGAGGTGGAGGGCAACAACGATGCAATGGCCCTCAGCACGTTCAAGCTCGGCCTCCCTACTGACCACGGTTTGAGGGGATCCCTATCTGGCAAACCAGTCACAAACGTGCGTCAACTGATGGACCGCATAGAGAAGTATAAGAGAGTTGAAGAAGATCAGCAGCAGGGCAAGGGAAAGGACAAGATTATCCCTCAGGAGAGGAGAGATTCGCGGTCGGATCGGTACAATTACAATAAACCGCGAAGGGATTTTGCCGGGCAATCAGGATCGATGAATCCTCAATCGGTCAACACCGTGTTCAAAGAGCCAGTGCATCAGGTCTTGGAAAAGATTAAGAATGAATCATTCTTCAGGTGGCCGAACAAGATGGTAGGAAACCCCGAGAGACGCAACCACAATCTCTACTGCCAGTACCATCAAGACCATGGGCATACAACGGAAGATTGTAGGAGTCTGTGGGATCACCTAGACCAGTTGGTCCGCGATGGTAAGCTGAAACATCTTCTGCACCCCTCCAGCGGCCGAGCGCCGACGGGCTCAGGGCCACGCAGGGACGACCCCTCAAAGCCACCGCTTGGGACTATAAACGTCGTCTTCGCGGCGCCGGGAAGAACAGGGTCCTGGCCTTTCAAAGTTATGTCAGTGGGCCGACCACCCGCAGGGGAGTCGAGCCGAGGACCGAAGAGAGCTAGGTCTGGTGCCCCGCTGGTCATGGGATTCTCGGACGAGGACATGATCGGCACCATCCAACCCCATGATGATGCACTAGTCATCACCCTCAGAATAGGAGGGTACGATGTAAAGAGGGTGATGGTGGACCAGGGCAGTGCCGTGGAGATAATGTACCCGGACCTCTACAAGGGGCTAGGCTTAAAACCCCAGGACCTGACGCCGTACGATTCCCCCCTATTCACCTTTGAAGGAAGGCCTGTCATTCCGAAAGGCCGGATACGCTTACCTGTGCAGTCCGGCTCCGAGGTGGTAGAGCTGGATTTCATCGTCGTGGACGCATATTCGCCCTACACGGCACTCGTAGGCAGACCTTGGATTCACGCACTTGGGGCTGTCCCCTCTACTTTGCACCAGAAGGTCAAATATCCATCAGAAGGACAGATACATGAAATCCGAGGAGATCAGTCTGTTGCTAGGCAGTGCCTGATAGCCGCCATTCAGCATGAGGCCCCAGCCGAGTCCTCGGACGTAGCTGGGAAGAATTTATAGCAACTACAGTCCCGGGGATTGCCCTTTGAAGAACCAGATGAAAGCGCTCGGTGTGAGGATCTGACGAAAGTAATCATTGGGGATGATCCTGACAGGTTCTTCCAAGTCGGATCTCAGCTGCCTCTTCAAGAGAAGGAGGAGCTGATAGAGTTCCTCATGCAAAACCTCGACGTGTTTGCCTGGAGTGCTTACGAGGCCCCAGGGGTGGACCCGGAGTTCATATGCCATCATTTGAAGGTGAGCCCACTGGTCACCCCCAAGCAGCAACCTATTCGGCGCCCATCCAGGGAGCACGCTGACGCAGTGAGGGACGAGGTGACGAAACTCAAAGCAGCTGGGGCTATCAAAGAGGTTTTTTATCCCGAATGGCTAGCGAATACCGTGGTAGTAAGGAAGAAGAGTGGGAAGTGGCGAGTATGCGTGGACTTCACGGACCTGAATAGGGCATGCCCCAAAGACCCGTTCCCTATGCCGAAGATCGATCAGCTGGTTGACGCCACTGTCGGCCACCCTCGGATGAGTTTCCTGGACGCCTTCCAAGGCTACCACCAGATACCATTAGCCCTGGAGGACCAGAAGAAAACTGCCTTCGTCACCCCTATTGGCAACTACCACTATAAAGTGATGCCGTTCGGCCTGAAGAACGCGGGAGCTACCTACCAGAGGATGATGACGAGGATGTTCGAACCACAGCTGGGCAAGAACATCGAGATTTACATAGATGACATGGTGGTGAAGAGCAAAGTTATAGCCGAGCATGTGAAAGACCTTGAAAGTACCTTTGAGGTTCTACGGAAACACAAGCTACGACTGAATGCCTCTAAGTGCTCGTTTGGGGTGGGGTCCGGCAAGTTCTTGGGATACATGGTCACCCACAGAGGAATTGAGGTCAACCCCGACCAGATAAAGGCCATCAACAACCTCCGAGCTCCTCGGAATCCCAAGGAAGTTCAAAAACTGACTGGAATGACAGCTGCCCTCAATCGGTTCATCTCTAGATCAGCAGACAGGTGTCGGCCCTTTTTCTCTCTACTCAATAAGTGGAAGGGATTCGAATGGACTGAGGAATGTGCTTTGGCGTTCCAGCAACTCAAGGATTACCTGTCTCGGCCACCAATCATGTCCAGTCCTGAGCCAGACGAGGTACTGTTCGCCTACATCGCTGTAGCTCCCTATGCGGTGAGCCTGGTGTTGATACGGTCAGACTCTGGTGTACAAAGGCCCGTCTATTACATAAGCAAGTCGCTGCACGAGGCTGAGATTCGTTACTTGCCACTAGAGAAGGCCATCTTAGCAGTAGTGCTTGGCACACGGAAGCTACCACACTACTTCCAAGCCCACACGGTGATCGTTCTCACACAACTCCCACTCAAAGCTATACTCCGAAGTGCCGATTACACCGGTCGGATTGCCAAGTGGGGTACAATCTTAGGGGCTTTTGATATAAGATACATGCCCCGCACATCGGTCAAGGGGCAGGTCCTCGCAGATTTGGTGGCTGAGTTCACGGAGCCCCAGCTAGAAGAGGTGAAGCCCGCGTCGGGCATGGATGAAAAATCAGTTGGCATGGTCTCTCAACAGAATCCTTCCCATTGGGAAGTGTATGTCGATGGCGCGGCGAACCAGAGAGGCTCTGGAGTTGGGCTAGTATTGATATCCCCCGAGAAAATCATTATCGAGAAATCGCTAAGGTTGGACTTCTCGGCAACGAATAATGAAGCAGAGTATGAGGCCCTGCTGATGGGGATGACTATGGTCCGAAGAATGGGTGGGAAATCCGTAGAGCTGTTCTCGGACTCAAGACTGGTAGTAGGTCAAGTACAAGGCGAGTTCGAGGCAAAGGACGGAAGAATGCAGGGATACTTAGGTCGTGTCAAACACCTACAATCAGAGTTTGAATTTTTCAGTTTGCTGCACATCCCCAGGAGTGGCAACTCACATGCTGACTCCCTGGCCACGTTAGCCACCTCTTCGGCACAAGGCTTGCCGAGGGTCATCCTCGTCGAGGACCTGCACAGGCCTACAGAGACAAGGTCAGGGGGAGTCCAGGTTCACCAGATCAGGGCCGGGCCGTGCTGGATGGACCCGTTGATCAAATTTATCAAAGAAGATATACTGCCTGAAGAGAAGGCCGAAGCCGATAAAATTCGGAGGAAGGCGACTAAGTTCTGGCTATCCGAAGACCAGAAACTATACAAGCGCTCCTATTCGGGACCATATTTGTTATGCGTACATCCCGAGGCGACCGAGACGCTGCTAGAAGAGTTACACGAAGGAATCTGTGGGAGCCACACCGGAGGCAGGTCCTTGGCTCACCGAGCCCTCACCCAAGGCTATTGGTGGCCTAACATGCAGAAGGAGGCACACGAGTACGTCAAAAGGTGTGACCAATGTCAGCGCTTCGCTCCAAACATTCACCAGCCAGGGGGAAGCCTCAATCCGCTGTCTAGCCCATGGCCCTTTGCCCAATGGGGCTTGGATATTGTGGGACCCTTCCCCAAAGCTGCAGGAAACAAGAAGTACCTCCTGGTCGGAACAGACTATTTCACCAAGTGGGTTGAAGCCGAGCCACTAGCCAATATCAGGGACGTTGATGTGTAAAAGTTCGTGTGGAAGAACATTGTCACACGGTTTGGAGTTCCTCACACCCTCATCTCGGACAACGGTTTACAGTTCGACAGCAAGGCCTTCAGGAATTACTGCGGCGAGCTGGGAATTACAAACAGATACTCCACTCCAGCCTATCCCCAAGGTAATGGCCAAGCAGAAGCTTCCAACAAGGTCATACTGAACGGTTTAAAGAAGAGGCTAGATGATGCAAAGGGCAGATGGGTAGAGGAGTTGCCACATGTGCTTTGGGCTTACAGAACTACGCCCCGCAGGTCCACTGGAGAGACCCCTTTCTCGATGACCTATGGGGCTGAAGCTGTCATTCCTCTGGAAACAGGGTTCCCAACACTAAGAACTAGCTCATTCAGTCTAGCCGACAACGACGAGCAGCTACGGAAGAGCTTAGACTTAATTGAGGAAAGAAGGGAGAATGCAATGGTTCGGTTGGCACACTACCAACAAAAGCTCAGACAAGGCTACGACGCTAACGTGAAGTTGAGGCCTTTGGAGCCCGGTGATCTGGTGCTGAGGAAAGTTGTGGGCACCGCCAAGAACCCAGCTTGGGGGAAATTGGGACCCAATTGGGAGGGACCATATCGCATCACTTCAGGCGCTGGTATTGGAGCATATTTCTTAGAAGATTTGGATAGTCATGTAATCCCTCGCCCTTGGAATGTAAATAACCTCAAGAGGTACTTTTATTAATCAAGTCTTCTCTTCAGTTGATATACCAATTCTCTGCGTAAAGTTCTCTCAGGTGTTTAAACTTAAATCCAATCATGCCTGTAGTCCTCGGACCAGATGATTAGGGTTAGTTAACACTCATTCACCGCTTTCTCTCAAGTGTTTAAACTTAAATCCAATCATGCCTGTAGTCCTCGGACCAGAGGATTAGGGTTAGTTAACACTCATTCACCGCTTTCTCTCAAGTGTTTAAACTTAAATCCAATCATGCCTGTAGTCCTCGGACCAGATGATTAGGGTTAGTTAACACTCATTCACCGCTTTCTCTCAAGTGTTTAAACTTAAATCCAATCATGCCTGTAGTCCTCGGACCAGATGATTAGGGTTAGTTAACACTCATTCACCGCTTTCTCTCAAGTGTTTAAACTTAAATCCAATCATGCCTGTAGTCCTCGGACCAGATGATTAGGGTTAGTTAACACTCATTCACCGCTTTCTCTCAAGTGTTTAAACTTAAATCCAATCATGCCTGTAGTCCTCGGACCAGATGATTAGGGTTAGTTAACACTCATTCACCGCTTTCGCTCAAGTGTTTAAACTTAAATCCAATCATGCCTGTAGTCCTCGGACCAGATGATTAGGGTTAGTTAACACTCATTCGCCACCAGCTTAGGTGTTTAAACTTAAATCCAATCATGCCTGTAGTCCTCGGACCAGATGATTAGGGTTAGTTAACACCGTTAGCTCAAGTGTTTAAACTTAAATCCAATCACGCCTGTAGTCCTCGGACCAGATGATTTGGGTTAGTTAGCACTCGGTTACAGTTCTATAGTGTTTAAACTTAAATCCAGTCATGCCTGTAGTCCTCGGACCAGATGATTTGGGTTAGTTAGCACTCGGTTACAGTTCTATAGTGTTTAAACTTAAATCCAATCATGCCTGTAGTCCTCGGACCAGATGATTTGGGTTAGTTAGCACTCGGTTACAGTTCTATAGTGTTTAAACTTAAATCCAATCATGCCTGTAGTCCTCGGACCAGATGATTTGGGTTAGTTAGCACTCAGCTACGGTTCTGTAGTGTTTAAACTTAAATCCAGTCATGCCTGTAGTCCTCGGACCAGATGACTAGGGTTAGTTAACACTCCGGTGCGGTCCGTGTTTAAACTTAAATCCAGTCATGCCTGCAGTCCTCGGACCAGATGACTAGGGTTAGTTAACACTCGAGTACATTCGAATTCTATAATCCTTGAACCAAGCGACAGGTTAGTGCTAAAACTCCTAATCGCGTTTAAGTTGTTTCTGATTTATAAATCTCTCCCCTAGTCGTGTTTAATTTGAAACCGAGGAATGACAACTTATGTTTAACTTGGAAAGACATGCAATCCATCAATAACTCTTGGTGGGCCTATTCTTTTCATTAATAATCTTAGTTATGATGTGTCAAATAGGTTTGTTTGTATTATTTGGTTACAAGTGCAATGTACAGTTGTATATGACAAAAATAGTTGGTAAGACATGTATTTAAAGACATCATAGACGAATGAAAATCTATTCCATTAATAAAAAGTTGGTTTACAATTCTTCGGACAAAGGAAAGAAAACACAGGTGCAAAAAAGTGAAAGCCTTATACATCTATTTCTCTGCCGAAGGGAGCACGGGGTCAGCAGCCTGGCCTATCCGAGCAGTTGCGTCAGGGGCTCGGTCCTTGGGCTCAGAAGGAATTCTCTCTTCGCCTGACCCTTGGCCTTTCTCTTTGGCTGGCTCAGCTGGCTTATCCTTGCCGCTTGGCTGACCAGTTTCCTTACTTGCTCCCACAGTGAGTGGAGCGTCGCCGACCAAAATTGGTTCCGAAGCTTCCGGAAGCTGTGGAGCAGGAGGGGGGTCAGTTCCAGGGAGCTCTCGGATATCAGGATCGTAGTATACGCTCCCAGGCAGCCTCAGCTCTGAGTCGGCAGGGACTCCAGCTGCATCCAGGGCTTTGCCCCAACTTATGTTGCAGTAATCTCGGCTGACCGAGGCGAACTGCTCTAAAAGCTGGGACGTGGCCGTCTCTACCCCCAGCTGGTGAGCTGCCTTCTTTTCAGCCTCAACCGCCTCCTGGGCCAATTGGGCTTTCTCCTCGGCATATCGGACGCTGTCTTTGGCTTTTCGGAGTTCATCCCTTAGCCCGTTTACCAGCTCCCTCTCGGTCTTCAGATCGGCCTCTGTCGCCTTTAGCAGCTTACGCTGGTCCTCAACCTGCTTTTCAACATTTTTTATTCCAGCGTCAAGACTTTTCTTCTGACTGGTCATATCCGCGAGCTCCCCGGACAGACGGGTATAATCGTCTTTCAGCTGGCCCAGAGATTTCTCAGCCTCATCTCGGGAACAGATCGCCGCCTGGGTTTCAAGGCGATTCTTCTTCTCCCACTCCTCGGCCACGTAAATCTGCTGAGTTACCTGCGTGATGGAAACTAGTGTCAAACACGGAAAAATAGGAAAGGCAAAGGTCAATGATTCAGCTAATCGGATTGAGGTTACTTACGATGGCCAAATCCCTCTTCAGGGACCGAAAGAGCTCCGGCTGATTGAAACGCCTGAAGGACTCCATGTCATGAGGGAGGAGAAGTGGTTGCTGCAGGGCCTCAGCAACGTAGCCGGCCCTCCCCCCATCGTAATTCCTGAGGGAGGTCTCCCAGAGGATTGGAGCGCCCTCCAACTCCAATTTTGGAGACCAAATCCGTGGTCCCCCTCCTCCTCGGCGCACCTCTGCCACTGTGCCCTCGTCTCGGCTTTCAGTAGACGCAGCCCTGCGAGTTCTGTTGTCTTGTGCCACCTTTTGCTGCTTGGCCCCCTTGGTTGGTGGCGCCTGTTTTTCCTCCACCTCAGTGTGGGGTCTTTTCTTCTGCAGTTTTAGCATGGGCTTCAGGTTGGGGTCAGGGATCTGAGTAGGCACCGGAGGAAGTGTCACCACCATCTTAGATGTCCCAGCATCTTTTGGGTCTGACTTTTTGCCTCTCCCCTTCATCAAATTCCTCAGGTCCATATCTTCGTCCGAGGAGTCTTCTAAGTGAGTAGCTAACAAGTTAAGCTGGGCGCCTGGCTGCTCGTAGGCCTCCTCCTCGGCGTCTGAAATCTCTACCACCTGGTTTACCCTTGAAGCCTCTCCTTCAAACTGAAATTCGTCTATCTGTTCTTCTAGCGACGAAGTAGAAGAGCCAGCCCCCTCACCTTCAATCTCCTGTCCGAGGGGAACTTGCTGAAGTGGTTGGATAAGGGGAGGTGCAGCCCGAGGGATTGGACGGGGTACAGGATCAAGATCGTATGGCGCTAAGAAGCCCTTCCGACCAACGTCGATGCGCGCAAGGCGATAGTCTCCCTGGACGATTGCGTTGCCGACCGGTTGATAACCCTTTGGCTTCCCTGTATATCCGAGAATAAGGGGAGCAGACCGCAGTTGCCCGTCGTCGCTCACGAAGATCTCCGACCTTAGAAGGAAATTGAGAGCAGCAACATTCGTTAAGCTGATCCGAGGAGAAACTTGTTCCTTATCTGTTGCAAGTAAAAGGAAAAAATGGTTAGAAGCTCGGAAATAGTGACCGAAGAGAAGTCAAAAACAGTTAAAAGACGGGGGCCCTAAGCCTATGGTCAGTGCGCCTAATTCTATGTCACACCTGGCTTCCCATGCTTGGTTGGGCAACCAGGGCCGTTTCGCCAGGCGCCCGAGACGATCACGTAGTCGTCTTTCATCCCTTTGTTGGATTTGGGAAGGCAAGAAATGAGCCTGACGACATCCGACCTGGATTTCAAATAGTACCCAGCATCTTGCTGGCTATGGCATTCGTACAGATGTACCACGTCAAGCCAGGTGAGTCCCAGCCCCATATGGCGCTCAAGGTCCTCAATCGCTCCTAGGATTCTAAACATATTGGGCGCGCACTGCCAGGGAGTAAGCCTATGGTTCCGAAGGTAGGCAGTGGTGATGGGACCCATGGGGATTGTCATTCCCCCTTCTTTGAAGGCGATGAGGGGGATAACCACCTCTCCTGTCTCCCGGTCTGTTAGTATTTTTTCTGGAGAGCAATACCTCACACCCACGTTAGGGGGGATGCGATACGTGGTCCTAAACACCTCTATTGGCTCAGGGCTGTCCATCATGCACTCGAGTTTTCCCATGGTGCTTAAGTAAAGCGGTTGGCCGAAGAGAAAACTAAAAGATTCGAAGGGCGACGACTTACAAGGGCTAGTCCGGAGAAGCGATTGCAGGCTCGTAGAAGGGCTCGTGAGGGTTCTGAGCAAGATTGGCACCGGCGACTGAGAGATTCGGACGGAGAGATTTGGGCGGAGTGAGGCGTCTGTTCTTGCTGGAGCGTCTGGAGATGGAAAAGTGAGGAGGAAGTGATTTCCTCCGAAACTTTATACGGGGTCAAGCGAAGGGTCAGGGGCACTCCCGTCCAAATCATGAAGAAAAACCACAGCCATTGGATCAATCAGCCACCGTTGGATGGGAAGGACAAAACGTCGCCTGGTGCAGTTAATGCAGCGCCTTGGGAATAAGGAAACCGCAGCGGCATTAATGAGGTGTTTGCTCCCACGTTCACACACGTGCCAGCTCAGTTGTGCGTGTTCCCAAGTTTTTGCTCCGTGGCAAGTCAAAATCCTACTTTTTCTCTTCGGATGCGAAGGAAAAACTACAATTTTGAGGGGCTATTGTGGGGGAGAAAAGCCCAGCCCAACTTATTGGGCCCAAGGCCCTATCCGAGGACCACTGTTGGTCCGAGGAGACCAGGACACGGGCCCCCGTGAAAGGATGCCCGCTGGCGAACACGTGCACTGTCCGAGGAGTTGTTCACATGTCCGAGGAGGCCGGTACCCTAAGATCCGACGAGGTTTTTGTCCGGCACGTGTCAAGCGATCAATCTGACAAGTGTCAAGGGAGAAAAGGGGCCTCGGACACACAAAAGGTGACTGGAACAGAGAAATATCAAGGAGACAGACTTCAACCACCGCATTTAATGCACTGCACCTACCCTTCTGGCCGCATTTATGTGGAGAAGACCCCTGAACAGTGCATCCTCAGCTACCGCCACTCAGACAGGGCTAAAGGGGGAGTGTGATGGGACATGCACTCAAGTGGGCGCCTAGATGATGAACAAGTGGACGGTGGAAATGTAGGAAGGCAGTACTATATAAGAGAGGGGAATATCTGATAGGGGGGATCGAGAATCAAGAGAGAGAAAAGAGCATATAATTTTACTGTAGCTCCAACATTTGTAACTTAAGTTCATCAATGAAAATCGCCTCCTCGGACGAGACATTGATCACTGTCCGAGCACATTTTTATTCAAATCTCCCCATCTTCTATGCTGTTTAATACTGTTATTTTTCATTATTAGCCTAGCTCTTTCACCCACTCTCTACAAATTTATTGTTTTGGGTTCAGTGGGCTTCGAACCCATACCTCCTTGGGCTTGGGCTGCAGAATCTGACCCTACAGCAATATTTAAAGCCTAATTTTCATTGGCAACATCAAAATCCAATTCTCATTGGCAATATCAAAACCCAGTTCTCGCTGACAATATTTAAAACCCAATTTTCATTGGTAACATCAATGCCCAATTCTCATTGGCAATATCAAAGCCCAGTTCTCGCTGGCAATATTTAAAGCTCAATTCTTATTGGCAATATTTAAAGCTCAATTCTTATTGGCAATATCAAAAGCCCAACTTACGTTGGCACTATTAAAAGCCTAAGCTAACTACTTGGCACTATTTTATCAAAAGCCCAAGGTTATTAATACTTGACAAAATACTATATCATAATTATTTCACTTAAAAGTCCAATAATGAACAATACTTTAAATTCTTAAACCTATTACTATAATATTACAAGCTCATGAAATTTGTGAATTATCTACTCTCAAAACCCATGACAATCATCTTATAAAAGCACATGGAAAGTTATGATTATTTATCTTAAACCCATGACATTTATTTATTTCATATTATATTATAAGCTCATGTTCACTATCTATCTTACATCACAACATTCATAATATTTATTTTCAAAACTCATGGTAATTATTCATCCTACATGTCCATTATGATTATTTATAGAAAAAATCATGAGAATATCACATTATTCCATTATAGTGGTTGTTACCATATTTATTTAAAATCCATGAATATTGCCTCTATTTAAAACCCATGGTAAATATTATTCTCAAGAAAATATTGGAGATCATTATTTAAAAAGCCCCAAAGAAAATATTATTTACAAAGTAATCCATAGCAAAAATTATGAGAAACTATACAAGTTGTTATTTAAAGCCCGTGGAAATTAATACCCAAAATCTATCATAAATATTTATTAAAGCTCATGGATTCATTTTATTTCTACTAACAACTAAAGCCCATGAGGAGTAAAAAAAAAACCCCATGGCAAAGCATGTCTTTAATGCCCATTTTGTAGGCCCAAGAATCTCATGGAGTAGGGAATAAGCCCAAGCAAAGAAAGGGCCATGTGGCCCAACTAAAAGTGCTGAAATGGAGCAAAGCCCAACCTAAAAAGGTTCCCAGCAAATCAGAAATTCAAGCTAAAACAAGTCAGCCTAATCAAGTCCACCATCAGCGGAAGTTTCCTCCACACCTCTAGGAATGAACCAAGGGGCTGTCATGGCAGAATTCTAACACATTTTCTATTGAGAACAGTAGCTAATAACTATTCTTAGCAGCTAGGAAGCTGATGGGCAGAGAGGCATCATCATCTCCCTCAAGGTCCTATCTCCAGCAGAAGCTAGTGGGCAATAAATACCATTCTTCTCCAAGTTTTGGTTACAACTTAAGGAAGCCATGACCAAGACTCCTGAAATGCTCAACTAAATAGTTTATTTTATTACTAGAAATATATGTTACTGATTCATGAACCAAGTCCATGAATTCCTAAAGGGGAAAATTTGGGAACTAGTGGTTTGAAGGGCATTAGGGAAACCTCCAGTAGAAGCATGTGGGTGGCCTCAACACTTGACACTTGGCTTGGGGGTGTTAGAGCTCACTTCAATGCTTCAATCTTAGTGCAACCAACCAAAATCCTCTCCTCATACCTGCCCAACCAGCTCCAAGAATCCTAGCATTTAATGAGGGAATGTGTTGGATTTGGGTCATGTGAGACATTGCCCAAAGAGGTAAGATATTCCTTAAGCCAAATCACCCGTTTTAGGCCAAATTCAAGTTATTAATTCAGTTGTCCTGCTCCCCTGAATTAGACCTATGTTTTTTGGATTTTAGCTAATTAATGCTTGCTCTAATCCTCTCTATAAAAGGCAAACCACTCCAACCCCTAAAACGGAGACCAGACCTCTCTAAAATTTTTTGCCATTGACTACATTCTACAGAAATTCAGTCTCTTAAGATTTCTTTAAGCTTCCCCAAGCCCTCTTGAGCTCACTTACAACCTTTCTCACCCTATAGTCACCATAACACCAACATTCCCCACCTTGCTTACACCTTCCTACTCCATAAACGTCCCATAACTGACCATAACTAGCCTAAACTCCCTCCATGAAACTCGGCCAAGCTTCCTCTTAACCAACTTCTCATAAGCTCACACACTCACCCAACAAAAAATCTTCTCCTTACATACCACCCACATTTCCCTTAAGGATCTTGGTAATCACATGCTGCACTAAGCTGGGATTCCCTCTTTCCCTTCATATCATGCCAAATAACTCATTTTTCATCACTATGCAGCCACTAATATTTACTTATTATTTTACTATAGGAGGCTATAATGTATTTGAGACTTTTGGAATTTTTTCTTCGTATTGATGTAATGATGGCTGAGAGTACTGTGGATCCTATTGAACAAAATACACAAGAATTTCCTGAAATTAATACTTTATTAAATTTATTTAATAATTGAATATAAATTACCCTACCGCTGGAGATAATACCATACTGTTGGAGGACTGATTTGAACTATGATGCTGTAAAAGGACTAATAATATAACAAACTAACAACAGTAACGTGTTTATTGGGCTTTATTGTTGTCTTCTTGTCAGGGTGCAGCCTCTATCTCTTGCTTGGGCGGGCTTACACAACACCGAAAGCCCTCGGGCTTTATTTCAAGGGCCCATCGTCAAGTTTCGGCTTGACTACTCCATATTCTATTTGGGAACATTAAAATTTTCCCCTCAACACCTACTAATAAAACTTGACATCCATGAATCATCTACCACCTCATCTTTCAAATAACATTCTCAATTGTTCAACAATCAATCAAAACATTCCGTGATCTATAATTCCCAATTCAAGAAAAATGTTAGTAACTAAGTTTGAAGAATAGTCTCAAGCTCCATTAGCATAAAAGTAGGAACCATGACTCTACCACATGAATTAGGAATGCTATAGTTCACTCAAGACTTCTATCAAACTGCTTGTGCACATGGAATTAAGATTTTTCTATTGCATTTTTGCATCAAAATAAGACCCAAAATTAGTGAAGAAAAAAGAAAAGAAATTGTAAATGACAACAAAAATAATCTTAAACATTATGGAAAAGAAAGAGAAAGCACCTTTTTTTAGTTAAAAGAAAGGCAATTGATGGCTATATCAATAAACCTTCCCCTTAGGAAGATTTAAACAAATACAATGTAATGGTTTCTCATAGTATGGTCATGCTTTTAATTTGTCAAAAGACAAATCACAAAAAGTTCCAAATGAACTAAAACTTATGGGTTGAAACAGATGTCTATATTTCCTTGTGAAAGTGGATCTCATATGTGCTATAAATGGTAGGTTGTCAACGAAAGGACCAAGACTCTTCAAATTGGGAAGAGCAACAGGTGTAACATTGTATCGGTAGGGAATCCCAAAAGGTGAGAAGAATCTTAAATGATGGCCAAGAAGAAGAGAAAAAGGGGAAAAAGGAGGAAATATAAAGTTAATTATTATAAAGTTAATCACAAACTAAAGGCTACCTGGTCAAATATAAAGGTCACATGTACAAGTTATTAATAAGTTTATTATACTAAGAAGAAATAAGTCAAACTGAATTTATTTTGCGAGGGTCACATGTACAAGTTAATAATAAGTTTAGTATACTAAGAAGAAATAAGTCAAAATGAATTTAACTTGCAAGTTTGTTGTTGGAGAGGGAGAATTTTTACCAGCAATCTTTATGTTCAGAGTTTTTTTTTTTTTTTTTATTTAATTTATTTTTATTTTTGTGGTGAATTGAAATTCATTTACTTGCATACATGTGTTTGTTTCTTTTGTTACTTTCACCCTACATGATTCTGTTACAAATACAAATACAAATACACAAATTCGGAGCCTTTCACCTAGATCCACGTAAGATTAAGATCCTTTTTGTTGTTAGAGTACTCTATAGCAAAAATTGTGCAACTTTATGTGGTCTTAGCATTTCTCATATACAAGTCTTGTTGTGGTCTTAGGGCATTTGTTAGTTGATTATTTTAGAAAAGTTTTAATATCACTTTTTGAGAAATATAAAAAGTTGCAAAAAAAAAAAAAAAAGATAATTAATCTTTTCTTTTCTCATAAAAAATTTCTAAAAACATATAAACTAATACTCTTATGTGATCCATTAAAATTTTCCCATGTATATGTGTTTTTTAATTATCCATTGAAATTGGTTTTTTTATCGGGTCAAATAGTCTTTTTCGTGCATTTTCAAATAGTCAAACAAGATGTTGTATTCATTTTTGGAACTTAGAGTTTGTTTGGCATCAACTTTAACTTTTAGTTTTGAGAAATGTTAACGAATGTCCTAAATGCATTGATTTAAGAATTATTTTTAGGAATATTTTATGGAAAAATGATAAAGCAATTAATTTTTCTGACAGCTTTTTATATTTACTATGAAAGTAATGTTAAAAACTTTCCTAATATTATTAACAATTGTCCTAACATGACTCTTTAGCTTTTAGCTTTTATCTATTACGTACAACTTTCTAAAACCTCATGTTTTTTCATTTTTTTTCTCTTTTTTTAACTTTTTCTAAGGTACAAGTATATTTAAACATACTCTCAGCAGAAAAATTTAGACAAAATATTAGATAAGTTGTTCCAGCCGTACATTTAAACTCTTTGAATGATGATGTTATTTGTTTTGGTATTGGTTTATCATGATGTTATTGGATCTGAACTTCTCTTTTGAGAAGAGGGAAAAAAAAAGAAAAGAAAAAGAAATCAAAGGACAACACATGTGCCATCTTTTGATTGCAGGCTGCAGCTTTTGATCCAACCATTTTGTTGTTTGTGGTACAGGCGGATAGAAACGGTACTATGACAACATCTTAGCATACTCTTTTTTTATTTTTAGTTTTTATGATAGTGTTTGGATTCACGTTTGTGTTTTCTGCATTTTTTTTTTTAGCGCGTATAAACAGTAATTGTACTATTCATGTACATGGATTCACTGTATAGGAGATAAAGTACACTGTTCACGGGTCTCATGGCACTATTTACACATTTAAAAATTATTTTGCTACAGTGTTTTCAGTTTTTAGCTTTCAGCAAAATAAACTGTATCCAAACAGACCCTATAAAGAAAATGTCATTATTTTAAAGAGCTCTACACAATAGAGTATGATAGAATATCCTAAGAACTCTAGAGAGGATCTTGATCTATTTACATATACATTCTTAATAAGAAAGTTTGTAGTTATATTTAGTTATTTACACAATTTTTAAATGAAGTTACCAACATGTCATTCGGCATTAACATTTATTTCTAAACATCTAAACACAAAAAAAATCTATACAACAGAGTGTCCATAGCTAAAAAAAATTTGGGTTTTTTTTAAATTTTTTTTTTTAACTTTTGGGTCATTAATCAAAATTTGTTTTTTGAATTTGGGTTTTATAAATTTGGGAAATATTCTGTGGCGGCTAATTAAAAAAAACAAAATTTATTTATGATTTGATGATTTTGATTAATTTGGGATTAATCAGAAAATATAGAACAGTAAAAACTATTTGATTGGGAAAAAAGAAAGAATCTGATAAGTGATAAGGATCATCTGAGGATTTAAATTTAACTAGGTTTTTTTTTAGTTATATTTTCTAGTTTTTTTGTCTTTAGACTTTAAAGAAAATGGAATTGACTTTTTAGATGACTTGTTGGTTTCTGTGCTGGTAATTTATTTACTTGTGGTTTAACATGTTGTGAATGGTTTTGTGGTAGAAAAGTATTCAAAGTCCCATATTTGTAAGATAATCTGCTTTATATTATATGTTGAAACTCTTTTTTTAAATTAAAAAAAAAAAAAACCATACCATTCAACAGAAAGGCATAAGGGAAAAAGAAAAAAGAAAAAAGACAAAAGAAAAAAGAGTTGAATCTGAATGTGAAAACAAAATTGATCTATTTTGTGACAACTCATTTATCATTGGAGCTAAAGATGAAACCTGTTCTTAGCTCTTCGTTCTCATCTTTTTGTATGTACTATAAATGTACTAGGCACAAAATGCTTTTGTTTTCAGCCATAACCTTTGTAAAATCAATTTTTAGCACATCTTTGTTTAATATGGGAAAAAAAATGTAAAATCTACCAATTATTTGCACTTTGCAACATCACACTTACCCAATTTCCAGTGCTCCATCTGCTCCTTCCATTGACTGCATATGTCTCACCCCTAGTTTTGATTAACCAAACCAAAAATAGGAAAAATAGAATTGCCATGTTGCATGTTGTGTTGATGTAGGCCATGACTATACACTATACTTACACAAACCATCTCTCATGTATTTAATATTTCTTTCTATCCAAATGAGTTTTAATTATTAACTTGCAGTGACAATTACAAACCTTTAATAGTTTCTTTTTGATAAACTAGATTGCATTAAATAAAAGTTTCTAACAAAAAAGATATGCATTAAATAAAAGCTACACGGTAAAGCGCATTGAGATAATTACAAAACAACCTTCTAGCATGTTGATATGTGCTAGTAACCTATGGATTTAGTTGACATCTTCTGACATCATTAATGATAACGTTCAAGTTTTGACTCCTCAATCCTTTAATGCACTAAAAAAAAAAAAAAAACCGATATGTTATATTTTAATTTTCATCGATATAACTTGATATGTGTCCCTAATCTATTGGTTTATATTGATATGGTACTTCAATTTTCACTTAATATAAATTAAATTGTTTGTTGATGTAATACAAATAAATGCTTTCCTTTTTTAGACAGAGAAAAAAGAGCTGTCTTTCTCTCTTTTGCACATTAGGTACTCCCGGAGTACCATAAATGTGTACTCCCTCCTTTCACATGAATGGTGGGTCCCACCATGAATTTAATTAGTGGGATCTACCATTCATGTGAGAGGAGAGAGTATACATTTATGGTACTCCGGGAGTACACAATAATTTTTCTCCAAAGTTAACTTTGCAATGTTGTTTTGGGTTACCTAGCTAGATTCAGTAATGGACTAATGGTTTCGTTTCTTTCTTCCTAAGATTAAATGTGGGCTCTGATGGGCAAGCTGGGACTAAATGTGGGCCTTTTTATCAAACTAGAATTTGAGGCTGTAGCCTTGACCTATCAGAATCTGGCCCAATCAAAGGTCAGTTATGGAGCTTCAAAAAACCCTTCTTTTTTTCTTTTCTTTTCTTTTCTTTCTTTCTTTTCTTTTTTTTTTTTTTTTTTTTTTTGTGTGTGATTGTTAGATAGGCCCGAGTTCAGTTGGGTCCATTACGTTTTATATTGTACTTATAATATAATTTTTTTTTTAATAAAAAAATCAATAGTTACAATAACGTACTTATGTTTTTTTTTTTTGGATAATATAACGTACTTATGTTATATTATTAGACGTAGACTATGTCAATATATATAGTGCTCTTTTATGCATTTTAGTTATTATATACTAGCCTTATTACACGCGCTTCGCGCGTGCGACGTGCGATGAAGGTTTTTTTTAGCAAAAAAAAGAAAAAGAAAAACTCTGTGTTTTTATTATATATATATAATTTTTATTTTGTGAATTTAATTTATAAATGGATAAAGTAATTTGAAAATTAACAGGAAAATGCTTTTCTTTAGCAAAAAAGAAAACTCTATGTTTTTATTTTATATATATAATTTCTATTTTGTGAATCTAATTTATAAATTGATAAAGTAATTTGAAAATTAATAGGAGAGTGGTCCAATTTTTTAGGTAACGTTTTAGTGGAAGTTAGAGTTGCATTTTTACTAGATTATCCTTTAATTTTGTCTTTACTTAAATATAGGTGTCTGATGATGAACAGAATCAGTAGGCTGGATAACTCGGCTTTGATGGGCTAAAGGTGGTAGCGAAGGCCTGAAAAATAAACAAAATATCAAAGGAGACCGGGGTGGACCGGCCTAAGACCCTCCGATGACTAAGTTAGTATCTTCTCACGAATGGAGTTCTAACTGTGTTGGGAGTAAAAATCTCAGAATCTCATACCTTTGTCTGATTCAGACCGGTCCTTATATAGGAAACCTTGGGGCAGTTATTTGGTTTAGTAACTTCCCCAAGATTCATGGAAGTCCGAAATTACGGAAATAACTTCCCCAACGGCTATAGAAGTAGTAACCGCTGATGGAAGTTACATACTTAGGAGAAATTGCTGGCGATGAACACGGGTTGATTAATCGCTTCAGAATTTGCTAAGTGTTACGTGGTCGTCCATGTGCAATGCCCATGGACGACCCTTTGTTAGACTGTTGTGTGGTCGTCCATGCGCTTTGTACAAGGACGACTCTTCCGACCTGATTCCCTGAGGTTTATTCAACTGATCAATACTCAGGGACGACACATCTGGACGAATCAGAGACGGTCTGGCCATTTGGCTAATTGGTGATCACGGACGACTTTTCTGGATGAACCATAGATGGTAATTTTCGTTATCCCATCAGTTGCCCCCTTGTCCAGGGTGTCGTCCAAGGATATTGTGGGGATTTAATTCCCTTTGCGTAGCCACGTGTCGTGATTTAATTCGTTGAGTAGTTATGTCGATTACATTTTCCTAAGTGATTGCCACGTGTCATCTGCTTATTGGATGGTGTCGCTTCGCTGACCCTACTCTTGGGCCCTATAAATAGGCACATTCCTTTCTTGCCCTTTACCTTTCTCAAAAACTCCCTTCTGCCATCTCGTCCAAGATTTTCGTCTAGCCTTTGTCCTAGTTCTGTCAGGTATTTCCTCTTCCTTTTAGGTTTTTGTCTTGATCTTTATTTTAGCTATGTCTTCGTCTAGTAGCACAGAGAGAGAAATAGACGAGTATCAGGACGTCTCGTCTGGGAGTTATGAGAGTGGTGAGGGTAGCACTAGTTATAGTAGTAGATCTTCGGACGAGCGTTATTCGTCCGGGGTTCCTGGCATTTCCTTAAAAGAATTTCAGGAAATGCAACGTAGGACGGCCTCTGGAGCTGGGACTAGCTCGTCCAGAGCGCCACTTAGCCATTCTCAGGACGAGGAGGGGGAAGAGGAAAACGTAATATACAGCTGTGCACCTGAAGTAGTGTCCACCTTAGACGCCCCTAAGTTAAAAGTTTTAGTAGATAGATACCAAATCCCTAGAGAGTTCGAACCTCGTCTACCCAAGGAAGGAGAGTAGTGTTGTTCTCCTTCTTCTGGTTTGGGAGTATACACATCTTACCTCTTAGCTGGTCTTAGGTTTCCATTAAATTCTTTTTGTAGAGGTCTTCTTCATAGGTTGGGCATTGGTCCTAACCAACTCAACCCCAATGGTTGGAGGACGATAGTTGTCATGCAAGTGTTATGGCGTGAGGCACTAGAAAGAGAATGTCTTATAACAGTGGACGAGTTCCTTTACTGTTATAAGCCTTCAGAAATAAAAAAGTCCGCTGGTTTTTACCAGTTTTCGTCCAAAGGCTCTCATTATAGCTTAATAAAGGGCCGCAGCTCGTCTGACAGGCTCTGGAAAAAAGAGTTTTTTATTATTTCTGGAAATTGGGCTGAGGACCCAATAGAAGTTGGTAATGCCCCCTTCCCTCCTTTTACCAGCCCCATAGGTTGCCTTCGTCTTGAGGGTATGTTTTCTTTCCATGTTATTTCTTTTATTCCTTACACTTTTTGTAACTCTCAATCGTCTAACCACCTTTCTTTTTTATTGGTGTAGCTGTTGCTCGTCCACGTTTGGACAGATCATACTTGGATCAAATTGACCAAGTACGTGCCTTCCCTAGAAGGACTTTTCACGATTTAGTAACTTTTAGCAGTTTGGCTACGTGGGGGCTTGGTCCAGAACCTACTGCTGAGAACCTAGGTCACGAAGAAACTACCCGTAGAAGTAAGTATCGTCCATCTCTACTTCATTTCCTTTCTCTCTCTTTTTTTTTTTTTTTTTTTTTTTTTTTAACTGATTTCCTTTGTTGTAGGAATAATTACAATGAGAGAAAATAAGGAAAAAACAGTAACTAGTGGGGACGAGGATGCTCATGTGCCTCCAGTCGTCCAGAAGGCTTCCGTCCAGGCTGGGAAGAGAAAACCTAAGAAGATTTCTAGTGCTGTGGACCTGGACGACCTTCTAAGTCGTCGAGGCTCCAAAAAACAAAAAACCGCTCAGACTTCATCTCTTCCCAAGGTCCCCAAATTTACTCCTTCGATGGTGAATCTGGACAACCCTCCTGTCGACGTGGAGCCCGTCTAGATAATTCATCCTGTTCAAACTGATCCTACTCCCCCTCCAGCTAAGACTCCTTGCAAGCCTCATCCGTCAGAGCCATTTGATCGTCCTTCTAACTTGGTGCTGGACGAGGGCTATGCATGGAGGACGTTCAAAGGAATCGTCACTGACAATGAAGTTAACGAATATTACAATATGTCAGTGAAGGAATTTGAACGTTTTGGCATCCATGACCTCTTTAAGGTAGAACCTTTATTCGTCCTTGTGTGCTTTTTTTTTTTTTTTTTTTAAATAGAATCTCTAACTTTCCTTCGTCCATGCACAGGCTATGTCAAAGTTTTATACAACGACATGCCAGGCCAAGGAACTTGCTAAGGAGGCCAAGACGGCGAGAGAGAAAGCTAAGGAGCTGAATAATGAAGTTCTTTTGAAAAAGGGGGAAGTGATCAGGTTGACTGAGGATCTCAACCGCTTGCAAGGAATAGAGACGAAATTGAAAGACGAGGTTGAGGAACTTAAAGCAGATGTTATTGAGAAGGATACTCGCATCACTTACTTGGAGGGACAAGTCTCAGGGTTTCCTTCGTCCTTGGAGAAAGCACGTGAGGAAGCCATATCAGCTTTTAAGAAGTCTGACGAATACAAGAATCGTCTAGACAGCCATTATGCTGCTGGGTATGAGGACTTCCGTGCTGATGCCAAGGACGCATTCCCTGACTTAAACTTTGACTCCTTCAAGCTTCCCCTTGCTGCAGAGAGTTCCATGCTAGCGACGAGTTCTGAGGACGTCAATGTGGTAGACAACGCTAATAAGGAGGTGACACAAGACGATCCAAAGAATGCTGCCAGTGGTCAACCCAAGTGATTTCATCTTCCTTTTAGAAAGTTTTTATACTTTAATTTTATTTGAAGGTGCCCAGTGTTTTGGGCTTTTGCTTATTTCTAGAATTTATTCAAGTACAATTTCCTCGTCCAAGTTTATGGACAAGTTTTATGAACAAGCACTCATTACTCTTTAAGGGTTTTTGGACGGTAGTCGTCTACCCTTTGAATTTTATGAATGTATGCTTTTCCTTTTCATTGTTCATTGTGTTTGAATGTGCTTTAAGCTTTGTGAACAAGTTTCATTTATATCGTCCATACCGTTTCTGTGGTTGTGGGATTTTCCCACTTATGGAGATTTTATCTCGTCTTGAACATATGGACGAACTCCTTCCTGCATTGTTAGAATAACATTAGATGTTCATCTTTCAAGCAAAGTTCGTCTATGAATGGTCTTTGCCAGATTTATTCGTTGAAAGTTAGGCCGATTATTTGCTCGTCCTTAATGAAATTTTCCCAACAAATACTCGTCCATGGGCTGGATTGTTAAGTTGGTTAGATTCGTCTATGGGCCTGTGGTGTTTTTACACGCACATTGTTCGTCCATTTTTTAGACGATCGTACTTTAGGTTTGTCTCGCCTTGAGCTTAGACGGACATACCTTAATTTGTTTTTCTTGCTTTATCCTTATCTAAAGGAAATCTCTTAGACGATACTTCCTTGCGTCCAAGGATTTTATTCGTCTTTGGCCTTTCGCCTTCCGTGGATCGTCTTGGATCATAGAAAATGGAGGATTCTCATACAATAATACATATACTTAAAACACATCATATATATATATTTGGAAATCCATACTATGTAATCATTCGTCCACAATCATGGCACATGCTTGAGAGCTTGTGCTTTTAGGGAATTAAAAATACATAATACAACATAACTTCGTCCATGAGCAGCATAAAATACTTATACACTTGAAACACAATAGTAATAAGCAAATACTGGAAAATAATATTAAGCATTGCTTCAAACGTCTAAGGATCTCGTCCATGTCAGGGCTCATCCATGATCACCCTTCATTGATAGTATCTCCTTAGGTGTTCAACATTCCACGGGTGCTCTAACTTTCGTCCATCCAGAGCTTCCAAATAGTAGGATCCTTGTCTCTTGGAGTTGATAACTCTGTAAGGTCCTTCCCAGTTTGGTCCCAGCTTCCCATGGGCCGGGTTTTTGGTGGCCAAAGAAACCCTTTTAAGGACGAGATCCCTAATGCTGAAGCGTCTGGGTTTCACCATGGCATCATGTTGCTTCGCCATGAGATTTTTGTACCTTGCTGTTCTTTGCTCCGCGTCCATTCTTACCTCGTCTATGAGATCGAGGTTAAGACGAAGCTGTTCGTTGTTTTCCTCATCTTGATACTTCATCACCCTATGGTTGGCCATATGCACTTCTGCAGGTATGACTGCTTCGCTCCCATAAGCCAGTTTGAAAGGAGTCTCTCCTGTGGGAGTCCTTACTGTTGTTCTGTAAGCCCACAAAACACCTGGTAACTCATCCGGCCATATTCCCTTTGCCCCTTCAAGCCGAGTCTTGATGATTTTCAACAAGGATCGGTTTGCTACTTCTGCTTGTCCGTTAGCCTGTGGGTGGGAGGGTGAGGAATAATGATTCTTGATTCCAAGTTGTTCACAGAATTCTCTGAAGGGTGTGTTATCAAACTGTCGTCCATTGTCAGATACTAGTACTCTTGGTACTCCAAATCTGCATACAATGCTTTTCCAGACGAAGTTTTTGACATTTTGTTGTGTAATTTTCACTAAGGGTTCAGCTTCCACCCATTTAGTGAAATAATCTATCCCCACCACCAAGAATTTCATCTGTCTGGTTCCAGTTGGAAAGGGGCCCAAAATATCCAAACCCCACTGTGCAAAAGGCCAAGGGGCCATCATTGGGGTGAGGTATTCTGAAGGCTGTTTAGGAATATTACTGAAACGTTGACATTGGTCACATACCTTAACATATGCCTTAGCATCAGCTTGGACGGTTGGCCAATAATACCCTGCACGGATGACCTTGTGGACGAGTGATCTGGCTCCTAAGTGATTACCACATGCTCCTTCATGAACTTCCCTTAATACGTAATTTGCTTCGTCTGGAGCTAAGCACCTCAGGTATGGTTGTGAAAAACCTCTTTTGTACAGCACTTCGTCCATAAGGATGTACCTGGCTAATTTAACTCTAAGCTTCTTGGCTTCGTCCTTCCCTTCTGGAAGCCTTCCGTCCTTCAGGTATAACACCATCGGGGTCATCCAATTCTCTTCACCTTCTATCTGCAACATTTCTGGGAGGTCTATGCTTGGCATGTATTGTACTTCAAATTCACCCATTACTTCGCTCGTAGAGGCTTCCTTCGCTAAAGTATCTGCTTCCATGTTCTCTTCCCTTGGGATTTGAACAAAATCAGCTTCTTTGAATTTCTTCATAAGGCGTACTACCTTCTTCAAATACCTCTTCATTCTATCTTCCTTGGCTTCACACGTCTCATTTACTTGGCCTATGACCAACTGAGAGTCTCCTAAGACAAGTATTGAATTTGCTTCCACCGATTTAGCCAATTCCAACCCTTTAAGAAGGGCTTCATACTCTGCTTCATTATTGGTCGTTTGGTACTGCAAGCGAACTTTGTGCTCCAGTTTATCTCCTTCTGGTGACTGCAAAACAACTCCTATACCTCCTGCATATAGTGTAGATGATCCATCTACATGGACGACCCATTTTTTATTGTCTTCTTTTTCATCCAAGTCCTTATAACTTGGAGTGAATTCTGCAATGAAATTTGCCAGGGCTTGAGCTTTTATTGCATTCCTTGGTTGGTACCGAATGTCAAACTCACTGAGCTCAACTGCCCATTGAATTAGTCGTCCTGCAGCTTCAAGTTTGTTCATTGCCTTCTTGAGTGGATGATCAGTCATGACATTGATGACATGACCTTGGAAGTAGTGTCTTAACTTCCTAGAAGCTGTTATTAGTGCGAATGCTAACTTCTCTATTAGTGGGTACCTTCCTTCTGCCCCTCTCAATGCCCGGCTAGTATAATACATAGGCTTTTGCACCTTTTCTTCCTCCCTGATCAACGCTGAACTCACGGCATGTGGGGACACTGCTAAGAATAGATATAGTTCTTCTCCTAGCACGGACGAACTTAGCAATGGGGCCGTGGTAAGATAGTGCTTTAGGTCCTGGAAGGCCTTCTGACACTCGTCCGTCCATTCAAATGCCTTCCTGAGAATTTTGAAAAAGGGTAAACACTTGTCAGTGGCTTTTGAGACAAACCTGTTCAGAGCTACAACTCGTCCAGTCAGGGATTGGACTTCCTTGATGTTCTTCGGTGGTTCCATGTTCAATATGGCTTTGATCTTGTCTGGATTTGCCTCAATTCCTCTTTCTGAAACCATGAATCCTAGAAACTTTCCTGACGATACTCCGAATGCACATTTACTTGGGTTCAGCTTCATCTTGTATCACCTAAGTGTTTCAAAGGTTTCTTGAAGATCATCCAAGTGGCTTCCCTCGTCTAAGCTCTTCACAAACATGTCGTCCACGTACACCTCCACATTCCGTCCTATCTGCGGACGAAACATGTGATTCACCAACCTTTGATAAGTTGCCCCCGCGTTCTTTAGACCGAAGGGCATCACCTTGTAACAAAACAAACCTTGACTGGTAATAAAAGATGTCTTTTCTTGGTCTGCCTCGTCCATCTTTATCTGATTATATCCTGAGAAGGCGTCTATGAAGCTCAACAGTTGATGGCCAGCTGTAAAATCAACTAGTTGATCAATTCGTGGCAAAGGATAACTATCCTTAGGGCAAGCCTTGTTCAAGTCAGTGAAGTCTACGCACATGCTCCACTTGCCATTTGCCTTCTTCACCATCGCTACATTTGCCAACCAATCCGGGTAATAGACTTCCCGGATGAACTGTGCTGTGGTTAGTTTTTGAACCTCTTCCTTGATAGCCTTCTCTCGTTCAGGGGCGAACACCTTCTTCTTTTGACGAATAGGCTTAGAAGAGGGGGACACGTTCAGTCGATGAGTGATTACACTTGGATCAATGCCAGGCATGTCGTCATGACTCCATGCAAAAACATCGGCATTCTTCTTTAGAAACTGGACGAGGTCTTCTTTCGCCTTCTCCTTCATACTTGTTCCAATTCTAGTGAACTTCTCAGGATCATTTTCTTGTAATAAAACGTCTTCCAATACTTCAGTCGGTTCTGTAACAATTCTTCTTTCTTCTATACTCATAGTCTGCATCTACTCGTTCACAGCCAACATGGCTAGGTAACACTCTCTGGCTGCCAACTGATCTCCTTGTGCTTGTCCAATCCCACGCTCCGTAGAGAATTTGACTGATAGATGGTAGGTAGATGTTACCGCCTTCCAACTGTTCAAGGTTGGTCTTCCAATGATGGCATTGTATGAGGATGAGCAATCCACCACAAGAAAATTCACTTCCTTGGTTATCTGCTGCGGGTATGACCCCACCACTACAGGCAAGGTAATGGTACCTACGGGCTGCACTTTCATTCCTCCAAATCCTATCAGTGGTGAACATGTTGGACGAAGTTGATTTCGTCCAAGCCTCATCTGCTGGAAGGCAGGATAATACAATATATCCACTGAGCTACCATTATCCACCAAGACCCTTCTAGTTCTGTAATCTGCTATGAGTAGGGTAATGACAATTGCATCGTCATGTGGATGATGAATTCTCTCAGCTTCTTCACCAGTGAAAGAAATGGTTGGTTCGTCCGTCCCCCTCGTCCTTTGGGATCGTCCAGAGAGTTGGACGTTTTGCACCACTTTGAGATACGTCTTCTTTGATTTAGAAGATTGTCCTTCAGAAGTCCCTCCAATGATGACCCTTATTTCTCCGAGTGGGGGTCGTGATGACTCTTCCATCTTTGCTTTCAATTTTTCATCTTTATGATTCCTTCCAATGAAATGCCTCAACTTTCATTGTTTAATGAGATTCTCAATCTGCTACTTTAAGTCATAACACTCGTCCGTGTCATGCCCATGATCTCTGTGGAAGCGACAATATTTATTCTTATTGCCCTTGTTAGGATCTCCTTTCATCTTCTTTGGCCACTTCAAGGAAGGATCATCCTTGATTTGCATGAGCACCTGATCGAGTGGGGCATTCAAGGGTGTGTAATTCTGATTCCTTGCTGATGGGCCTGCCTTCCTGTTATCTCTGTCTCGATCCTTTTTCTCTTCCGTTCGTCCCTTCTTTGGACGAGGCCCTTGTTCAGAGTGACGCGTGGGGTTTACTTCCATTCTCTCAGCTCTCTTCCTCTTCTTAGCTATGATTGCGTCTTCCGCGTTCATAAAGTTTTGGGCTGAATGGACGAGTTCAGCCATGGACTGGGGCTCTTTTTCATATAGCTTGTGAATGAATAAGTCCGAGTTAACCCCATTGTGGAAGGCTGCCAATAGTAGCTTGTCGTCCACCTCGTCTACTGTCAGGGCTTCCCTGTTGAAGCGTGTGATGAAGGAACGCAGGCATTCATTCTCTCTTTGCTCTATGGTTAACAAGCTGGACGAGGAACGCTTGTGCCTCTGTCCCCCAATGAAATTATTGACAAATAATTTGCTTAACTCCTCGAAAGAACTTACAAAATTCGGAGGTATTTTGCTGAACCACACTCGCGCTGGTCCCTTAAGGGTGGTAGGGAAGGCTCTGCACATAATCTTGTATGGAACCCTTTGGAGATGCACTGTGGTCTTGAAAGTAGCAATATGATCAAAAGGATCACACGCTCCATCATATGAATCCAGGGAAGGCATTTTGAACTTCGGCGGCATGGGATGCCCATTGATGGAAGCCGTGAAAGGGGAATCTGTTCGATGAACCAAATCCTCTACGGGATTTGCCCTTCTTATGTTCTCCTTCATCTCGTCCATAACCTTCCTCATCTGATCCATTTCCTTCTCCAAATGTGGCACCCTTCGCGAAGTGGTGCCTCTTGATTGAGTCTCGGGCTCAGCATGTCCCCCTCTATCTTCTTGACTCTGGGATTGTCTCTCAGCATGTCCTTCACGGCGCTACCTCTCTATCTCCCTAGTCAATTCTTGATTTTGACGAGTTAACTCCGCCATAGCGGCCGCCATGGTTTGCATGTGTTGGATGGAAGGCGACTACATGACAGGCGCTGATTGATCTCGGTGGGGATGGCTGGAAGCATCCCTACTCTCTTGGTGGCCAAGGCTAGTGGCCCTTGATCTAGTCCGAACCATACAGCCTTTTGTCGGAGAAAGAAACTGCCAAACTCGAAGTTTTCTTTTCCCACAGACGGCGCCAACTGATGATGAACAGAATCAGTAGGCTGGACAACTCGGCTTCGATGGGCTAAAGGTGGTAGTGAAGACCTGAAAAATAAACAAAATATCAAAGGAGACCGGGGTGGACCGGCCTAAGACCCTCCGATGACTAAGTTAGTATCTTCTCACGAATGGAGTTCTAACTGTGTTAGGAGTAAAAATCTCAGAATCTCATACCTTTGCCTGATTCAGACCGGTCCTTATGTAGGAAACCTTGGGGCAGTTATTTGGTTTAGTAACTTCCCCAAGATTCATGGAAGTCCGAAATTACGGAAATAACTTCCCCAACGGCTATAGAAGTAGTAACCGCTGATGGAAGTTACATACTTAGTAGAAATTGCTGGCGATGAACACGGGTTGATTAACCGCTTCAGAATTTGCTAAGTGTTACGTGGTCATCCATGTGCAATGCCCATGGACGACCCTTTGTTAGACTGTTGTGTGGTCGTCCATGTGCTTTGTACAAGGACGACTCTTCCGCCCTGATTCCCTAAGGTTTATTCAACTGATCAATACTCAGGGACGACACATCTGGACGAATCAGAGACGGTCTGGCCATTTGGCTAATTGGTGATCACGGACGACTTTTCTGGACGAACCATAGATGGTAATTTTCGTTATCCCATCAGGTGTGTAGGGGCATTTTTGAACTAAAAAAATGAAGAATCCAAATAGAGGAAGCCCCTTAAATAATAGTATAGATATATCATCTAACCATACATTTTCATCAAAAATAATACAAACCCTTTTTGTGATGCAATTAGCAGCTTAGAGCATCCCCAACAGCTTAGCCAAATTTTCACATTGTTTGAAAAGTAAATAGTTTTACCTACTTTTTTTTTTTTTTTTTTTTTGAAAGAGTTTCAACTTATGGCGTTCGCTCCTGATGAACGCTCTTTATCACCAGACCAAGACACCAATCAGTTTTTGGTGTAGGCGGGGATTGAACCTCAGATCTCTTATTCAACCATCAGAGACTTTACCAGTTGAGCTAACTGGAACCCACTACCTACTTATTTTTTCAAATACATTTTTCAACAGGCTTTTTATCCAGTCTCTATCATATTTAAATATTACTTTTTCATTATTTCTTACATCTTTTTTTTTTTTGAGAGAGTTTCAATATATAAAGTCCGCTCTCGATGATAGTTCTTTATCATCAGACCAAAACACCAATCGATTTTTTGGTGTAAGTGGGAATCGAACCCCACTTTACTCTTAATGTGCACAAAAAAAAAAAAAAAAAAAAGAGGTTGAATATTTTAGTCATTAAAATTCATTTGGAGAACAACAATAACTCTCAATGTGTGGAAAGTACTGTAGCTAATTTATTTTATTTCTATTTTTACATTTTGGAGAGGTTGTTGGAACTGTTTTTTTTTTTTTTTTTTTTTTTTTCAAATATGGTTTTTGACAGTCTATTGGAGAAAGTCTTAGCATTTTGGGGGATCTATCCGACAGAACATTCCTCAAAATCTTTAAGGTGCAACTTGATTTCTTCCAAGATATGATCTAGATTTGATATGTTTTCATATTCCTACAATAGGCTCATAATAATATTGTTTTTATAACCATTAATAATATTTTTAGAATACTCTTAATTTCGAAACTTTAATTTTTTTTTACTAAGTGTCATCTGTCAACAAGATTTTGTGTTATTGTCTTCAAATTCAAGCCGGTTTCCAATGGCTCACCTTGATTTTGAGGGATTATTATGTTCCCCTTAGGCCCAAGGCAATTGAACCCACCGTATTTTATAATGTAGTTTGTTGTTTATTATAGTTATGATTTAATAATATGGTCTTAGTGTGGGTTTAAGTTAGCTCAACTGATAAAGTCTCTGATGATTGAATAAGAGATCTGGGGTTCAATTCTCGTCTACACCAAAAGCCGATTAGTGTCTTAGTTTGATGATAAAAAACTATTATTAGGAGCAGACGTCATAAGTTAAAACTCTTTGAAAAAGAATAATGTGGTCTTAGTTAATGTTTCCTAAAAAAAAAAAAAAAAATTAATGCTTCCTCAAGAAAAAAGTTTCAATAGTAATGTTTTATTTATTTTTGTATGGGGCAAAACAAACGATTTGGCCCAATCTAGATAAGAATGGGCTGGAATGGAGGCCCAATACAATTAATTTGAAGTGGTGGATTATCAAGGCCAACCCTTCAAGCCTTAATAGTTTCTCTGGGTAATTTAAAGAAAGAAAATTGACTAAGATAGCAATTTAAGTAGAGAATAATAGAAAGAAAGATAAAGATTCTTACTTAAGTTCTCCCTCAGGCTATCCGAGGAGTAATAGTTCTTTGGGATATACACTTCTCGGTTACAAAGTTCTTAATTTCCCTCTCTCTTTTCTATTTCTACCTCCTTTTATCTCTCCTGATCCCCCATTTTAAGAGGATCTTCCTTCCTATGTATAGCTGTTGAGATTGCATTCAAGACCTTCACTTGGATGATCGTTAATTTTTCCTTGGATACTTGTCCCATCGTTGCTTTGCTGGTGGTGGTAGAGTAGGATGCAGGTTGTGGGGGCATTATTCAGGGGTCATTCTGCCATTAATGCGGCAGGCTGAATTCGTACGATGCATTAAATATGGAGATAATGGGTGCTTTATTTGGAAGCTTCCTCCTCCCATTACTTGCACATCTTTACTTCCTTCCTCGGCCTTCGACCCTATGGCCTTGGTGGTTTGTCTCCAGTCTCTTGAGGAGTGTCTGCCCCTTGTGCGAGCTGCCTTCCTTGGTTTCACTGTCTGGACCATCCTAATTGTGCTGGGCTTGATTTGATGAATACTTAGGCCCAACTGCTCCTCAGGTTGAACCCATTTGATGATCTTCCTTCTTTGGACTTTCCCTTCCCACAATTTTACTTATCAATATTTGTGTATGGAATGGGCATAAATAATAATAACTAGTTGAAGGGCCCGTGCGATGCACGAATAATATTGTAAGCTGCTCTATGAGAAAGTTCTAATTCTATATATAGTTAAATGATAGAATGTGATTGAAAAAAATCCGCAAGTGATATTCAAGGCCTTAGGATGAAGCTGATAGAATGCATGCAAGACACGTAACAATGAGAGTTCCATTAGATATTTTGATAAGTTGGAAATGAAATCTCATCATGTCCCTCTAATTTCTTCTTTCTTTGAAGTAAACATTTGTGCTAGTCTTAGTTGCCTACTAATAAAACTTGAAATCTATGAATCATCTACCACCTCATCTTTCAAATAACATTCTCCAATTGTTCAACAATCAATCAAAACATTCCATGATCTATAATTCCCAATTCAAGAAAAATGTTAGTAACTAAGTTTGAAGAACAGTCTCAAGCTCCATTAGCATAAAAGTAGGAACCATGACTCTACCACATGTATTAGGTATCCTATAGTTCACTTAAGACTTCTATCAAACTGCTTGTGCACATGAAATTAAGATTTTTCTATTGCATTTTTGCATCAAAATAAGATTGCAAAATTAGTGAAGAAAAAAGAAAAAAGAAAATTGTTAATAACAACAAAAATAATCTTAAACATTATGGAAAAGAAAGTGAAAGTACCTTTTTTTCAGTTAAAAGAAAGGCAACTGATGGCTATATCAATAAACCTTCCCCTTAGGGAGATTTAAACAAATACAATATATTGGTTTCTCATAGTATGGGCATGCTTTTAATTTGTCAAAAGACGAATCACAAAAAGTTCCAAATGAACTAAAGCTTGTGGGTTGAAAAAGATGTCTATATTTCCTTGTGAAAGTGAATCTCATATGTGCTATAAATGGTAGGCTGTCAACGAAAGGACCAAAACTCTTCAAATTAGGAAGAGCAACAGGTGTAACATTGTATCTGTAGGGAATCCCAAAAGGTAAGAAGAAGTAGATAATGGACAAAACCTTAAATGATGGCCAAGAAGAAGAGAAAAAGGGAAAAAAGGGGGAAGAATGAAGACCAACGGTTAGTTTTCAGAAAGTGCTTCAGGAGGAGTGCAAAAAAGGTGAACTGGATGCCTATGAAAAACTATTTTTATAGAGCGTCACGTGATAGGAATTCATGCTCTCCCGTATGAGATCTCTACTTTTATATATATATATATATATATATATATATATTGATAGGTTATTAGACCCCTAAAATAACCAAATTGCGTAGCCTAGATTAATTAGCCAAGTTGTTACTTAGTCAAATTAAGCAATTCTAGGTTAAAGCAATTCAACAATCATATCAAGAATAATAATGCAGCGGAAAATAAACAACACAAGATATGATCACCCAGGAAACCACACGGTAAAAACCTGGGGAGGATTTGACCCACCGATCCTCAAGGCAAACCAGAATTCACTATGAAAGAATTGAAGTTCTTACAGAAAGACTACAAGCTCCCCGCTCGACTTCCTAATGCTACCCACCAGTACGAACTTCCTGACACGACCACGCGCAGGCTCCGAATCCACGGACTACTTCTTTCTTGAATTCCTCAATCAGCTACAAGCTCCCCGCTTGCTTTTCTTTTAAGTTCCAATGGTTGCAACTAAGTTGATCATCAAGAAATTGACAACCCTAAGTTTATGTGAAGGAAAGCTCCTCGAAGATCTCACAAGAGATTCACACAAACAGAAAATATGAGCAACAATACAATATGGACAACCTTCAAAAACGTGGCTAGGGTTTTGTTTATATACCTAGGGTAAAAACATAAAACCCTAAACGTTTAATGAAGTAGGGCTGAGTTGGAAATTCTGCAGAAAATTCAACCTGTGCGATTTTCGATCGATCGAGTCTATTCTTCGATCGATCGAGCCAGGCCAAAAGTCCCAAGTACTTCTGCAGCCACTCGATTCCAACTATACAATAATAAACCAACATTGAGCAAGCCTAAACAAGACTAAATACAATGTTTTGATCATGGTTTGCCAACATTACAAATTAGAGTTCTAAATACATAAAATCCTAAGACCTTAGAACCTAACATATATATTGATAACTAAAGAACAATTATAAAGTTAATCACAAACTAAAGGCTACCTGGTCAAATGTAAAGGTCACATGTACAAGTTATTAATAAGTTCATTATACTAAGAAGAAATAAGTCAAATTGAATTTATTTTGCAAGTGCAAGGGTCACATGTACAAGTTAATAATAAGTTTAGTATACTAAGAAGAAATAAGTCAAAATGAATTTAATTTGCAAGTTTGTTGTTGGAGAGGGAGAATTTTTACCAGCAATCTTTATGGATTTCAGAGTTTTTTATTTTTTATTTTATTTTTTTTTATGGTGAATTGAAATTCATTTACTTGCATACATGTGTTTGTTTCTTTTGTTACTTTTACCCTACATGATTTTGTTACAAATACAGAAATTCGGGAGCCTTTCACCTAGATTCACATAAGATTAAGATCCTTTTTGTTGTTAAAGTATCCTATAACAAAAGTTGTGCAACTTTACGTGGTCTTAGTATTTCTCATATACAAGTCTTGTTGTGTTCTTAGGGCATTTGTTAGTTGATTATTTTAGGAAATTTTTAATACCACTTTTTTTATAAATATAAAAAGTTGTAAAAAAAAAAGATAATTAATATTTTCTTTTCCCATAAAAATTTTCTAAAAATATATAAACTAATACTCTTATGTGATCCATTAAAATTTTCCCATGTATATATGTTTTTTAATTATCCATTGAAATTGGTTTTTATCGGGTCAAATGGTATTTTTCCTGCATTTTCAAATTAGTCAAACAAGACGTTGTGTTACCTTTTTATGAAACTTAGAGTCTGTTTGGCATCGGTTTTAGTTTTTAGTTTTGAAAAATGTTAACGAATGCCCTAAGGACATTGATTTAGGAATTATTTTTAGGAACATTTTATGGGAAAATGATAAAGTAATTAATTTTTTTATATTTAGCTTTTCATATAATTAATTATCAATTATTCTAAGAGCACCTGTTAACATGACCCTTTAACTTTTAACTTTTATTTCTTACGCACAACTTTTTAAAATCTCACATTTTTTTACTTTTTTTTTTTTCGTTTTTTTTTTTAATTTTTTCTAAGGTACAAGTATTTAAGAACATTTTCGGTAAAAAAATTTCGACAAAAAATTAGATAAGTTGTTCCAAACGTACATTTTAAACTCTTTGAATGAAGATGTTATTTGTTTTGGTATTGGTTTATCATGATGTTATTGGATCTGAACTTCTCTTTATGAGAAGGGAAAAAAAAAGAAAAAAAGAAGAAGAAGAAATCAAAGGACAACACATGTGCCATCTTTTGATTGCAAGCTGCAGCTTTTGATTCAACCCATTTTGTGGTTTGTGGCACAGGCGGATAGAAACGGAGCTATGACAACATCTTAGTGTGCGTATGGGAAGCGCAAACGTTTCAGTTATGTTTTTTTTTTTTTTTTTTGCTTTTTAGCCGAAATAGTTGACTTTTCTTGTGACTGTTCACGGACCCACAAATTTCACTTTTTAACAATTTTTTCATTAAAAATAGATCACACGGTACTATTCATATATTTAAAAATTATTTTGCTACCGTGTTTGTAGTTATCCTAAGAACTACAGAGTATGACAGAATATCCTAAGAACTCTAGAGGATCTTGATTTATTTACATATACATTCATAATAAGAATGTTTGTAGTTATATTTAGTTACTTACACAATTTTTAAATGAAGTTACCAACATGTCATTAGAGCATTAACATTTATTTCTAAACATCCAAGCACAAAAAAATCTATACTTCCGAGCGTCCATAGCTAAAATTTTTTAGCCACAAGCTACATAAAGGTTGTATAAGTACAACCTTATTTTAGCAGTTGTTTTTTTATTATTTTTTTTCTTCTCAATTTTTCCTTCCTCTCCTTATTATTTCTAAATTTTATATTATTTTATTAAATTCTATGTAAAAATAAAAAATGAAATATTTAGTATATTGTAAAATGAGTTAGTAAAATAAAAAAAATAAAAATCTTTTAGGATATAAAATAGGTATTTTTTAAAAGTTCAGATATGAATGGTCTTATAAAGCCCACTAAAAAGGAAAAGTTTTCCCTACAAATCAGTTTAGCATAAAATTTCTCAATCCCATTATGAGGGGAATGGAAAAACTATTCATACACAATGATGGCCTTAAGTATTGTTTGGTATCAAGGAAATTCCAGAAAACTGGGTTTAAAAGAAGGAAAAAGACCAGAATTGTTGACTACTTGACTTGACTAGGTGAGTTCAGAGTCAGACACAGTTGAGAGAAAGCAGAGTCAAGAATCATGGATTTAGATCAGGTGGAATCCTCTATTGCTATTTCACTTGATGCAATGGTAATAAATGATTGAGATTGAAAGTTAAAAAAAAAAGTAACTTTCAATCTCAACCATTAAATACAAAAAGTTAAAAAATAGTTAAAAAATGTTAATAAAATTAAAGTTTAAAGTTAAGATGGTAAAAGTTTACATGAGAGGAATTAGAGTAATTGCACCGGATGCAATATCCACCGGATCCAAATTCATGCATCCACTAGACCTTCGGAGTTCGGATCATTGACTCATTGTCTATGGCAATTATTGCTCCAAAAATCAAAGAGCTCGTTATGATTCCTCATGGTCTTTGACTGAAATTACATAGGGAACTCCCAAAAGAGTAGACCAGTAATCATGCCTCTGAAAATTGGCCTCCTATGACTCAATGCTACAAATTCTTCTTTCTATAATTAATTTAGTGGCGGCTTTGATAATCATATTCTTCCCAAAGAAAAAAAAAATCAATAATTTAGTCCAACAAAAATAATCTTCACCTTTCAAATATAATTCTTAACCCCTTAAATAAATAAAATAATAATAAAAGTATGTATAACAACAATAAAAATTATAGAAATTCTATAAGTACAACAAAATCTCACAACTTTTTTACCATATCTTTATTTTGAATTGTGGCCAGTTTCAATTTAATATTTTATTGTTTTATTTTGATCTATGAGGGACCAATATATAAGTTGTCATGACAATTTATATATTGTGTTCTTAACACAACTCTAAAAAATGGTCCAAACAACAACAAAATTAAGTCAAACAACAACAAATGAACAAAATATTAATAAAATAAAAAACTCATTCAAAAACCAAAAGTAAAAACCCCAAATCATTCAGATTTGTAACTCATTCAACCAATTTTATAAAAATAATCTCTAATTTCATTTTCCTTAAAAACGATACCTAGAGAGATATACTGTAGCCATGAATTCTCCTCAGTAGCGGTGAATCTGCTTTCTCAGAGGCTTAACTAACAATTGCAGCAGATATCATTCGTTGCTCTCTCTCTCTCTCTCTCTCTCATTATTTTAGATTCTTTTTCACTTTATCTCTTATTAGTCTATTTTTGCATTTTCATTTTATTAGTATTGAAGGAAATTATAAATCTTCATATATTTGTATTTTTTTTTTTTTTTTGTAATGTTGATATTTTCAAGTTCTTATTTTATTAAATTTTGTATGATTTTAGTTTTTTAACGACTAATCTAGGAAAAATTAATAGAATTGCCACTAATTTTATTGGACTTAAATTAGTTTTAACATGTATTTATTTTCATTTGTTTCGTTAATAAAACTTAATATAATTCTTAACAAAACCTGGCTTTCATATCGTTGTTTACATTTGTTTTTTGTTTTTTTTAATATTTTTCTTTTAGATATTCAAATCTAAGTATAAATTAAAACAATTTAGATGATGGAATGGGAAAAAAGTGATCTAATTTCCAAAATAATATTGCCTTAAGGCGCATACTCAAATGCAGAGATGGACCCAAGATTTCAAACTAGAGAGGGTCAGAGTATAAGAAAAAAAAAAATTCTAAATAGGTATCCATATAGTATTAACAAATTATAAAGAAACAAAATCGTTATTTCTTAATACATTAAAATGCAATTGAAGGTAGAGAATTTGAGTTTTTTTAGTTGAAGGTAGAAAGATAATCTTAGTATTCGTTTGGATAATGTCCAGCGTTTGGATTTTTGCGCGTCCAGCATTTTTAGTGGGTCTCGTGCACTGTTCACGAGACCTGTAAATACTTTTTTTTTTTTTTCATAAAAACAACTTTAAAACTGGGTCTCACGGTACTATTCACACATTTAAAATTATTTTGCTACAGTATTTTCAGTTTTCAGCAATAAGTGGTATCCAAATAGACCCTTAATAAAATATTATATTTTATTTTTAACAACTTACTACAGTTAACTGGTATTTATACCAGTTTATTGTAGTTGTAAAAAATTTAGCTTTAGCTTCTCCAATAACACATGATTTTTTGGTTTTTTGGTGATAAAATAGTTTTTTTTTTTTTTTGTGGATAAAATACAATCAACATTGTAAATTTTTAATTATTTTTGTTAAGTTTTTGAGTTTGATAGTTGCTAGTTGGAGGGGGGCCTAAGGTTTTGGAATGGGGGCAACTACAAAAAATGATGTATATAATTTGTTTAAAAAAAAAAAAAAAAATTGGACCCAACGGGCCCGGGTTCCCTTAGGTCCCAACTTGGGTCCATCCCTGCTCAAATGGTACTTACCAATAGATGTAAAATCATAAAAAAAGAAACAAAAGAATATGCATATGAGATGAATTGGTGGTTGTTGCTATTTGAAACAATATTGAATAATTGATTTAACTGAATAATAATTAAATAAAGTTGATAAATACTTCTCTAAGAGTGCGTTTGTTTGGAGGTGAAATAGAGTGGATGGAAAACTTTAGAGAGAAAATGAGGAGGGAAAACTTTTTAGAGGATGTTTGGTTGAGAGGGGGAGAGGAAAAAAATGTGGTGAGGCCCAGGTGTTTTCTCCCTAGGCCCACCAAAATGTTTTCTCCCCAAAATGAAGAGAAAACTAAGAAAGAGAATGTAATTTGTTATATAGACAAAAATGCCCCCAGTTGCTTTCTTGGGCAACGTTGGCTTTTTTATTTTTATACTTTTGATTTCCTTGCAAAGCTGGCTTTTTTTTATTTTTTTATTTTTATTTTTTTAATTTGGGTGATTGTTTTTTTTTCCCCTTATTTTTCACTTTTTTTTTTTTGGTTTTAATTGAGCATCATTTTTTAACAAGGGTATGTGAGTAAATTTATACAATTTTTTTTTTTTTTTCATCCATCCACTTTTCCACTTCCAACCAAACAAAAAAGAAAGAAATTAAAATCTTTTCTATCCTCCAACTTTTCCCATCATTTTCTATTCTCCCACTTTTCCATCCCTCCAACTAAACGGACCCTAAATATCTTAGGTCAATGGATCAATATTCTCAACTAAAAAATCCATTATATGGATAATACGTATTTAAGTTGATTCTAAAGTTTTGTTTATGAGTAAAGATATTCTGTCCACAAGTGTGGTTTCTCCTATTTAGATATTCATGATCAAGAAGTATTAGATTCTCTTTCTATGCTTAAAGATAATAAGATATTCATGATCAAGAAGTATAGATTCTCTTTCTATGCATAAAAAAAAAAACAAAAGAAGGGTGTTTATACGTAAAAAAAAAAAAAAAAACTTGTAAATACTTTTTGTGTAATAATGTAAATGCACTAGTTAGCAATACAAAAAAATTAACACCACACAACATAGCAAGTCAAGCAAATGTCCAGTCAAAGGACTGATTTTTCTAAGGATCTGTTTTTCAAACAATTAGGTAATATGCTTACAATTTTTTTGCTAGTGTACAAGAATGAAAAGTTTGTAAAATTCTTCTTTTGACTATCAATTTGTACGAATTTATTAAAAACAGTGAAAGTTCATTCTTAAAATAGTTATGCTAGTGTCACAACCTTTGACACAATTTGTGCCTCAACTCGCTCATGTGGCGAGTTGTGATTGGTAGAGGGGTGTTCCACCAATCACAACTCGCCACATGGACAAATTGTGCTAAAGGTTGTGACACATGGACGAATTGTGGCATAAGTTGTGCCAAAGATTATAGCACCAGCATAATTCTTCTTAAAATGTATTCTAACTTCTAAGTTCTAAGTTTCAACTTTCAATAGAATATTATCAAAACTCCTGAAGTGGCAATATGCATGCATGTATAGCTGTTATCGACATTGTTAGCAAAGTATAAGATTTTGTCAGCACTTATAATATTGTTCTAAAATATCTCTCGCGTAATATCCACCATTTTCTGGTCAGTGTGTAAGAATAAGTCAAAAAGTGAAGTTTTATACTCATTTTTTGATGTCATATGCTATACGTCATAATTTCATTGAAGTAATTATAGAGTTACTAATATAGTAATTTAAAGGGATTTATAAGTTTGATTATTCCTTCAAAATGGGTTTCAAATCTTTGACTTCATAGAACCAAACTAAGTCAGCTTTGTCAATGTGAGTTTGGAACTTTTCCATGTGAATTCTTCACATATATCACATCTCATAATTTGTTCCACCATTCACCTTTTGACTAGCTAGAATGTTGTGATAATAGCCATCATTAAGAATCATTTTAATTATATTAAATAAACAATATAGAAGCTGAATTTATTAAGAGTAAGCTCTGCCGACCTCTTAGATGGTCTAATTACTCATTCTTAACTACTTAGTAACTAAAGAGTAAACTACTAAGTAACTATAGAGTAAACTCTCTCTCTCTCTCTCACACACACACACAAAGTAAAAACTAATTAAAGAAAAAGAAGAAGAGAGAAATGAGAGTGACCATAATTAAGCACATATTTACATTACCGATGGTGGGTTACTTTTTTCGTTTTTATTCTCTGTTTCTTTTTCATTTATACTATAGCCTAATGTAATTTCCATGTTGATTAGATTCCTATTCTACCTAAGAATTTCTATAAATAGAGGCTAACCCTAACAAACTATGAACTATCCAAACAATACTTTCACTTACTCTCTCAAACACTTGTCTTTGTGCCTTTAGAAAGTCCATGTAGTTTTAGGCTTTTAGCCACCCTTTCCTTCTTTTTGTAGGGTTAGCTGCTGAAGCATGCAAATGACATACGAGATGAGGGCATGGTGGAGCTCTGTCGCAAGAGAGATGACACCCGGTGTCACTAAGATTATAAGCTAGTTAACGTGACACTTGTTGTCATCTCTTTTGGACAGACCTCCCTCAACTCCCTCCTTGCCTCTCTCTCTCTCTCTCTCTCAGTGCCTTATTTGGTTTATTTTTATGGATTACATTAAGAAAGGTAAGTACCTTCTATACCCTCAAGATAATGGGAGGTAACTATCTTTTATATATATATATATATATATATATCTAGACATTTATGGTTTTGCATGAAATTTTCTTGACAATATAATCTTTTACAAGAGAAGTAGAGTTACTAATATCTAAACAATTATGCTTGACAAGACAGCCTTCATGCAAATTCGAAGTTGTGGTTTATGGAGTAACCATTTATTTCTTATATTCGGTTTGGTTTTCTGTTTCAAGCTATGAAAAACTTGATACACATTTTTCCAATATATTTTTGTAAAAATCTGTTCATACAAATTATTTTCTTAAAGCACACCAAGAGGATCTATTTCTATCTTTATTACAAAGATAGAGTGAGAGAAAGTGGCTAGGCAGGCAAAGAATATTTATACATGCGTATAAGATGACGTAGTTGATTGTACAGTTGACTTGAATAATGAATATTTGTAATGAGAAAAACAATTAGAATATAGAATATGGATATCCGTGTGGTGGTGACGGCCTACATGTCTCTAATCCAATGACAAAGAATACCTGTTTCTCAAAAAAAAAAAAAAAAAAAAAAAGACAAAGAATACCTTATTTAAAGATTAACTAAGATGATTTATGAGCGTTTATTGTTTAGTTGATTACCTTTATAACATAAAATTTTGTTTATATTGGATCTAGGAAAAATTACATTTTACTATCTTAAATACTAAAGTGTAATTTTTCCTGGAATCTGTGACATATTATAAAAAACCGTTACTTAACTTTTAGCGATTGTGATAATTGTGGAGATAGAGGAGCATTATATCTTTTGGTGGAGAGAATCTTGAGAACACAATTATTATTTTCTCCATTTATGTTCACCAAGCTCAAAAGTTGTCCAAATTGAGTACGTGTTCGACACATATATACATCTAATCAACTGAACTGAAATGAGTTGTGAATTGTGATCTCGAAGTGAGTGTGCCATTTCAATTGTATCAATTCATATACATAATTTTGTTTATGAAGTCTTTTCTAAATTTGAGTTTTAACCCTTCAATTTAAAAACTTTCAATTTCACCCCTGAAAAGTTTAAAATAGTAATTTCATCATTCCTTTATTCTATGGTTAAAGAAATTACATATACGGCATTCGAAATACTAACATGGCATGTTAAAAACCTAATGTGGCAAACAAAATGTTGGTGTGGCAGAGTAGAAAATTGATGTAGTCTGAAGTAAATATAATGAGAAATGGAAGGAAGGACAAAATTGAAACCTTTTAAATTTTTTGAAAGACAAAGTTGCAATTTTTTAAATTTTACTAAAGAAAATGGAACTTAAACCAATTTTATTTTATTTACTTTATTTATTTATTTTAACTCATAGTTGGGAGGGGGAGGATTTGAATTTTAGATATTTCCGTTTGAAATACTAAGAGATACCAATTAAGTTACAGGCTCTTGACAACTTAAACCAAAGGTAAGAAATGAAAAATACTTTTAAAGGTTAATGTATGTACCATAACCATATAATGTACAAACTATTTATCATTTTTTTTAATCATATGTGAAATCCAATTGGTTTGTCGTGTGCCAAAGTTATTAATCATTACTAAGCCACACATATGATAGATCACAATAGTTGACCAATTCTTCCCAAAGGTTCTCGAGCTTGGTGAAGTATCTCTAAAGAATTATGATTCACTTAGTTGACCAATTCTTCCTAATCCTAAATATTTCTATTAAAAATACAATGAGTTATCAGTTAAGTTACAAAGTTCTTGGCAACTTTAACCAAAGTTAAGAAAGGAAAAATATAATTAAGCTTAAAATATGTACCATAGCCAAATAATGTACAAACTGTTGATCAATTATTTTTATCATATGAGAAATCCAATTGGTTTGTCGTACCAATGCTATTAGCCACCCATGATGTGACAGATATGTGCACCTCACATGACAGGTTCACTTTGGTCCCCCCCCTATTGATTGATGATTGTTATCACTCTAAATATCGATTGAAGAAATTAAAATCCAAAGAATGTTTTTTCTCAATCTGTTTACAGAGAGTTCTTCAACAAAGCTGGACTCAACTTGAAGAAACCAGATTTGAGTCTCAGTAATCAATCTAGAAGGTGAAGTTTGTATTTTAATTGATATTCCCCATGTTATAATATGTGATTTACCACCCATCTCTCTATTTTATGTTATTTCTTTTTCATGATATCTAGATTTAATTTCAGTATATTTTACTAGCAAGTTAGAAACAATCTTGTTATAATCTTTTCTTGACTCTCATTTTAAAGCTATTCTCAGTTTCAGTTTGGTCATCATATTCATGTTAATGAAGCATCTTTGGTGAAGTAATCAAATCTTTATGTGGATAAAAAGTCATGATTTCAAAGAGAGATGACTAAGTCGAGAATAGCTTATACAGTTGTCCCTATTCACTAACTCTCTCTCAATCTCAATCTCAATCTTACAAAGTTAGTTCATAATCTATTATAGTTTCTTCATCACACTGTTGAAGGATCTTTGGTAGTGTTTTTTCAAGATATTCTCTATGTGTGTTGATTTCAAAAGATATGTGTCAATATTTTTGCAAACATAGTCACCCTTAAATAATGCATAACAAGTTTCTCGAATTCTAAGTTCTACCATAGCTTATTCATTTAGTGTTGATGTGTGTCTTTGGTGGGATTATCAACATATTCTCTGAGTCGAGGGATTATAAAGTTGAGAATCTTAAAATATACAGTATCTCTAATGATTTATGATCCACTTAGTCGTATTTAGTAATTATTACTTAAAACTTTAGTAATTATCAATGTTTTTGCCTTGATTATTAACAATTATAGCGTTGACGTGTGTCTTTGGTGGGATTATCAAAATATTCTTTGAGTCGAGAGATTTTAAAGTTGAGAATCTTAAAATATACAGTATCTCTAATGATTTATGATCCACTTAGTCGTATTTAGTAATTATTACTTAAAACTTTACTAATTATCAATGTTTTTGCCTTGATTATTAACAATTATAATGCAAGTTGTACGCAGTTCAAGTAATTATTCAACGATAATGACATTCTTTGTAAGACAATGTTTATTGCACATAGTGTGTGCTATACACATTGCCCAAAACCACCTTGTAAAACACACTGTGTGCAATATATTTTTCCTTCTTTGTAATTCCTCATGTTTGTGAATCGAACACCACCTCCCATTTTCCACTATTTACCTATCTAAAAAAGAAAAAAAGAAAAAGAAAAAGAAGATGCAAGTTGTTCTATGTGGAAAAACATTTATCATGGGTCAAAGAATTGACTCCCAAGAACCAAGAATTGGACCAAGGACGCATTATCAAGGGAGAGGTCGACTCACATGAAGTATTATGAGCCTTGTTAAAATAAAGGTGCTTCAAAGATTTAGATTCTTAATCCAAGATTATGCTTATCAGGTAGCAAGCAATTGACTCTTGGAAGAAAAGGACCTCTAGGTTGTAGTTTGTACTGGCTCTCAAAGAGTGATATCTGTTGGATCATGAGCTGTACTACTCCATCTTAAAATCAATTGGTAATAAAGAAGATACATTCAAATCTTTTATAACATTCGACATCACACCTCGCAGGCCTCTTTTTAGAGCGGCTGTAGGGAGTCAAATTGTGGTCTCCGAACAATATCCTTTCGGAAAGTAATCTATATATAGAGACCTCATGTGGGAAAGTATAAGGTTCTGTCAAATGGCGTATTCTATGCAAAGAGAATTGAAATATTCTCAAGATAAGAACAAATATTAAATATTGACTTTTTGTTTCATTTGATTCAATGTTTCAAGACTTTTCTAATTAAAAATTAAATATTCTTTGTATCATTTGGTTCAATGTTTCAAGACTTTTCATCCTTCACACATACCACAAACCTCTCTGCATTTTAATTTACTATTTTCACCTCTTTCACTTCTATCCCTTTATATATACCTGACCATAACCCTTCATACCATCCCATTGCAAATACACATGACCAAAAACGATGTCATTTACCTTCAATCTTTCAAGCTCTAACATTGTTGTTTCATCTAATTCTACCCCGTATGAGTTGGCTACAACGAAGGAAGGAGGGCTTGCATTTTATATTGAGTGACAACGACAATTACTATTTTGATGTTAAGGTCGAACGTTGTGGATTTACGGGTTTTGTAAATGATGGTGATTGACTGTGGAGGTTTAGAATGTGTATTTTGTTTTAGAATTAAGGAGAAAGAGAAAGATAAATCAACTTTTATTCTATAATATTCTTCCAAAGCTTTTATTTTTATTTTTTATTTCTCATCACTTTAATCGAATAATTATAATAGATATGTGTGTACAATTTATAATTGTTGCTTTTTATGATGAACTTATCACAAATAAAGTTCTCTAACAATTATATTTATACAACATTCTCCAAAACTATTTTACATAAAACATTATAGCATTATCCGTGCATCGCACGGGTAACTTACTAGTTATTGAAAGTCACTGGGAAAATTATTCATGTATTCTCTGATTCCATATACTTTTGCAAAGTTGAGAGAGAAAGATGTAAAAACTAAATTGTATTAAGCCAATTAAACAATCACATTACACTGCTTTACATATACCAACAAAATTGGGAGGGAAGCTAAGAAACTAACTAACAACTTCCCAACAACCATCTGATGTGGCATAATAGAGTTACAAGTCACACTGACACATGTCAAATCTGTATCTAATTCTAATCATAAACTTAATCTATGCTACTTTGTAGTTTACAGAGTGTATTTACAAAACTAGCTTTCCTATAGCTATTCTCAATACCCCCCTCTAGATGGGGTGTAAATATTGACAAAGTCTTGTCTTGTTGAGCAGCAATGAGAACTGATGTAAAGCAAAGGCTAGCTTTGGTAAATATGTCAGCAAGTTGATTTTGGGTAGGAGCATAAAAGGTTATGATTAATCCTTCTTGAATCTTGTCTCCAATGAAGTGGCAGTCCACTTCTATATGGTTGGTTCTTTAATGGAAAATAGGGATAGCTGTAATATGTAAAGCAACTTGACTATCACAATATAACAATATTGGTTGTGGATGTGGTATTTTAAAATCCTTTAACAAATTTACCAACCAAAAAATTTCACAAACAATCTCTAGAGATTGTTTGCTCCTTCTTGGTCTTCCATGAAACCAATGAACTCCCAATACAGATACAATAGCCTATGAGAGACTTCCTTGAGTCTGGACAAGTTGTCCAGTCAGAATCAGTGTAAGCTTTGACATGTAACTCTTATTTAGCATTAAAAAAAATGAACCCTGTACTAGACATCCTTTTAGGTATTGTAAAACCCTATGAGTTGCATGTAAATGAGGCGGCCTAAGCTTTTCCATAAACTAACTAAGTCTGTGAACACAATAATTCAAATCAGGACTTGTTAAAGTGAGGTAAAGCAACTTACCCACCATCCTTCTATACATTCTCAGGTCATTAAGTAACTCTCCTTCATCTATAAACAATTTAGAATTATGTTCCATAGGACATTTCACTGTTTTAGACCCCAAAACACTTGCTCCTACAATTAAGTCTAGCACATACTTTCTTTGACACACAAAAATTCCTTTAGAGGCCTAAGCCTAAGAAATACTTCACTGAATCCAATTCTTTGAGTTTAAACTTGTCATGGAGAAATTTCTTGAACTGATTAGCAGCAAGTACATCATTGCTTGCTACCAAGATGTCATCAACATAAACAAGAACTGCTTGAACAAACCCTTGAGTTGGGATGACATCAAAAATTTTGGCAAACCATTGCCTACTGGCTTGTTTTAAGCCATACAAGAACTTAGTTAACTTGCATACCAATCTCTCCCCCTTGCTGCTAGACCGAGTAAATAGAAAAGGAGGTAAGTCCATGCAAACCTCATCATTGAAATTGGAAACTCGTTGGCACACTCTTTAGCTAAGTTTGCTAAGTCTATCTCTAATGATGTATCTTGGATGAGGGATCCTCCTCCTCTTGCCTTAGAGGCTTTGTTTCTTTGATGTAATTGTTTCTTTTTTGTGAATGATAGTTTTTTCCCTTAAAAAGAAAAGAAAAGTATATTTGAGCTTAAAATATGTACCATAGCCATATAATATACAAACTATTGATCAATTATTTTTATCATATGTGAAAACCACATCTTGGAGGCAAAGATGGCCCAGGTCCTGACTTTTTTTTTTCTTAATAAAGTTCATCATTTAACAAAGAAAGAAAAAATCCAATTGGTTTGTCATGCCAAGGATATTAACTATTAAGCCACACATATGATAGATATGTGCACCTCACACTTCAGGTTCACTTTGGTCCCCCCTTAGTGATAATTGTTATCACACTAAATACCTGTTGGAGAAATTCCAAAAGAATGTTTTCTCAATTTGTTTACAGAGGTTCTTCGACAAAGCTGGACTCAACTTGAAGCAACCAGATTTGAGTCTCAGTGATCTATCTAGAAGGTGAAGGTTGTTTTTTAATTGATATTTCCCAGATTTGAGTCTCAGTGATTTTCCAACCCACTCTCTATTTTATATTATTTCATTTTTCATGATATCTAGATTTAACTTCAGTATACTAGCAAGTTAGAAGCAATCTTGTCATAATCTTTTCCTGTCTCTCTTTTTAATGCTATTCTTTGTTGCAGTTTGGTCAACATATTCATGTTAATGAAGCATCTTTGGTGAAGTAATCAAATCTTTGTGTGGATAAAAGTCATGATTCCAAAGAGAGATGACTAAGTTGAGAATCTAACTTATATAGTTGTCCCTCTAATGATTCATAGTCTCTTACTCAATCCTACAAAGTTAGTTCCTAATCTATTATAGTTTCTTCATCACACTGTTAAAGGATCTTTGGTAGTGATTTTTCAAGATATTCTCTATGAGTGTTGATTTCAAAAGATATGTGTCGATATTTTTGTAGATACAGTCACCCTTAAATAATGAATTACATGTTTCTCGAATTCTAATTTCTACCATACTTTATTCATTTAGTGTTGACTTTTCTTTATCTTAATTTGGTGGGATTATCAAAATATTCTTTTGAGTCTTTATTGAAGAGGGATTATAAAGTTGAGATTCTTGAATATACAGTTTCTCTAATGATTTATGATCTACTTAGTCGTGTTTAGTAATTATTACTTAATACTTTAATAATTGTCAGTGTTTTTGGCTTGATGATAAACAATTAGAGTGTCGGTTGTACGCGGTTTAAGTGATTGTCCAACAAATGATATTCTTTGTGGTTCTAGATGTTTGTGAATCAAACACCACTTCTCATTTCCCACTATTTACCTATCTAAAAAAATAGTGTCATCAAAGAATTGACTCCCAAGAACTAAGAATTGGACCAAAGACACATTATCAAGGGAGATGTCAACTCACACGAAGTATTATGAGCCTTGTTAAAATAAAAAGGTATTTCAAAGATTAGATTCTTAATCCAAGATTTTATGCTTATTAGGTAGCAAACAATTGAATCTTGGAAGAAAAGGACCTCTAGGTTGTAGTTTGTACGGGCTCTCAAAGAGTGATAATATCCTTTCGGAAAATATTGGAAGCCACTGGGAAAATTCTTCATCCACTTCTCTGATTCCAAATACTTCAACCCAAAGACCAAAGTTTTAAGTACCATGTAATTTCCTTTGATGATTGTACTAATTTTCGACATGTTCTTGATATCTCGCATCTTAGATACACTGTTGGGCATTTGGGATGCCCTTACTAATAGAGTTATCACATTTAATAGTTAATACCCGGTTTACTTCCACTATCCTGAGTCTTTGGATGTATCTAATGAACAAGTCTCCCATTTCTGTGGGCTTAGAGATAGGTGGTTGGTAGGCTTTCTATCATATCCAGGCCGGCCCAATAAAATTTGGGGCCTAAGGTGAAAATTTTATATGAGGTTTTTTATATGTAAGCATTAATTAAATAAATTTATATAATACTAATTAAATTAAGACTAATTTGATGTAAATACAGAAATTGATGAATAATACTAACAAAATTAAGGTTAATTTCATATAAATGATTGAATATCATAGTTGAACTATAAATTTAAGCAAAAAGAACTAATTTTTTTTTTATAAATATATTATTTTAAAAAAAAAAAAAACTTACTTTAACTTGGATATATGACTGTGAATAGTTAAGTACAGTTGTAATCTAAATTTTAATTTTATATATTCTTTTTAAGAGAAAGAGATAGGTAGATATTATTTGGGGTGTGGCTTTGTAGGAGATTAGTTTACAAAAATTAAGATCTCAAACTATTAGAGGAGATTAGTCATCATTAATGATCTATCATATTTGTATTTTTTTTTTTTTGGAAACGTTTTAGGGTTTCAACTGGTTTAAATTTCTATTGGTCTCCTATTTTGGAAGCCTTGTTAGAAATGAAAAAGAAAAATACTAAAGATACTACAAAATGTTCACAATAGAATGTAATAATGACTGTAATTGATAAATTTCAACAATTTAATTTATTTGTGTTTGAATTACTTTTTTATGTGATTGGTTACATGTCAGATAAACTTAAACTTAAACCTAGTACCAATTATTTAAAAAATATTATATTTTTATAAAATTTTGGGCCTTTTTCCGAGGAAGATGGGGCCTTTTTTTTTAGTAGGGATTTTTTTTTTGGTTGTGAGGCCTTAGGCCCAGGCCTTGGGCCGGCCCTGATCATATCCAAATTCTAATACAGTGATTTTGAAAAATGACAAAAGCTAAATAACAAAGTGTATATTTTATGGAGAGAGAGTTGAGTCCACGCTGTGCAGTGTGCATGTTAACCACACTTGAGTTTATTGTTCAGTCAGTCTATGTAGCCGTTCTTCAAAGATGGGGATATAATAATTAAGTGTGAACTCATGCCAAGTTGCTACGAAAATTTGTTTTGGTTTACTTGATACAGGCCATATAGTTATTGGACATCTACAATTCATGTTTCTCTAAATGTTGATAAAATAGCATATACTTGTTCCAAGGTGCAGAATCTCCTGTCCTGCAACCATTTCTGTGTATTCCACAACTTTGCTATTGAGCTATAGAGGATTTAACTCTGGCAGAAAATTTGACATAATAAATAGAAAAAACGTAAAAGCACTTCAGTTTTCATCTTGTCAGTCCCCATATACAAAAGCATAAAGGAAAGAAAAGGAAAGAAAAAAAAAATGTTACATAGTACAAAAAGAATCACATGCCATTGCAACAAACACCCCCTCTTTATAAATAACATGCAGATATTACAAAATACTAGACAAAACCAAGCAAAAGCAATAACAAAGAAGAGAATAGGAGCACTACATTGTTACATGGGTCACTCAACTGGCTTGCATGAGATTTCGGAGAAGAAGGACTTGGACTTGCAAGACTAGTAACATTTTCCTTTGAACAAGTGTAATTACAACGGCTAGGACGAACAACTCTGTAAACACCACTGCTGGCAAGGAGATAAATATCCTTCCGGTTGTCCTCCCCGAATGAGTAAATGTAACCCAAAGCTGGAAGAGAACTTCCTGGCAGGGAACTGCATTGTAGAGGAGAGTCAGCTGCACAGCTGAAGGGAATTTTACTACTGTTAAAATTCCCACTGTCTACTGGATTCTCTATGCCAGCCCATAGGGCAGTTGCATACAAATCCGCATATAAGTACCTGAAAATAATGATCAAGCGAGTTGTTAGCAAGGATCAATATTATTGCAAAGATCAGCATGGTAGTCCCAAGAATAAATCTTCATTCTTTTTTGGTTGATAGCTTTTGTAGATTATCAGCATGGTCAGTTCTTCAACTTGTCATATCTACATAGAATGAAAAAAGAGCTCATTTACCTTCCGTACATACAAGGATCAGTCATAGACCGATAGAAATAGCCCCCTGTGATTGATGCTGACCCTTCCTTCTGGTTTACATCAGAATGGGTATATCCCATCACAGGAAAAATTGGGCTTATGGAACTTGGAGTTGTATTTCCACCAGGTGAATCTGGAGGAGTGTAAAGAAGGGGGCCCTCATAAACACGCCAGCCATAGTTTCCATCCTTGGTGATGATATCCACCTCCTCATATCGATCCTGTAGGTAATCAAAAGTGTCATATATGATATATGTTCAGAAACAAGTGGTCTTGGGGTTGTTTCTTATTCCATGGCCTCTGAACATGCAAGTTCATAATGAAATGAAGATGCATAAGCATCACCACAATAGCAGAAAGAAAATGAAGCAATTGCTGAAATTGAAATGTCCTTACTCTAGAAACACAATGGACTCACTTCAAATTCTACCTCGAATTCACAATAGAGAATGAAAAAAAGACTTCAACTTTCTGACATCTTTGTAAATTCATATGAAACCATTGGTAAAAGAGACCTAAATATTAATCTGTGGCAGTGTGAGATGTACTTGATGCAAGCAAGACAGTGGAATTAATTAATCAAGGGCAATTTTCAAAAAAGGCTGGTCACAGTCATATTTTTGTGAGGAAATCCTACCAGATTCTTCATAAAATTGTATCTCTTTTATATATATGTTGAATAATGGTAGCATAATAATGGCCAGTCAGATACTATTTAAACTTGAAAGAAATATATCTCAAACCTGCCCAACATCAGCACACATAAAGTAGGAAGGCCTTTCAGAATCAAAACTACAGCGCCAAGGATTTCTTAATCCATAAGCCCATATTTCGGGCTGCAAGCCTGTATCTTCCTCATAAGGATTATCTTTGGGGATAGAATAGTTTCCCCATAGATTAAGTTTAGCGATTTCTGCAGCACCTGAAAAGACAGTGCAATGGACAAGAGTGAGAAAAAAAAAATGCAAACTACTTAAACTATGCAAGTGAACCAGCTCCTATTAACACTCCTCCATTGAGAAAATATCATGTCTAGGACAATTATATTTATAATCATGATTTCAGAATTTCAATTTTTTTTTCCTTCTACTTTTCCCCTTTTTCTGATTGATCAACACAGAGTCACTAGAGCAGACAGATCTTTCACATAGTCCTTTTAGTTCCTAGTTGAAATTGGAGAGAGCAAGCAAGGTAGGCAGTGGAGCGATGCTTTGAACAAAAAGAGTACTTACAGATATATGAGATAAGTACCCATTCACAGATAGGAAGATATGAAGATATGAAGAAGGAAGCAGATTGGATAAGTAACAGAAATTTAAATAAATAACAATAATAAAAAGAAGCTATATGAACCAACATTCTCTGCTGATACTCACTTGGCATGTTATCAACATCAAGCCTCATAATCTTGCCAAGCAATGATTTCTTGTTTTGAGAAAAATTGTAAGGATCGCCTGTACCACCACCATCTCCCATCATGAAGTATAAATACCCATCTGCAGGTCCAAAGAGTATCTGCCCTCCGTGATGAGAAGTATATGGAAGGCCCATAGTAAATATCCTTCTCACTTCTGTTGGCTTGGCACTTGTTGCCTGGGAAAAAGATGAAGTCATTTCTAATCATTTGAGTTAAATAAAAATTGAAAAAATTCAGTGTTTAGAGATTTGTACCAAAGAAGGCTGGGATGCGGTACCATTAGCAGTATACTCTGCAACAACACTTTGATACTGGCATGGCTGGGCACCATTATCAGTTCCTATCTTTGAAGGATCACAATTGACATCTGAGTTACATGAACATCTTCCAGTACATCCGGACCACTTAGCCTTATCACAATTAAACGAAGCAAAGAATCGCCCGTTTTGTGCAAAGTTTGGATGAAATGCAATACCCATCATACCAAATAGAGTATCAAAATATACTTCATCAGTTAGATCTACAAAAGGATTGGATTCATCAAGCCCTAATGCTCCTCCTGATCCCTGATCAGGAATAGTTGCTAACCATATCTTTCCTTGTTGGCTAGCAAAAAATGCACGGTTTGACCCATCAGGATGAGCAGCCATACTGAGGTAAGATCCATTCCCTATCTTCTCAAGACACAAGCCAAGTGGGGGGCTAGGAATTTCGGTGTTATTTAGTGTAACAGGTTGACCATCAAAACATACTAATGCAGTACTGGAAGCTCCACCAAATGCATTGCAGAAATCAGTTTTAGACTGCCAGAAGTCAGTCAGTTTGCTAAAATTGGAATTGACTGGTAATCCAGCTTGACCTTTTAGTGAAGGGGCAAAGGGAGACTTTATGAAAGACACATTTTGGCATGTATCCCATACATTAGAGCAGAAGTTATTCACTGCTTGGCTAGATTGGGATGAATTTGCTGAAACAGTGGAGTTGCAAAGTACAGGAACTGGCCGGGGTATAGAACCAATTGTAAATAGCTCAGCTGAAAATGGATCGCATCTCTACGAACCATGATAACAAAGAATTGAAAAACATCATAATTCATACATCTTTATTTAGAACAATTGAAAAATGGCACATACAACAACAAAGAGAAGATTCAATCAATTAGTATGTTTGTGTGCTTATTTGCCTAAAAGAAATGCTAGTATTTAACTCAAACATCAGCAAGACCTTCATACAAGGAAGCTAAATTGAAAACCATTTCCATGAATGCAAAAATCAAATATGTATTACACATGCAACAACTGGAGGAGATTAAAGGACAGTTCTTATAAATGTCAAGTTGACAACATCTATTCATCCAAAACAACCTATAAATTAGCATTGAAACGGAAACAAATACATCCTGCTCTACCTACCTAAAATCTGAAACTTGGAAATGTTTTTAAAAATAAAATAAAATTTAAGAACTTCTTACCGCACAAAGTATTGATTTCATAACAGAAGCACATCTAGAATCAGAGATATTCATTGCTTCGAATTGCTTCTGTAATTGTAAATCCTCTGTGGAGTTGCAGCATGAGCTTGCATTGTAAGAACAAAACTTCAGTGTGGTGTTCAGGCTTAAGGGTGCCGCTACACCAATTAAATCAGTAGAAATGACAAGTCAGTTCAGAATTGAAATGGATTCTTAAACATAAGGCACAGAAATTTAAAAAAAAAAAAAAAATCTGCAAAATTTAACTGCAGAAAACAAAGAGGGGGAAAAGTATGAAAGGAAATTAAACCCACTTGAATCAATGCATAAGGGATGTGAAAAGGAAGCATCAAAAAGCAGCAGCAAGCTACAAAATAGGAGGGTACTAGCAAGAAGGCGACCCATCTCAGCAAACAAATAGACAAAAAGCAGATATTCTACTATAACATCCCTCCCTTGAATCTGCTTGAGAGTCTAAAGCAGCAGTAGAACATGACTAACTTCCAAAAATTAATGGCAGATTATATACAAAGAGAAGATTTGCTGGCTCTTGAACATGCTGCCCATTACCAACTTCTCTGTATCTTTCAGTTCACTATTGGCCCATCTACACCTTCTACCTTTGACTATGTGGGGAATTCATTTTCAATTCTCTCTCTCACACATATTTTACATACCATTTCCAACTTATCTCTCTCAGCGTCCACATTAATTTTTAAGTTTCAACTCTCTCTCTCTCTCTGGGTTAACTACAGCTTCCAGAAGAAAATTTTAAATTTTTAACAAAATTTCTTTTCAAATTGATGATTAAAAAAAAAAAAAAAACCCTTTAAATTAAAAGATTGATGCAATAGCATGATCCAAAAAAATACTAATAAAAAAGGTAAAGGATAGAGGCAGAAACTAGAACAGTTTATATAGTTGACTTTCGTGAATTCTTTATTCAAAGTATTTAAAATAATGGTAGTGGTTGAGAAGAAAACCAGTGGTTTTCCGTTTCCCAAATGAACAACTTGCAGAGATCTTGGTTGGTTCAATGGTTCTGTGCTTACATTGATTTCCCTTTTATGGGTTCAGCGTTTTCAACCTACACCAAAGGACAAGCCTAAAAACTTGACCAAAATTCAACTACGAACGAAAACCCACTTGCATTAACATAAAAGGAAAAAGAAGCTGAAAAGAGAGGGGTCCAGCAATGACTGTGATACCAATAATATGACAAACTAACAAAGATATGAATGGAAATATTAGTTTCAACTAAAACTAGAGCCCTTCAAGATAAAGAAAAGAGACATCACATGCTTGACATAAATGTTAGATAATGTTTTCTGGCTCAAAAAGGATAGAACAAACACCAGGTCAAGGTCTACTCACAGTCACATGTGTTTAGTGAAAATGTCTCTGTAACGATGGTTGAAAATGGAGGCAGGAAGTGAAAAAGGGGCTTCTTGGCTTGATTTATTTCCTGAAAACTATTTTCTGAAAACATAGAAAACAAAATGTGTTTGTTTTTTTTTTTTTTCAGAGATTACCATTGACCAGTTACCAATCAGACGTGCATGTAACATATTACTGAGATGAACTTTGAGGAAAGGAATCAACTGGTAGTGAGAGTGGACCCCCTGGGAGATTGGAGCAAGTTTTGTACTTCCAGAACTGCCTGTTTCTGCTTATCTGTTTTTGACTGAGTCGATATTTTTTTAAAGAAAGAAACAAAAAGAGTGAAAATGTAGATGGAAGTGAGACAAATTATATTATACATAATTATTGGTTATTAGTGTCTTTATAATATTTGTTAATGAAGTATTTTAAAAGTATATTTTTTTTTTATAACTATTTTAGAAGAATATTGATATCACTTTTAAGAGAAATATAAAAAATTTATTAAAAATTAGTTTTTTTTTACCATAAAAATTTTCTAATAGTATTTTTTAGATGCTAAATGAATTATTTTAGAGAGTCCGTTAATAAAATATTGTTGAATATTATAAAAATAGGTAACATGTGGCTACATAGAAAACTAGTGAGCCCGTGTAATGGTAATACACAGATCATCAATTGTAGAATGAAAAGAAGATTCCAACTTTGTCTAAAAAAAAAAAAAAGGAAAATCCCCAATGTCCATCGGTCGGATTTAAGAATATACGAATTTGATTCGAAATGTAGTTTGTGTTAAGACATTTAAAACTCGAATTAAGTTTGATTGTTGATTAATTTATTTAATATTAATCTATATTTATTTCTAATTTGTTGGGTAAGATTTATTTCTAATTTAAATATTAAAAATACAAGTGGCGCTATTTATTTACTTTAAAAAAGAAAAGAAAAGGCAGTGCTGTATATTTATGTTGTGAAATGAAGTTGCTTAGCTGACCAAGAAGACAAAGCCAATGAGAACTCAAATAGTCAAATGTAACAAATGTTAACTATTGGATTAATAAAGCAGTATACATTGAAACGATATATATAAATGAAGGAAAAACGCTAAAATTATTACTACTTATTTTAAAACAACAAGCTTACAATTTGAAGTGATAATGGACTTTAAGGGGTTAGCTTGCATTTTAGGATCACCTCAATAAATTCTTTCGTGCAATAATCTAATATGTGTAAAACAAGAGACTACATACATGTAAAAAAATAGTTAGATGTTTGAAGAGTATTAGATTTCCTCGTTAGGGAGAAAAAGTGATAATAAACGTGACGAATCTATCATTAGGGAGAAAAAAGTGATAATAAATGTGATCAGATTCACATAAGTTTCATTCTCTTACAACATGATATGCTGCTAATTTATATGTGTAGAGTAATTCAAAGAGGTGCACCTCTAGAATGCACATAAAAGATTATTCAATTTATTTCTTACACGTAAAATACATATTTATGTTTTTGTTCAGAATTAAGTTTAAGTTTATATTTTATTTCTTTAAATAATTATAGCGAAAAGCCACTTTTAGTCCTTATATTTTCAGGCAATTTCTATTTTAGTCCCTACATTTTATTTTCACCGCTTTTAGTCCCTAAAATTAAAAACGCGTTCCCTTTTTGTCCCTACCGTTGCCCTAACGACAAAGTCCTAAGTGACAAACGAAACACCCTATTAGCTGACGTGGCGATTAAAATATTATAAAAAAAATATTATTTGACATTTTTATATGCCATGTCAACATTTTAATTTTTTATAAAAATCCACGTAAGAAAATTTAAACCAAAAAAAAAAAAAAAACAAAAAAAACAAAACTTAAATCTAATTGAAAAACGGTTTAAAAAACAAACACAAACACAAAAATAAGCTTCCTAAATCTCATATCAAATCAAATTTTCTTTAACCTTAATTCTTTTTCTTTTTCTTTTAGTCTCATCTCTAAACTCTCTCTATCTCTAATTTTCTCTTTCTCTCTTCACCCTCGATGAAATCTCTCTCGGACCAAACTCTCTCAAAATCTCATCTCCACCGACTGCCAAACTCCAATCTAACCCAAACTCTCTCAAATCTCAGTGATGAGGTCGCTGCCGTCGAACTCGTTCAAGACTCAGTGAGGTCGCCGCTGTCGTCAAAGAAAGAAAACCCATCGCGAAGGTCCATCGATTCGGTAACTCACCATAGTCACTAATTCGGTATGGCTCCGTTGTATGAAACCCCAGTCACCGATTCGGTATTGGAGCCCAGATTAGTGGTTGTAAAGCCGAGATGACCCCAAACTCTCTAATCTCATAATCTCATCTCCGCTCAAACTCAGACCCAAATGGCTCTTTCATCTCTCTATCTCTCAGCTCAGTGGTGGAGATATGTATTCCGACGGTGGGTTTGTGGGTTGTGAGTGTTTTTGATCTGGGTTTGTGGGTTTGTGGTAATGTTGTATTCCGATGTTGATTTTTGGGTTTGTGGTGTGCATGGAGGCCGAAAATTTGGGTTGTGAGTTTTGTTGATCTGGGTTTGTGAGTTTGTGGTGTATGTTGATTTTTGGGTTTGTGTAATGTTGTATTCCGATGTTGATTTCTGGGTTTGTGGTGTGCATGGAGGCCGAAAATCTGGGTTTGAGTTTTGTGTTTTTTGTGTTTGGTTTCAAAGCATAAGAAAATCTTGTTGAATGCTTGTGTTTTGTAAATTTTTATGGGCATGTCTTTTTATTTTGTAAATCTGATTGATTTAATGAGTTTGGTTGCTAAGAAAATGCAAGAAAAGAAAAGAAAATTTTTAATTTTTAATTTTCTGGGCAAGCTTAGTTGGGAAAGAAAATGAAGAACACATAGTCTGAGTTCTTCATGTTCTTCCAAAAAAAAAGAAAAAAAATTAATTTAACTAATTTTTTTTTTAAATAATTAGGTTAGAAATTTTTATATTATTTTTATCTGATGTGGCTTTTTTAAAAAATTAAATTGCTGATGTGACATTTTTAAAAATGTAAATAATTTTTTTAATATTATTTTAATAAACACGTCAGCATTTACTATTGGACCGTTTGCCACATAGGATATTTCTGTTAAATGAGTAACGGTAGGGACAAAAACGGAACGTGTTTTTGATTTTAGGGACTAAAAGCGGTGAAAATAAAATGTAGAAACTAAAATGGAAATCGCCTGAAAATGTAAGGACTAAAAGTGGCTTTTTGCCAATAATTATTAAAGATTAAAAAATAATTACTTGCAAGTTGATACTTTATTAGTTTGATGTTACTAAAAAAAATGTTTCAATTTTTTGTAGTATAATTTGAACATCATTTCTTTTAATATTTTCTTCCAATTAAAATATACAAAAATAGCTCAAAATGAGCGAGAAAGAGATGAACAGGTAAAAAACAAACCACATAAGGTGTACAGAATGTGACTTGCCATGTGAAATTACAAGTCCCCATGGTTTAGAGCAATTTGACAAACCTGCCTCATGGCAAAGCACTAAAATCCTCAAGCATGTTAAATGACGGATTATTGCGTTAGTCTTGCTTTACTTATGTATTCTATATAGATTCTTATCATTAATCTTATTTTCAAGCTAAACTTTAACGCTTTGACAAAATGTCTTTTTTTTTTTCTTTTTTCTTTTTGTTTTAATATTCTTTCTCAGAATGTATAAGCTTATTTCTCAATATATATATATATATATATATATATATTGAGAAATTAGTATATGAAATATATATAAAATTTTATTGCTTAAGAATTACGGAATGTATTAGAAAAATATAGATATGAATATATGATTATACTGCAATTTCTTAATTAAGTAACCAAAACGATGACTTTGGCATTATAAAAATTAGTGTTTGACTGAAAGACTGAAATTAGCACTTGCAAACTTTTGAATAGAACCCTGAGATTGCTTTTATTTTCTGAAAAATAGTGAACCTGTTTGGATGCTATATCTAATATCAACGTCCGTGAAGCTCCTCCCACAAAAGAAAATACAGCAGGCAGAGGGAGAAATGTTGATACTAAAATAGCTAAGGATCCAAATTCCTCTGAGGAACTTAAGAAACTTATAACTTTTTGGGAATAATTAAAATTTTCATTAATTAAAAGTGAGTACTAAGAAAATAGTTGGGCTCCCCTGGTGGAAAACACAAAAAATAGGTTTACAATAATTTTGCCACAATTCTTGAATAAATGTCATCTACCTTTTTTTGGCTTAATTGTCATTCTCTCTGATGTATTGTTTCTCTCTCTCTCCCTCTCTCATTGTAGTTCTTTTCTCAATATTTTTTTTTCAAATATTTTCTAGTGTAGGAGGCAAAATTTTGAGCCAATCACAAAATGCCACATCAAAATTTAGTGACAAAATTTAAATTAATATGTCATTAAATTAGCTAAATCAAATGTTGACATGTGTCATTTAAGATGATATTTATCCTAATTAAATAGAGATAAATATCTTGATGATAATTATTCTAATTAAATAAGAGATAAATATCTCAATTAAATTAGAATGACAATAGTTAATCATTATCTCTATTAAATAAATAAATAATAATAGAGATAATTATCTATAAGGAAGTCAATCCCAAGTGGGACTTATCCTTTGAAACCACTATAAATAGAGGGAATACCTCCTCTCATTGGAGATAATTTTTCTAAGACGTCAAAGCTCTGGAGAAATTCTGTTGGAATTAAGCTGAAAAAGCCTCCATAAACTTCAACAAACCTCAAATCCTTGAAGCTTAACGGATCAAGCCTCTAAAGCCCCGAAGAACTTCAACCTAAAAGCTTTCATATTCCAAGACTTGAAGAACAATAAATCTCTAATAAGCTCAAAGCTAGAGATTTGTTGTGGAGACCGTTCAATCCATCTTTCAACTAAAGTCAAGAAGATTCCTAGTTCGAGTCAAGTTTAATGAAAATAGAATCAGAGCGTATTCTTTTGTAAAAGAATTGAAATAGAGATTGTACTCATTATTCATCAATACAAATTATTATTTGCAAACCATATTTCTTTTCAATTGTTTAATTTTCTACAATTGAGAAAAATTTGTGTTTACATCTAGGTTCCTCATTCTTGGAGAATCCTATTTGATATTAGATGGATTCCCAACATTTTTCAATTCATCTTGATGCTGATGATTATATGATCTCAATATATTTTTTGTTTACATGGATTTAGAAAAATATGTATAATCTTATTGTATTTCATTTTATTTTCCATATTTGTAGAATTTTTTTCTTTACATATTAGATATAAAAAAATATTTTGTTTTACTCAAATTTTGGTTCTAGCATAAAACTTATCAGTACTTTCTCTATTAGTTATATAAAGTAAAACAAAAATGTGCACACATATGTAATGAGCATAAAAAAAAAATTATTCAGTTAATTTAGTGCAAATACATGTTTATGTTTATGTGTAAGTTTATCTTCATGTTATTTTCATGAAAATAAGGGTAAAATACTATTTTGGCTCTTAAACTTTATCAAAAGTTTGTTTTTCGTTCTTCAATTTTAAAAAGCTCTTTTTTCATCCTTAAACATTGTAAAAAGTTTTTTTTCCCCTAATAGTTTAACTTTTCAGTAGTTTAGGAACGAAAAATTTTAAGGCCATACAACACAATATCTTCCAACTCCTCCACATAGGACAGTCCAACACAATATCTCCCAACTCCTTCACATGGGACACTTCAACATATGACAATTGTCTCCTTGCTGACAATTGCTGTATAAACTTTTCAACTCTTTGTTATCATACCTCTTTGTAAATGTAAAAGAGTGTCCTTATTGAGTTTAAAGTTTATGCACTAGCTTAACACCTATGGTTTATTCATAAAAATACAAACACAAATTAAGATAACCAATAGGGTTTGGCTACCCTCCAGTGGATTTGAGCATTGGAGGGGACACGACACTTAAACATGTCTTATAATGGACACATGTCAGTCCTGTGTCCAGTCCTATGCTCCTAAGAAGGAAGCCTCGCCCTAACCAATAAATCTAGATTTTTTTTTGATAGGTAAGTTACACTCGCATCCAATAGGTCTTGAATCCACGATCTCACCCTCCCTAGCTAGCACTTGCAAGAGGAGGAATTGCTAGTTAAGCTAGAGCTCATTAGCAACCGATAAACCTAGAAATTAATGTTCAAAAATATAAATTCACAAATATGATACATAGTCGTTCAACAAGACAGACGACATCTGGAGGTCGCATGCGTTAAATAACCTGTTTCTGAGCAGGAACAAACTCTCTCTCAATTATGTGTATGTGTGTACACAAATATGTAGGTACATGCATAAGCACAAACAGAGATATAATAATCATTAATTATTTGAAATCCTTCATATTTACAATTTTCAATTTTGTCTTCTTGATATTCTTAAATTTTTCTCAACAATATAGTCCAGCTCCAGCATGTCACGTCTGGTTGAACCTAATCAATAGATGGGCAGAGAGGATGATGCACTCACATAACTACCAGAAGAATCTGTTGCTTTTAGAAAATCATGCACAAGGATCTAGCAAAGGAAAACCAACTAACCATACATTCATGCCTCACAACTAGAGTCATGTATGAGCAATCTGTATGCTAAAAAGAGTGATTTCTCTGGTAAGATCACTAACTTAAACATCAGGGACCTTAGGCCAATGCCACCTACATTAATCATTGTGTCAAATAGGTACTCCATTACTAAGTCAACCACATAATCACTGTATCATCAAAACCCATTGTTCAAACAGAATATTTTGGGTGAAGGGCTCTTGAACCTTTTCTCGACTGATGAATCAGCTGAGAATTTCATCAGTCAAAAACCAATTGCCCACTACTTTTCAGGTGATTAATCAGATCTAAACTGTGTGATATTCCAAGCGTATGATTTTTTTTTTTTTTTTTTTTTTTTTTTAAATTCTTCATAAACAATGTAAGTTATTGAAACCAAAAAAAAAAAAAAATTCACTGAAAAAAGCATCTAATGAGAGGGAAAAAACAATAAAATTTGTGGGACAAACACAAAGTAAACTACACCAGATTCATAACCCAAAACAACTGTCTGGTGGGGAAACAGTCTTATGACACAAGGGGGAATGAAGGGACTTCCAACTTAATGGGACATGATGAACACTTAATACTTCAATGGAAGCAAAAGAGGAGAAGAAACCAAAGAAGTCATGGATTGAAACTGGAGGCATATAATAGAAATGAGAAAGGGTTACTTGGGGTAATAATGGCATGGAGGGTGAGGTAGTGAGTTCAAGACCCAACGGGTGTGTGTGTGTGTGTTTGTGTGTGTAACCTCCAAAAAAAAAAAAAGAAGATAAAAATGACATAAAGGCCAAGCAAGCTCTTACACACATATCAACATGTAGAGAATACAACAATGAACATGTTATGTTACAAGAAGCAACTAGAAAGAAAGAGAGAGCAATTTGGTATTTATGATTTACCTCTTTTACTCACTGAACAGAAGCACTTGACTCCTTCAAAGTATTTTACAATCCTCAACACTTTATCCCCTCAAAGAATGTATTAGTCTTCTGAGTATAACCTGATTATAGAAACTTTTTGTCCGAAAGTACAATCCCAAGGCAGCAAGAGACCCCAAAAGAGTAGCAGATGCCATGATAAGAAAAGATAACATGAAGCATTGAGTTCCAGTGCATGTTTTGCCAGCTGCTGATGCTTCTTTGTCATATATATAACCAACAACTCTCACAGAAAATATATAAGATCCAACAGGACTTGCTATGGTAATTGTATTGAATATGGTACCCATATGAACCACGCCAAATATCTCAGAAGTGATAGTGGGCATTAGTGACCATTGAGAACCATAACAAACACCCACCAATACTGAACCAGCATATAGAGCACCAGGCAAACCAGAAGCAATCACCAAATAACCAATGCTCATGATTGCTAGCGTGATGACCATGAACAATGGCCTTGCACATCCTCTTGAGTGCAAAAAATAATCTGATACATAGCCAGCTCCAAAACGGCCAAGAAAATTCCAAATGCTCCACAAAGAAACCAAAGTACCTGTCTCAAAGCTGGTGTATCCAAGAGATCCTCCTATCTGGCTGATGTTATTCACTGCGGCAAGTCCTGAGCCCATACCACAAGCCATGGCAAGAAATAAAATCCAGAAGTCTACAGTGCACATAGCTTGCAACAGATTGAGATTTTGTTCTGCCTGTAAAGTCCTTCTATCATTATTATCCATCTCTTGATCAGTACTGCTGGGCAAATAGCGATACCCAGCAGAATCTTGTCTTGCATATATCTTCTCAGCAACCAGCTGGTTGGGATCATCCGTTAGTTGGTCCCTCTCAATAACGAGAGTCTGTGAAATCCTATCAGAATCTCTTTGATGGGCTCTAATTGCTATGCAGAGAGGTGAGGCAAGCAGCAGCACGAGCAGCACAAATGTGATGACACGTATTGCAAATTGAAATAAAAAAATGTGCTCTAATATTATAATGGCCATAAGATAAGCAGCAATGACCAGTGCAATCAATGAGAAAGAATCTAAGTGTTTCTTTTCATCTCCTTCATTGTTGTTGTTGATTCTCACAAACCACATGAGCAACAAAGTATTAATAGTAGGCAACAGTGCCAGCATCAGAAGATAGGATGTAGGCTTGTTGGTGAATATTGTCTCATATACTTGAATTAAAATTGCTCCACTTAAACCAAGAAAACCCTAGCAATAGATAAGAATTATTTTCAATATCCAAACTTAAGTCCTTGCTCCTAACAATCCAATAAGAAAGTAAATTCAAACTCAAAAAGTAACAATGGCGTAAGATTATGACTTAAGACCTGTTAGGAAGGTGAACTGCTTTTCACAAGCTTAGATCTCAAAAAGGGTTAGGAGATGAGTGATGTGGAGCAACAAGCATTAATACCATTTAATTAGAAACTTGAACTTGTCAAGTATTTTCTCCCTCCTTTCATGTAATAGTGGATTTCACTAATTAAATTCATGGTGGGACTTACCACTCATTTGAGATGTGGGATTATCGCTTCTAGAGTGTGGTACAGAACATTTATGCATTCCATATCTCAAATCGGTGGCTTATTGGCAACTTAGCAAGCATGTCAGTTTGTAAGTTTTTTGTTAGTAAAGCTTCCACTACCCTAAGCATTCCTCTTAACTAATCATTGGATAAAATACTATAAAAGCACTTGTAGAAAGTAGAAACAATAAATGATGAAAAGTAAACCCCTCCCTATCATCAGTGATGCTGTTTCAGAATTGGAAGTTGGTCTGAATGCAGAAGACAGGTAAGTCAGTTGGCAGCAAAAACCCCACATATTTTCATTGCAATATTTTTCAAGTAACACCAAATAATTAAGCTAAAAAAACTACTTACACTGTCCGGCTCTCGTTTAATTGGTCTTCTATTGCATTTCCAGATGTACTAAAAGATTATATTCTTGAAAAGTTAATAGACAGAATATTAATAACTCTCTCAAATTTACAATCTACTTCATTTGAAAAGTTGATATCTCTTTTCTATTATGTTTATTTAAGTACTTTTGAAATCCATGACAATAAATTAAGATGCCTCTTAAAAAAATTGAATTTTCTAACAAAATGGGAAGGAGCATTAACCATAATTGCCTAAAAATTCAAATCTCGTAAGAAAAAGCGTAATTCTTATATCAATGAATATAAACGTTGCTTTTGATACATTTTTTTCTACAAACTAAATTGCCTACCGCATTGACACATACTGACATACACATGCTAAGAAACATGGACACATGTATGGGTACAGATACGACATGAATAGTTTAAAAATTATAACATGAAAAGGCGAACATGACACGGGTATGACACCCTAAATAAAGTTTATGTGCTTCTTAGTACAAATGATATAATCATTGATCATTCATCACAAAAAGGGTAAAACTTACAACATGGCAAAAGCTTGACATTAAAAATTTAACAATAAGTCTAAAGTTCTGACAATTTTTACAAAATATTTTACATCTGTCAAGTAACAAATTGAGACTCATACGACAACCAATGAAAAGCCAACAAAAAATAATTCAAAAGTTTAATGATGTACCTTCATAATGCCAACAATAGTGCCACTATAATTAGGAAAGTTCCTAACCCCAGTGACCACATTAGCAGTGTTGAAGAAGCTCTGCGCGTGAGCCGCCACCAACATGAACAAGCACATGGCCGCCATGGGAGGCCGAGGAATCAGCCCAACAACGGAGGCCCACATCAGGAAATAACCCAAAAAGCATTGAACCGCGCCTGCCAGGTGGACCAGCCACGGCCCAGTACGGCGGCGGTGATTCGCTGCTGTGGCGGAGGAGTAGAGGAGGCCGGAGAGGACGCCGGCGTTGGCGCCTATGTCTTTGAAGACAGACACGGTGTCGAGCGTGGATTGGTCGTAGGCTTGGGTTGATTTTAGAACTGAGGAGTAGATGGAGAAGGTGTAGAGAGAGCCGCTTGTGCATTGGATCCATATGCTGGCTATGGTGGAGACCCATTTGGTGTCGAGCTTCAGCACATCCATTTCTTATTGTTTGCTTCAGTTTGATGAGTTCGTTTTTTTTTTTTTTTTTTTTGGTCTCGCTTAAGATAGTTCTAGCATTTTTCGGTGTTAAAATGGCAAGAACTTTGGTTTTCATAAAAGAAAAAGGCGTAAATGAAATTTAGTCCTTATGTTGTTTTTTACGTTTTTTTATTTTCGTCCCTACATTTCTATTTCACCATTTTTAGTCTCTAAACCAATTAATACATGTTATTTTAGTCCTTTCTATCAGTCAACAGACGGAACTAACTGAGATGACTAACGAAGAGATTAAAAAATTATTAAAAATTTACTGTAGCACTCATCAAAAAAAAAACACCAAGATCTAAGAGGTGAGCTAAGAGGCGAAGCAAATCAAATAAGGTATCAATGAGAGAGTTTTGTGCGTCATTTGGTGAAAAAGAGCCACGGGAAGACTTGGAGGGCAAAAGGTTTGGTGTTGAAGAAAGAGGTTGGTGGATGGGTCTGAAGGAGGCGAGACGGTCGTCCTCACTCTCGTCGCAAGTGGTGGGTAGATCTGGGTTTTCCGGGTCTGGATCGGCTAGGTCCATTGATGTGAAACCCATAGACCAACGTAGAGAGATCAGAGGTGGTGGGTTCCTTGCAATGAAACAGAGGTAGAGATCAGAGGTGGTGGATCTGGTGGGTTTGGAGAAGAAAGAGCTCCAATCTCCGAGAGAGATCTGCTGCGAACCCCAGTGCTTCGATCTGGTCCTCTAGAAACTCATCCACCGCTTCGCACGCTCCGAGTAGTCAACGTAGAGAGAGAGAGCGCTCCGATATGTGAGCACCGGTCTTCGAGAGATATTTGCTCCGCCGCGAACCCTTTGCTCCGATCTTGAATGGAATTTGCGCCTCCATGAGCGGCTGAGCCAGATCGTTGGCTTGTTTGTGTTTGTATCTTTCTTTGGTTGATTGGTTGGGTTTTTCGTTGGTGTGGGTTTCGAACTTGCTTGAGGTGGGTTTGCTGGGTTTCAACTTACTTGAGATGTGTTTTTCTGGGTTGAGATTTTTTTTTTGTTTGGATTGGTTGTGTTGTATTTTTGGATTGATTTGGTACTTTGGGTTTTGGGATTTGATGATTTTGCTGGGTTTGAGAAAATGGTGCCTTTGAGATTTATGATCTTGTTTTTGAGCTTAAATTTTTTGGGTTTTTTGTGTGTTTGTTTCCTAAGAAATTTTTTGGGTTTGCTAGTTTGTTTATTGGGGAATAACATGATATTCATGTGCTGGGAAAGAAGAAATGTTCTTACGTTTAAATCTGGGAAATGTTCTTGCAAGAAAATGCAAGTAAATCTGGGCATGTGGTCATGTGTTCTTGATTTTTTTCTTTTTCTTTTAAATTCTGATGAGTGCTACAGTAAATTTTTAATAATTTTTTAATCTCTACGTTAGTCATCTTAGTTAGTTCCGTCTGTTGACTGACGGAAAGGACTAAAATAACATGCATTAATTGGTTTAGGAACTAATAAAAGTGGTGAAATAGAAATGTAGGGACGAAAATAGAAAAACGTGAAAAATATAGGGACTAAAAGTGCATTTACGCCAAAGAAAAACGGTAAGAACTTTGTAGAGTGTGTAATGACTTTTGAGTTGGCATTCTGTGGTCTTGACAGTTGGGCAATGATTCCAGTACATGTCAGCTCTTACTATACGGAAAAATTATTCTTACACCTGGTTTTATAATTTGTTGACTTTTATTAATGTGAGTTAACGAAAAATAATAGGTACATATGGGCCAAAAGTGTCCAAAAAAAAAAAAAAAAACACAATGTCACCGGAGTTAACAAGTTATAAAATTAAGTGTATAATTATTTGTATTTTTAAAATTATTCATTAAGTTCTTGACATTTGAGATCAAGTTCACAAGGAGTATTATTTTATACTCGAATCAATATGGGCTTTTTGAGTTTCAAGTTTTATCGGTAACTAAGTATTAAAGTGAGAGAGTGTATTATCTGAAGTATAATTTGTTTCGTTTTCTTTCAAAAGTTATCATGGCTTTTGAGCAGAGTTTATAATGTACCTTTATGTTAGAACTTCATTTTCTTTCTATTGTGTATGTTCATTTATATCTCAAAAATGAAAATAAATTGCATCAATTAAAATTGATTTTTTTTTTAATTGTAACTTGTTAACTTTTAAAAAATAAATTTATTATGATTTTTTTTTGAAATTGCACAATATTCAATTAAAAAAAATATTTATTTACTTTTGCTCATTTCCAATATAGTGAAATACGTTTGATTTTTCCTTAACGAGGGCATTCAAGCCTCATCAACATAATCCTTACTAGTTATGATGAATGTGATGAAGGTTGACTAGTAACCATGAAGACAATACAACTACAACATAAGCAACAAAGCTAAATGGTGGAATTTTGATAGCAATTATGAAATCATTTGGCAAATGAGGAGCTTGGCCAAGAAAATGATGAATGTGATAATGGTTGATCGGTTAGAATTCACATTTTCCAAGAAAAGAAAGGCATCAAAGAAAGTTTTAAACTAAAGATTCTATTTGGTTAGGAGAATAAAATATAGATCATATTTACTAGGATTGTGCAGAAATTGACTAGAGCCAAACTAATCGACCAGCGCCGACCCAACTGACCCGACTCTAGCATCGACTGACTGAGCCGACCTCGGCAATCAGATGGAGAATCCTTCTCCGACACCGGTGCGGTGCTACCATCGGATCTACAAATTTGAAATCGATATTTTTACCGAACCGACTGATACATGGGTTATATATTGTTAGGGTACTTTTTTTTACACCTAATTTTATTTGAGTACCACCTATTTATACCACTAATAAGTTATTGGATTTTCCCAAATATTTTTTGCTCTATTATTATGCTAAATCACAAATATTTCATATCTCATTATCTAAATTGAGTTATGATATAAACTATCACAAAAAGCCCAAAAAACTCATATTTTATCTAATTTTATTGTCATTATTTAGCTAAGCCTAAAACCAACCCTATGAACCCAATAAACACATCCTATTCTTTTTAAAGCTCAAGAATAATTATGCTTGACAATATTTGAAAAGCCCATGGTTCAAATCCATGGCAAAACAATTTTATCAATGAAATTCAAATTCATAATCAAAACCCATGATTTAAACCCAAAGCAATTTATTTATCCAAAACCTAATTCACATTAACAATATCAAAGCCCAATTCTCATTGGCAATATCAAAGCCTAGTTCTCGCTGGCAATATTTAAAACTCAATTCTCATTGGCAATATCAAAACCCAATTTTCATTGACAATATCAAAGCCCAGTTCTTATTGACAATATTTAAAGCCCAATTTTCATTGGTAACATCAAAGCCCAATTCTCATTAGCAATATTAAAAACTCAACTTACGTTGGCACTATTAAAAGCCCAAGCTAACTACTTGGCACTATTCTATCAAAAGCCCAAGGTTATTAATACTTGGCAAAATACTATATCATAATTATTTTACTTAAAAGTCCAATAATGAACAATACTTTAGATTTTTAAACATATTACTATAATATTACAAGCTTATGGAATTTATGAATTATCTATTCTCAAAACCTATGGCAATCATCTTATAAAAGCCCATGGAAAGTTATGATTATTAGACCCATGACATTTATTTATTTCATATTATAGACTCATGTTCACTATCTATCTTACATCACAACATTCATAATATTTATTACCAAAACTCATGGTAATTATTCATTCTACATGTTCATTATGATTATCTATAGAGAAACTTATGAGAATATCACATTATTCCATTATAGTGTTTGTTACCATATTTATTTAAAACTCATGGTAAATATTATTCTCAAGAATAATATTGGAGGTCATTATTTAAAAAAGTCCCAAAGAAAACATCATTTACAAAGTAATCCATAGTAAAAATTATGAGAAACTATACAAGTTGTTATTTAAAGCCCATGGGAATAATACCCAAAATTTATCATAAATATTTATTAAAGCTCATGAATTCATTTTATTTATACTAACAACTAAAGCCCATGAGGAGTAAAAAACCCATGGCAAAGCATGTCTTTAATGCCTATTTTGCAAGCCCAAGAATCTCATAAAGTAGGGAACAAGTCCAAGCAAAGAAAGGGCCATGTGGCCCAACTAAAAACGCTGAAATGGAGTAAAGTTCCAGTCCAAAAAGGTCCCCAACAAGAGGCTTGAAAGTGGGCAACCAGCCCTTGTTCATCGCTAACCAAAAAACAACTGGAGACCCTTACAAGAGAACCAAGCCTTTGAGGATGAACTAGGGGCTGTCTCATCAGTTTTCTGCCACCCTCTATCTAACGTAAACAGTGCTCGAGGGTTGTCATATCAGCTGAAGTCTAAAGGATGATGAAAATCCATCATCTTCCTCAAGACTGTACCTCTAGCAGAAGGAGAGCTAAAACCAAGTTATCCAAACCTCAACAAATTGATGCTATAAATGTTAAAAATGTTCAAGACATGATTCATATGCCAAGCCCATGAATCCTAAAGGGGAAAAATTGGGAACATGTGGTTTGAAGGGCATAAAGGAATCTCCAACGGAACCCCCTGAAGTGGACTTAGAGCTTGACACCTGGCTTGGGGTGTTAAATCTTACTTCTTAGGGTCCAAATCTTAGTTGCAGCATTAGGATTCGCTCTTGATACACACCTTAATCACATTGATTATGCTTAGCCCTAGAAATCTTGGCATTTAATGCAAAACACTCTAAAATCCCATCATTACCCATAGAAGCAAGACAGCTCTTAAAGTAAATCTCCTACTTTTGACCAAAAATCCCGGGAAGATTAACCTTGATTCACTACCTCTGATTAGTCATACATTTTTTGGGTTCTTGTTAATTAATGCTTCTCTAAAGCTCCATTATAAAAACATACACACCTCAGCCCACAGAAGGCTAGCTACCCTCTCTGAAACTCTTGGTTTGTTTACTACTTTACTCATGGTTTAGCTTCCCTCAAACTCACCACTCATCATCTTTAGCCCACACTCATCTAATCTTAAATACTCTTTTCCCCCTTTCACACAATCACAGCCCATAAATGTCTCTCAACTAGTCATAAATAGACCACCACTCACAAAAAGCCTTAACCTCAGTGTTAATCCCATTCCACTCACTCAAAACAGCCCACATTACCTCATTCATGCCTTATGCACACACACCCACTAAAATCTTAGTTTAATACTTGTTGCACTGACTTAGGATCTCTCTCTCCCTTCATTCCATCCTATTTTTTCTCTTTTATTTATAACTATGGAGCCTTTAATCCTTGTTTATTATTATTATGATGAAGACCATAATGTTTTGGATACTATAAAAGTTTTCCCTTGTGTTGACCTAATAATAATAAAGAAAACATATGATTTTTACCATGTAAACACACTTATTAACCTGGAATTACCCTACCACTGGAGATAATATCGTACCGCTAGAAGACTGATTTGAACTATGATGCTGTAAAAGGACTAATAATATGACAAACTAACAATAGTAACGTGTTTATTGTGCTTTATTGTTGTCTTCTTATTAGGGTGCAGCCTCTATCTCTTGCTTGGGCGAACTTACACAACGCCGAAAGCCTTTGGGCTTTATTTCAAAGGCCCATCATCGAGTTTCGGCTTGACTACCCCATATTCTACTTGGGAACATCAAAATTTTCTCCTTCAACATATATATATATATATATATATATATATATATAAACACACACACACACACACATTGTTAGGTTCTAAAAGTTTAGAACAATTGGCAAACCGTGAGCACAAACTTGTCTAAAAATAGATCTTAGAGTCTATAGGATTTATTAGACAATACTGAAGGTGCTGCAAGTCAGAATACAAGAAAAAGGAAGTTACAGGTTCAAGAATTCGAAACATACTAGGTTCGACCGATCTAAAGACAAGTTCTATAGAATTTAATTAAACCCAATTAGCCTGTTAAGCCCATGAAGTGATTAGGATTTCAGATCTATTTCACATAGTATTTAAAGGAAATCCTAAGACACGTTTTGTTATAACTTTGGAGGTGCTCTTGTGAGATTTAAAAGGTGTTGTGCCTTCTTCGTTCAAAGTCACTACCGGAAATCATTCTCATACTATTAGAACTAGTAGATCTAAAGTTGCTGCATCAATATCATATATAGCTAATGATTTAAACCTTCAAGAGTGGTCTTGGAGTCACAAATTGGAGAGTTTGTGTTGCTAAACCTTTGAGTGAGATCTCAAAATCACAAGTGTGAGAGTTTGTATTCAATAAATTCAAGATATAAGAGTCTGTGGAGTCTGAGCTGCATGTGGTCGTGTTAGTAAGTTCTACATGAGGTAGCTTTAGATTTAGGGTTTAAATCTATTGTAATCTTCCATTCTATTATAATGGATTTGTTTACCTTGAAAATAGCTAGGTTAAATTCTCCTTAAGTTTTTACCTTGAAACGGTTGATTTCATTGGTTTTCTTGAGTCATTATATTATTGTCTTCTTTACTTTATTAAGTAATATGTTTGCATGTGTTTAATCTAGATCTCATAATTAACCTAAGTAAATACTTGGCTAATTCATTAGGTTAAACTAATATGTTTTTAAGGGGTCTAAACAAACAAACATATATTAAGTAATAAGCCTTAATATGACCTCGTTTGAACTAGTTTTCTTTTAAATTTTTTTTTTTTGACAAAACGATTCGTTTCACTTAGTAATTTAGTATTGCAATTTGAAGAATGTGAGATTGTAGAGTTGTTATTGCAATTTGATCTAAAGACAGAAATTACGAAAAGATCTCTTTGTGAAAAATGGTGCCTTTGTTGTATGCTGCATTCGGGTTGGCTTTGTTGCTTTCTTAGTAATAAACTTCACACAACATTTTCTGTTTGATAATTTTGAACTATCATTAATGTTACAAATAATCTCAAAAAGTGGCAACCTACTTCTGCAAGCTTGTGTAAATATCACAACTGTTGCAAACAAGTTTCAAGAAGAGATTTATGGCTATCTATTAGAATCATGGATTCTCACCCGTCAATACCCCTTCCAAAGATAAAAAGCATTTATAGTTTTCACTAAACAGTTCTTGATTGAATTAACTATGATATTTGTTAGAATTGATCCTGTTGTTGATTCTCAGGTGAATACTTAAATATGCGTTGAGAAGTTCTCAGATTTTCTTCAATTTGGAAGGTTTACTCTTCATACTGAAGGTGAAAAAATGATATTGCCCTCATATTCCTTAGCAGTGATGATGTTTATATTATGTTCTCGCATTTAATCTCTATATTCTCCAGTAAAAGCAGTTGCAATGGTCTTACTTTGCCAAATGATGTAGAACAAACAGCATATGCCTTCCTGGAGCAACAAGGGCACCGGAAGTCACAAGACAAGATCAAAAATGTGCCAGTAGAGGCCATCGAGACGATAGTGTCAAAATTCCATGAAATTTGGCAAGTTGAAGGGAAACGGCATTTTGATCCAAACTCATGGCAATTGCCATGAGCATTGCCTAAATTTAGGCAAATTCCTTTGTTAATTGAGGTCCCGAAAACAGTGTTTTTACTATTTATAGTAATATTTGTTTTTCCTTAATAATTTTCCAAAAGTTAGAATAAGGTCTTATTTGTTTTGAGATGTCTTTTAGTGACAGTATTTTCAATTTCCGTAACTATCTAAATTTTGTTAATTTTGGCAAAAATCAGTATTTTGCCACATAATTACATGATTAGTGCGGATTAAGGTTTCTAGGTGTTTTCATAGCCACACTAGGGTTTCTTTTACTATTTAAACTTATTGTATCCTTTAGGATAATTCAGTTTTTTAGATTTATAAAATACAGACTTTGTCTATTTCTCTCTGGTGGATTCTAGAATCTTATCATCTTGTGAATTCAAGAGACCCCTCGTGGATTCGAGGTTTTCATTTAGAAGCTAATATGTTTAGTTTCTCTTTCCAATTAGAAAACAACGTGTTTGTTTTCTTGTAACTTCTGCAACATCAGCCAAATCCTAACAATTTTTGGCCTATGAGGTAAGGAACTTCTGAGTGCTTCTTGCCTCAACCTTCCAATTAGAAAACAACGTGTTTGTTTTCTTGTAACTTCTGCAACATCAGCCAAATCCTAACAATTTTTGGCCTATGAGGTAAGGAACTTCTGAGTGCTTCTTGCCTCAACCTTCCATAATATGAGATAATTCTTAGGTAGTCCCAGAGTATAGTGAAATGGTGCTCTCTCCTCTCACATTCATGGTAGACCCCACCATGAATTTAATGAACGGACCCCACCATGAATGTGAGAGGAGAGAGCATCATTCTCTGTGCTCCAGGAGTATCTAAGAATTACTCCCATAATATGTATTGCTGGTTTTCTCCCTGTCCTCCTCATTCATCAGTTTTGGTGAGCTGAGAATCTAGTGCTTTCTTAATAATAATGCATTTATTAATGTGCAAAAAGGGAACTGCTTTTTGTTATTAAATGCATTTTCAAGCTAAAGGATCTTGACTGCCTCCTAAGATTTTTCTGCCTTATAATTGCCTAATACATTGAAGGTCTAGAAATTTAATTTTGGCATTATTTTAACATGGTTGATATCAAAATATTACAATTGAAACTTTGAAATTTGTTGCTTCTGAATAGATTGAAATTTTGAAATGGTGCAATGACTAGTTGAAATTTGGAATCTAGCATTGACCCTGTAATTTTATTTGGTATTTATTCATTTCATTTTACTTGCTTTTTTCCCATCACTTCCCTTTATAGCCATACAGGACTCTTTGGAGCCGTCCTTAGAGAGTAAGCCAAGGATACACAACTCCTCGTATAATCCAGGGGAACTCCTAGTAGGGATCAAATTCAGGATATTTAGGTCTCACTACAACAAAAGTGGGCTATGGTGACGAAATCTAGTGAGGATAAACAATTTTGTTACCAAATGATAACATTTAGTGAGGAAAAGAAGAATTCGTCACCAAATATTATAAAAAATTTAAAATTGGTGACGAAATCAATATTTCGTCACCAAAATGTACCAATTGGTAACGAAATCAATATTTCGTCACCAAAGATGTACCAATTGGTGACGAAATATTTATTTCATCACTATAGGTCATGAAAAAAAGGCAAACCTAGGGTGACGAAATATTCCCGTCACCAAAGACTTACCAGAGGTGACGAAATTCTAAATTCGTCACCCAATATTAGGATGTAGGTGTTTTTGGTGATGAAATAAATTTTCGTCTCCTATTGTTTAACCAAAGACTAACTGGAGGTGACGAAATTCCAAATTCATCATCCAATATTAAGATGGAGGTGTTTTTGGTGACGAAATAAGTGTTCGTCACTTATTGTTTACAAATAATTAAGAATGGCCATGGGCAGGGTATACCCATATATACCCGACCCAATTAATTTATCCATGAATATTCGATTGCCTTACCCAATTAGTATCCATATCCATATCCAATTGTTACCCGGTCTGTTTATCTATAGATATACATACCCTACCCAAAGCCAATTTTTATAAAATCACCAAATATGCTCAAAAACCACTAAAATGACCAATATATCCTCAAAATCTCTAAATTAAGCAAAATACCCGTGAAACCTTTAAAATGACCAAAATACTCCTACAATCTCTAAAATCACCAGTTATGCTAAAAAACCACTAAAATGACCAAAATATCTCAAAATCTCTAAAATGAGCAAAATACCCATGAAATAACCTCAAAAATGACCAAAATAACCCCAAAATCACCAAATATGCTCAAAAATCACTACAAATCACCAAAATATCCCCTAAACCTAATAAATGACCGAAACACCCAAATCCTAAAAAATGACCAATTTACACACAAAACTTAAAAAATGACCAAAATACCCCCGAAACCTAAAATTTGGCCAAAATACCTCTGAAACCTAAAATTACCCGTGGGGCCAGTTGCCCAAAAAGATAACAGAGAGTTCATAGGAAGTGGGCTTGTGGCCCAACGGCCCAGTCCGAGGACACTCACATGTCCGAGGATGGTTAAAGGGATCCGTTTTGAGAATAACACAAGACAAAGAAACGTAAGTCGTACATAGTGGCCCAAACCACGTCCGAGGATAAGATTCATTGCTCAAACCAACGTCCGAGGTGGATGTAACTCTCTTAATAGCCAAGGAACTTCACAAAATTACATACAAACTAACTAATGAATATTGAACAAAGAAGGAACCGGGAAAGGTAACAAATATCTCCTAAAAGCTGCTACTTCCACATTAAATGCTTCCCAGCTAACTCTCTGGCCACATTAATGTGGAGGTGATACCTGAACAGTAACCAAGCAGCCTTATGACCACTGAGCGGAGGTTCCAGGAAGTGCTGGATGGGACAGAAAGAAGTTCCCAGAATGGAACCTACACGTGTATGGTGAAAGCAGGATGAAGAGGGTAGTATATAACGTGAAATTGGAGTACACTAGAAAAGGACTTTTGGGAGAAAAAGAAAAAGAAAAAGAATCCAGAGAGATATACACTAAAAACCTAGCCGAGGAGGAGAGAGCAAGAGTTTTTCTTTTATTTAATTTGAAGTTCCTTTTGCTGCACAAGAACGATGTCTTTTTCCACTCACTGGAACTAGTTCTTACACCCACTCTTTAAAAATTTTATTGTTTGGGCTTGTTGGGCTCGAATCCCATCCCTCTTTTGGGTCCAATACAATTTGAGTCCTTACATTACCAAAATAACCCCTAAACCTAAAAAATAACCGAAATACATTTGAAACCTAAAAACTGACTGATATAGCCTTGATGCTTGAAAATTACCAAAATACCCCTAATCCTAAAAAAAGACCAAAATGCCCCCCAAAAACCTAAAAAATGACTAAAATATCCCTGAAACCTATAAAATGACAAAAATGGCCCTAAAACCTATATGATGATAAAAATACACCCTAAACCTAAAAGATGATAGAAATACCCTTAAATGTAAAAATGACCAAAATACCCCTAAATGACCAAAATACTCATTTTTATAATTTCAGGCTATTTTGGTCAATTTTTAGGTTTAGGGGGTATTTTGCTTATTTTATAAGTTTCAGGGGTATTTTGGTCATTTTCTAAGGTTTCGTGGGTATTTTTGGTTATTTTTTACGTTTAGGGGGGTTTTTTGGTAATTTTCATATTTTGAGGGTATTTTGGTCATTTTTAGATTTCATGAGTATTTTGGTAATTTTTAGGTTTTGGAGAGTATTTTAGTCATTTCTTAGGTTTAGGACATATTTTTGTCATTTTTAAGTTTTGGGGGGGTATTTTGGTCATTTTAAAGATTTCGGAGGTATTTCGGTTATTTTTTAGGTTTAGGGGGTATTTTTTTTTTTTTTTAAATTTCTGGGGATATTTTGGTAATGTTTTAAGGTTTAGGGGTATTTTGGTAATTTTATGATTTTAAATGTATTTCGATCATTTTTTAGGTTTAGGGTGCATTTCAGCAATTTTAGAGGATTTTAGGAGTACCTTGGTTATTTGCAAGTTTTAGGGGGCAATTGGGTAATTAGGATTATTGGGTAATTGGGTGGGTTGGGGTTTACCCATAATAATTTGGTTGAGTTAGGTTTGGGTTAGATTTAATTAGTTAAATGGGTAATAATGAGTAAATGGGTAATATCCAAACCATATCCAAACCGTTTGCACCTAATAATGGGTAAATGGGTAAGAATTTTTGACGGACCCAAAAAGCCCTCTCAAAAAATCTTATTTGTGATGACAAAATAAAGCCCTCACAAATACTTGGTAAAATGTGAAATATTTGTGACCAATAAGAAAAGTTGTCGCAATTATGTGTTATAGCCGTCACAAATACTAATATTTTGGAGGGAATTAAAATATTACTATTTTTCATGCTAACAAAATTTCAAGGTGATCAAAGATTAATAGGCATGTCATCAATCAATTGTCTAAATTCAAGTTTTTATAGTTTAAAATAACGCATAAAAGATGAGTTTAAAGATCAAATGGTAAATTACATCCGATTGGCATGAAAATTGGCATGCATGTTAAAAACATATAGAACATGTAATCCAACGGTTAAATTTTCAAAATATATATTCAATAATAAGTTATTGGGTGGTGTAACATTTTTTAGAGTTACATCAAGTGTAACTTGAACCCAACCCGATATTTTTTAATTCAATGTGAATTTTGACAAACGTACCATTAGATTACATTATCTTCATATATTTTTCATGCTTTTAAAATTTCAAAGTGATCAAAGATTAATAGGTATATCATCAATCAATTGTTTAAATTTAAGTTTTTGTAGTTTAAAATAATGCATAAAAGATGAGTTTAAAGATCAAATAGTAAATTACATCCGATTGGCATGCATGTTAAAAACATATAGAACATGTAATCCAACGGTTAGATTTTCAAAATATATATTCAATAATAAGTTATTAGGTGGTGTAACATTTTTTAGAGTTACATCAAGTGTAACTTGAACTCAACCCTATATTTCTTAATTCAATGTGAATTTTGACAAATGTACCTTTAGATTACATTATCTTCATATATTTTTCATGATTACAAAATTTCAAGGTGATCAAAGATTAATAGTCATGTCATCAATCAATTGTCTAAATTTAAGTTTTTTTAGTTTAAAATAATGCATAAAAGATGAGTTTAAAGATCAAATAGTAAATTACATCCGATTGGCATGAAAATTGGCATGCATGTTAAGAACATATAGAGCGTGTAATCCAACCGTTCGATTTTCAAAATATGTATTCAATAATAAGTTATTGGGTGGTGTATCATTTTTTAGAGTTACATCAAGTATAACTTGAACCCAACTTTATATTTCTTAATTCAATGTGAATTTTGACAAATCTACCGTTAGATTACATTATCTTCATATATTTTTCATGATTACAAAATTTCAAGGTGATCAAAGATTAATAGCCATGTCATCAATCAATTGTCTAAATTCAAGTTTTTGTAGTTTAAAATAATGCATAAAATATGAGTTTAAAGATCACATGGTAAATTACATTCAATTGGCATGCATGTTAAGAACATATAGAACATGTAATCAAACGGTTCGATTTTCAAAATATGTATTCAATAATAAGTTATTGGGTGTTGTAACATTTTTTAGAGTTACAATAGGTGTAACTTGAACCCAACCCAATATTTATATATTTTTCATGATTACAAAATTTCAAGGTAATCAAAAATTAATAGCCATGTCATTAATCAATTGTTTAAATTTAGGTTTTTGTAGTTTAAAATAATGTATAAAAGATGAGTTTATATATCAAATGATAAATTACATCCGATTGGCAGGAAAATTGGCATGCATGTTAAGACCATATAAAACGTGTAATCCAACAGTTAGATTTTCAAAATATGAATTCAATAATAAGTTATTGGGTAGTGTAACATTTTTTTGAGTTACATCAGGTGTAACTTGAACCCAATCCTATATTTCTTAATTCGATGTGAATTTTGACAAATCTACCGTTAGATTACGTTATCTTCATATATTTTTCATGCTTACAAGATTTCAAGATGATCAAAGATTAATAGCCATGTCACCAATCAATTGTCTTAATTCAAGTTTTAGTAGTTTAAAATAATGCATAAAATATGAGTTTATAGATCAAATGGTGAATTACATCCGATTGGCATGAAAATTAGTATACATGTTAAGACCATACAGAACATATAATCCGATGGTTGGATTTTCAAAATATAAATTCAATAACAGTTGCTTTGGTGCCCATTCCTACCAATAACGGCGGCGGGAGATCAAACTATGGTGATGCCACCACTCAATTGAGAGATCCTTTCTCCCTTCCGGTGAACGACTGAACTAGTGAACCTAGTTTTTCTCTTTCTTTTGCTCAATAAATTGGGTAAGTTCTCTTTACATGTGATTGACTGACGTGGGTTTAACAGTAAACTAACAGATGGTTCTATTTAGTAGTTGTGTGAAGTTTAATGAGCAAATTAGCTAAAATAAAAGTTGAGGGAGTGTTTTGGCCACTACCTCAAAGTTCAAGGGGAGTTTGGGCATTTTTCGCATAAAATTTTACAAGCAAAGGGAATTTGCATGCAATCATTTCACAAGCCACGTGGTCTTCTTGGACCATGGACTTCTTATATGCAAGCATTTCGCAAGTCTTGTCTAATAATCACTTAAATTAAAAGGTATAGTCGAGAGAGAGGCATGAGGGGAGGAATCAATTAGTTCAAGATTAAAAAAAAAAAGAAAAAGAACCGTAGACCTTCTTAAAGGAAAAATATAATTGGGAAAAAAAAAAAACAGTATAGTTGAATTGTGTTGTTCTAGGTTATCAAGGGTCTGTTTGGTACATGTGTTTAAATGACAGTTTTCAACAGTTTTCGTGATTGGCTGACCTGTGTCCTATGTTGTCGTTGGGGTGGATCTGGGCCAGAAGCCAAATGGGCCTGTGCTGGGCCGTTATACATTTCTTCGAAGGCCATATTCATCCCTTCCTAAGGCTGGGCTAACCCATTCGTGTACTCTGTCCCTTGGGCTACCAAGTTGGGCCCAACCTTAGGTCGCTGGGTTGGGCCAGGTTAGCCTATGTACGTACATAATCAAAATTGAATTTTGCTTTTGTTAGCCACACATATTCTTTTTTTTTTTTTTAATAACACATACATATTCAATTATTATTAAGCATCTAACCGTGGCTTTTAAAAAAGAATTGACCAAAATGTTAATGAAGTACTATTATCAAGGAAGTCAATTTTGTACCTGATGTTATTTTGGTTTGGCCAAATAACGACATAACTCAGTATCGATGTGTACCGATGTGCCGTTTCAGAGTTACACACCAAATATATATATATATATATATATATGGTGAATGATATAAAATTTTAATTTAAAAAAAGGTACTGATTTGAATTAATGAATTTAGTATAGAGTTTTATAAAATTCCAATAAAATTATAAGCTTTGTTTGAAAAAAAAAAAAAAAACTCAATCTAGTCCTTTTGTAAATAAACCATATTGTAGAGATAATTATTATAAAAAATGTATTACTTATCGTTTTCAAAAAAATAAAAAATATTACTTATTAGTTATTGTTATTGTATTATTATTATTATTACTACTATTATTTAGTGTTTTATTTTATTTCTTCTCCCGCACAAACTCTATTTCATGGGACAGGATATTAGTGGCGGGAAGTTTTATTTGAGAAAAAAATTGGGGAGCGGGAAAGTTGAACTATTTTCCCATATCCTTTCAGTTCCGACTTTATCTCCATCCATGATTCCGTATCTCAAGTTTGAAGCTTATCTCTACTGGCTTGAATTTGGTTTCTCTCACGCAAACAACCAGAAACTGTCAACAACAAAAAAAAAAAAATTTAAGAGAGGAAAAAAAAAAAAGTGAGATGAGAAGGAGGCAAAGAGCCAAAGATTGTGATTGGAGGAGCAGCAGAGGAGAAGTTCAGTCTCTTTTTCTGGCTTTTCTTTGAGGAATTTCAATCTCTCATTCCGATTGGTTTGATAAATTTCTCTGACTTATAGGTATAATCTTTTGCTTCTCTTAAAATTTAATTTTTCTTTATTTGTTTCTAGAGAAGGCTTAGCAAAAAAACGAAATTTTAGCTTTGGATTTTGAGCAGTGAAGTAGAATGAAATAGCCTAATTGTAAAACAAATTTCAAAGTATTTGATTTGATTCATTGCAATTAATAGTGATTCCAGTGAATATGTAGTTGGAAAGGAAGATTAAAATCTATAAACATCTAAATTAAGGATTAACGTTGGGAAATTTCATTGCAAATTGAGTTAGGAGCTATAGTTTGTATTATTTTAAAATTAATTCATATAAACCCTTTACCAAAAAATATCCAACCCATTCATTGCCCAAACCCCGTCTAAAATTATACAAACATCAACAAAAATTTCAACAAATTCCAAATCAGCAAATATTATCCCCCAGAAAGAAAAATCCTTTGTAAATTCAAATATCACCCATTTACTTTAAGAAAAAGAAAAAGAAAAACCCATATCTTTGCCACTGCTGCTGTCTCTAACCTGGAATTGTTCATTTGCCTCTACAACTTGCCAATTTTCCACTCTCAGTCACTGCCTAAGCCGAAGCTAGACTCCACTTAGGCTTCTAAGATCCAACCTTACTGTGCAGACCGTAGAGCTATCTATTTCTCAATGTTTATGTTTGAGATATATGTGGCGTTCTTGCTTTAGAGCATCCACATCCGGATGTTATATCTCATCTTATTTTACCATCTCAAAAAACTACTTTATCTATTATACCATACTATTTTACAATACACCCAACATCCTAAAATTCTATATCTCATCATTTTATTAAAATATTATTTTTTTAATCTTTCTTTATTATTACTTTTCCAACCATCATTTTTTTGTTTCAAATACAACTATTCTACTTTTTCAAATTCACCCAGTCCAACGGTTGAAATATCCTCAACAACCAGCCAAATTTTTTTTCTTTTCAATTTCTGCTGTCACACACACACACACACAAACAAACAACCTGCCAATTCCTTCTTTCCAACACACACACACACACACACACAAACAAACAACCTGCCAATTCCTTCTTTCCAACACACACACACACACACACACACAAACAAACAAACAACCTGCCAATTCCTTCTTTCCAACACACACACACACACACACACACAACCTGCCAATTCCTTTCCAACACACACACACACACACACACACACAACCTGCCAATGGCAATTTCTTTCCAACACACACACACACAACCTGGCAATTTCTTTCCAACACACACATCCTGCCAGTTTTTTTTCTTTTCAATTTCTTTCCAACTATTTCAACAACCACAGAACCTGCCAATTTCTTTCCAACTATTTCAACAACCACATACAGAGAACCTGCCAATTTTTCGTTTTTTTTGAGAAAGAACTTGCCAAATATCAATTTACTCAAACTTGCTAACTTTAAAAATCCACATACATACATATAAATGCAACCTGCCAAATATCAATGTACTCAACCTGCCAACTTAAAAAAATCTACATACATATATATACATACAACCTGCCAATTTTTAAAATCCACATACATATATATATACATACAACCTATCAAATATCAATGTACTCAACCTATCAACTTTTATAATCCACATACATATATATAGATACAATCCACATACATAACTATAAATACAATCCACATACATAACTATCAATGTTGTCTTTAGAAGACTTGTACATATATCAAATTACAATAAAACCTCATATGCATAACTCACACACTTAAGTTCCTACAACTCCCCTTGTAATTGCCATAAATGTTCAATGAGGTCTAATTGGAGTTGAGAATGAATATTTTGATCTCGAATACATTGATGGGTTTCAATGAACTCCGTAAATTCATTCGTGTTCTCCCGTGACAGTTGTATAGTAGGATTGTCATCAATTTGCTCATAATCTTCTTCCACCGCTTCATTTACATCTCGCTCATCCTCAATGATCATGTTATGAAGAATTACGCATGCTTTCATGATGTCTTGGAGCGTTTCACTATAGAAAAATCTTGCAGGCCCACGCACAATTGCGAATCTTGCTTGAAGCACTCCAAATGCACGTTCTACATCCTTTCTATTCGCCTCTTGAGCTTTTGCAAATAATTTTTTCTTATGTCCTCGTGGAGATGGAATTGTTTTAACAAATGTTGACCACTTCGGATATATGCCATCGGCAAGGTAGTATCCCATTGTATACTCATGGCCATTGATTGAGTAATTAACAGCAGGAGCACGTCCTTGTTCGAGCTCATAAAATATAGGAGATCTTTCTAATACATTAATGTCATTATTTGACCCAGGTAATCCAAAAAATGCATGCCATATCCAAAGATCATATGATGCCACAGCTTCCAAAACAATGGTTGGCTCACGAATGTGACCAGAGTACTGACCTTTCCATGCAGTCGGACAATTTTTCCATTTCCAATGCATGCAATCAATGCTCCCTAGCATCCCTAGAAATCCACGTTTTTCCCCATTGACTAAAAGTCTAGCAACGTCTTCGTTGTTTGGAGACCTCAAGTATTCCTTGGAGAAAATATCAACCACTGTTTTAACAAATTTTTTCATACTTTCTATTGCAGTGGATTCTCCAATCCGCACATACTCATCCATAAAATCAGCTGCCACTCCATACGCAAGCATCCTAAGTGCAGCTGTTATCTTTTGAAGAGAAGATAAACCGAGCCTTTGGGCATTATCTCTCTTTTGGATAAAGTAAGGTTCATAAGTTTCCACTGCAGATTGAATACGGAGAAAAAGAGACCGACTCATCCGAAATCTCCTCCGAAATAAATTAGGAGGATATATTGGTGTGTCGGCAAAGTAGTCGAGATAAAGTCTTTTATGGCCTGCCAAACGATCACGTTCAATATACCGACGACGTTTACGTTGTGATGTTGAACCCTTAAAAACTCGCCTCATTATCTCATCCTCGTCTGAGTCGTCAAGAAGCAATTTGCGAAGCCTAGAGCGACCCATAGAAACAACCTTGAAGACAAAAGTGTTAGGAAATTATCACAATTATTGCAAAGCAAGCAAAGATTACATTATAGAATGGGATTGAATTTGAGAGATAGGCAACAATCTCTTTCTTTGCCTGTGGCTATGGCTAATAGGCTTAATTCCACTTTGTCTTTGCCTTTGCAGATGCCCTTGGGAGAGTAATATACGTCTTCAAGCTCAAGGTAATAACAGTGTCTCTCTCTCTCTCTCTCTCTCTTTCTCTTTCTCTCTATCAATCACCCTATATATACAAGGCCTACCCTTTAGAAAACTCTCCCCACTACAACTTTTTTTCCTTTGCATTTCTTTCCTCACAAACAACAATACCCACATTCTCATTCATTCATTCACTCACTCACTCACTCACTCACTCACTCTTTCTCTCTCATAATATGGCTAAATTCATCAGTGTGGTCCTTGTTTTCTTAATTGTGTTTGGTGCACTTGTTTCACGTTTAGATGGCAGAAGGCTCTTAGATGTGAAGGAAACCAAGAAGAGAGTCTATTCTTTGACTGACAATCCTAAGTGCAACAATCCTAAGTCCAACTTCTACTTCTTTCTTTCAGTGATGGATCAATCTAACACTATCCTAAACTCTTTTGATCCTTGTTGAATTATCCTAAAAAAAATGATAGGCAAATCCTAAAGAGAACCTTCTTGTAGGGGGCATCACTTATAAACTATTGTTATGTTGGGCTATGCAATGCAATTCAAACTAATGAGAATTTTGATTTATATGATTCAGAGGTTTATTTGACAAAGATAGGATTGCAAAGTGTAAGAAGGGAGTCCTAATTGTTAACAATGCTGAGGAGCAATCATGGACCAGGGACGGAGCCAGGAGTTCAAGTTAGGGGGGCGAAATATAGAAGAAAAAAAATCATTATAAAACTCCTAATAACATCCATTTTGTATTAACAATGTAATCATCTATGAAAAAGGGACTCAATGGTTTTTTAAATCTTAGAAATCATTTATAATTGAATTCATACATAAAATTGTTCTATAACATAAAATTATTCATAAAAAATGACACGAAGCATAGCACAACACTACAATCAACCAACTTTATTAAATATCAACAACTAACTATTAAAATTTCAAACCATCTCAACTTAAAAAAAAATACACTAAAAGACAAGCAAAACCATTAATTATTTATCTATATTGTATCATTTGTTACTCTTAGTTAAAAAAAAAAATTATAGTTGACACAGTTTTGTATTGCTAGAATTCATATAAATAGCTAGAATGATAGACGGTAAAAAATATTTTTTATTGATATTGTTGCTCCTTTATTCATACAGGCATATGTTATTAAAAAAAAAAAAAAAAAAATCACCCCTAACAGTGCATATATGCTATAAAAAACAATATCACCCTGTCAGCACATGGTGGTTCATAAAAAATATAAAAATAAAAAACACCCAGTACATGGGTACAAACTCTGAACAATAAAAGAGAGTTAAAGTAATAGAAATAGTGAGACTTCATTTAGCAACCACAAAAAACAAGGTTAAAGAGAGAAAGAGAGTTACAGAGAGAGAAAGAGAAAATATGCTCTGCCTCTGCCTCTGCCTCTGCCTCAGCCTCAGCAAAGATGAGAGAGCGATTTGGTCTCCCTCAGAAGCAAATTTGGTACCGAGCTGCTGTGTGGTACTGCAGCATTTTGGTCTTAGCCTTCACTCCCTCTGTCTCACGTCTCAATACTAATGTCTGTCTCTAGGTTAGGGTTTTTTTTTTTTTGGAGGGGAAAATTTGATGGAATGATTTGAGATCAAATTGGTTTTGTTTCAAAATTTTTGAGGGCTGGGCTAATGTTTTGGTAAATTGGCTGATTGTGCTCAAATTTCTTTAGCTTTTTTATTAGTCTATGTTGTTGGGCTAATTTTTTGGGTTTACTAATTTGTTTTGTTTGGGATTTTAGATTTGTAAAAGTTTCTTGGGCTTTTTCATTTTGTTTAAAGGGGTCAAAGATTTTGTTGAGGGGGGCAAGTCTAATTTTATATGGGCAAATTTGCTCAAATCTGTAAGTAACCTATATATATACTCTCTTATTTTCCAAAATTGGGGGGGGGGGGGGGGGGGGCATGTCCCCCCAAAGCCCCCCAAAGCCAAAGAATGGCTCCGTCCCTGTCATGGACACACAAGCAGTTGCTGATGCTTGTTCTAGTGGACATGTTGCAAGTAACTCAAAAACTAGCCAAAAATAAACGAATCTCTAATGGATGAAGAAACCTATTTGTTGTAATTTAAAATATAGCATTATTATATTCTTTACAACATAACATAAGTTTTATGTTTTTCTCTTTGAGTGTTCCTTTTTATTGATACCTGATAATATGGGTTTCTGACAGCTTATACAAAAAGGGCTAACGGATTTGTTTTGTTTTCTAATTCTACAGGTTACAGTGGTGATGTTTGGTTCCCTCAACCTGCCCCAAAGGACCACCCATGGCGTTATATGCCTAACCATGCTATGACCCCTCATATTTCTGGTACCACCATTGATGCACAGGTATGTTTTGTCCTCTTTTCCCCTATGTTTAATTTTTTATTTGTTCAATTTCTTGTTAAACACCACCAATTTTAAATGGAACTTGTGCAGTTACGATATGCTGCTGGAACTAAGGATATGCTCGAGAGGTACTTCAAGGGTGAAGAATTTCCTTCACAAAACTACATTGTCAAGGAGGGTAAACTAGCAAGCCAGTACCAGTAAAAACTTGTGCTTCTTGTGCGATGGTCTGAGTTTGTTTTCTTCTGTCAGCAAGGTCCTGAAATAAATTACTTGCTTTTTAAGGTTTTTAAGTTTTCTGTTTTAAATCTGTAATGAGAACTAATGATGGTTATAATTCCATCAACTATTAAGTTATCTTAGCATGCAACAATGAATTTCTTTTTTTTTGTTTTGTGCTAAACTACTAGACAGTCACTTGTATCAACGAGTTTGAGTGGAATTATATATATATATATAACCAAATTCCAATGGCATACATATAACCTTGGGTGACAGAAATACGAGAGAACACATGCTTTGACCGAAGAAATGGCTACATACACACATTCAGACAGACGCCATGACCAATTAATATTATATGACACATACTCGTGGGGGCTACCGTGTTATATAGCCTACCATAAAAACAAATCTAAAAATAAACTGAACGTGGTTCGTACAATCATACATGTGCACACATCCAAACTTGATAAACTACAACCATTATTCCAATATTTTTTTTTTCATTTAGCAGTATGTACAATTCAATTATTCAAACATCAAAGAAAAAGTACTCATGTACGAAATCTGAGTTTGGTCAAAGATACCAAAGTTATATTATATTATTTATTATAAAAAAGAAAGAAAGTGCTAATTTCCGAAGCTTTAATCATAGATGCATAAACCCACCCTCCACAAATTTCCACCCTTTGTTGATGTAGTAGTTAATCTTGGTTAATTAAAAAATAAAAATGACATACTTTTCCAATTTCTATTTTCCACTATCTTACACCCTTAATATTGGATTGTGGGTACCCTATAATTAACTTTAATTGGGTAGCCCTGTCAATGTTTGGCAACTGAATTTGACAGGACATTTATCCGATGTGGGTGTTTTTATTATTACATGGATATACAAAAATTAAAATAAAACTAGACAAGGATTTGATCTTCCTACCTTAGATTGAGAAGTTAAGGCCTCATCATATTGTTTCAAGAGTTTGGGTGGAACAAAATTGTCAAAAAAATGCTGTATAAAGATACTCACAAAGAAAGCAAAAAAGAATTAATAGAGAAAAACTCACCACTCCAGCAAAAGCCTGCAGCCCCAACTGAAGAAGCACCTTTAGTTTTCAAAGTTTCAATTATTGGCTTTGCCTCCTCAAATCCTTTATCCTATAGAAATAATTATGATACTATTAGTGCAAACTGAAAATTGCATAGCAATTAGTAGAAAACTGCAATATCAGGGTCAGTGGGTCACCAATTTTAACCAAGGTCACAAAAGGTGGACACAGCCAGCTAGTTCAATAATTTATGAAGGGTCACTGTGAAGGGTAGAAAACTTCAATAATTTATGAAGGGACACAGCCAGTCAGTGGGTCACCAATTTATGAAGTATGTAGCAATACATTCAAGTTTCACAAAAGGGTCACTGTGACATGAAGTATAGTTATCCCCTACATCAAAATATTTTAGTACATGAATGTTCATTGAATTGCAATATTCATTCATGTACTAAAATATTAATCAAGAAATTGAAACACTAGCTTAGTTAATCAATCTTATTATAAGCAAAAATATATCATCAAACATAGGAAGGACATAAATTTTTCATATAAGTAAAAATGATGTGATTACATAAGTGGCACAACCTACTGCCAATTGATCAAGTTGGAACAATACATCATCTACATGTTCCAAACCTACGCTTAAAATAAGCCACTACCAAAATAAGGTTGAAACAAAATATCATTTACATATGCCAAACCCCAACCCATATATAATTTACTACCAAAATATAGTTATGACAAGACATCATCTCCTTGGGTCAAACCCAACTATTTACCCTAATTGTTGTCTTGCAAGGATTTAATCCTTGAGTTTTTCAAAATAAAGTCTTTCTTTGGCATTCATGCCACTTGTATCCAAGGACATTATTCTTCCCTCCTCCCTAATAGTTTCAAGACGAAGCCTTTCATTTTCAATATTAACCCTACGCGTCTCCCTACTAGTTTCAAGACGAAGCCTTTCCTTTTCAATATCAGCTCTTCCCTTTTCAATTTCAGCTCTTTCCTTTTCAATTTCAGCTCTTTGCGCATCCACTCGAACCCTATCCGCTTTGATGCGAAGAGTCTCATTGTCTTGTTCACGTGTTTCTTGCATATATTGCATTTTTTTCTCCAAATAATCCCCAAAACCCTTATCACCATCTGTTCTCTTTCGCTTAGCCTTTTCAGCTTTTCTACCAATTGGTCTCTCTACCTCCATTGTGTCATCATCATTACTACAAACTTGATCAACTGAACTTGGAGTTTGAGGGAGCCATTTTGATCTTTCCTTAGGCATACTCCACTTTGGTTGGTTCTTCAACACAACCCAACAATGCTCAAATGCAAAAGGTGATTTTTTGCCGGTTGTTTGAGCTGGTGACTCTTTATATAGTTCCTTTGCATCTTTCAACTAAATTTTAAAAAAATAAAATAAAATAATTAGTGTCTTGAAACTATTCGGAAATTATTATTGTGACACTATTGTAATACATTTTATACTTTGTCCTCGTAAGTCACACCACTTGGATTTCGGGCTTCAATTTTAGCCATGAAACCAGCAAACCTACTTGTCTCCCTATTAATATTTCCCCATCGACTTTGGAGGGAGGAAGCAGAACGTGTGGTTCCGCAAGTGTTATTCTCGCAAAAGTATTGCCAAATTTTCTTCCAAAATTTGGCAATCCTTTGGTCAGTACCTTGCACGGCATCCACGCTAGTGTTAAGTCATGTGGAGACAAGGAGGTTGTCCTCATCTACACTGAAGTTGCCACCACGTTTTGTTGGATTAGGGGTGACAATTTCAACTTCCGGACAAGACTCTTGGATGGGCATTGAAGTATTTTGAGACTCACTTAAAAGTGGTGCCAAAAAATCATCATCCATTTGTGACATATTAGCCCATCGTGTTATCTCTTCTTGTGTACTCATTCCTTTTAAATAAGGAACTTAAAACAGTTAGTGTGGAGTTCACTTTAAAAGAACAGATAAACAACAGGAAGAAAAGACAAAGGTTATTAAGAAAGAATGTCATTGACTTGACTTAGTTATTTAAGAAAACTACATGCTGTTAACAGTAGTATGGGGTCAAAAATCTTGAGGCTGCAGAGACTATGAACAGAGAGAGAAAGAGAGAAGAGGTGAAGAAAGACTCCAAATGGTCTTCAAGCACGATTCTAAAATCTTCCCTATCAAGTTCACATAACCAATTATCAATGAAGCAAAATAATACACATGCAAACCCACTTTTATGTAAATCCCATTACGAGCTACAAAAAAATAATGCATAAATCAACAAGCATTTTACAAAATCCGAATAGTACAAGAAATTTTTCATGTTCACAATAGGAATTTAGAACAAAGACATGGATGATATCAAAATGTGGAAGAAATAAGGGATCTGAGATGAGAAGGGATTTGGGTTTGGGTTCCGTACCTTTCTTTTGAGGACCCAAATTTGAAGCAAAGCAAAGTGAGAGACCGACGGGGAGAGAGTGAATGAGAACCAAATGCAAAGAAAATCAACCAAACTGAATCCCACCTCTGCAAACATCAACAGCAATTATTTGATCAAAACCAAAACACAAACACAAATTTTCTTGCAGAAAGAGAAAAGAAACATAAACACAAAAACTCAAAATCTTACCAGGCTTTTGATTTTGATTTGATTTCAGATACCGACGGAGTGAAGAGTGAATCGGTAAAAACGATGACTGAATCGGTGAATCCAAACCCACAAATCTTAATGGAGTGAAAAGTGAAATGGGTATTTAGATGGTTGGATTTATGAGTGCCTGTGAATCGGTAAAGGGATCGGAGCACGGATGCTCGTCGGAATCATTATCGGAGAGAGAGGGTCATCGGTGAGAGAGAAGTGTCTAAAACTTATCGGAGAGAGAGGGGCAGAGTATTGGTCTGAACAGAGCACAGAGCAGAGGAGAAAGAGAGAACGGAGAAAGAAAGAACGAAGATAGAGAAAAGATCAGAAATAAGGAGGGAGGAGAGAGAAATTCCCGGCATAAAAAGCATTAAATTTTTTTTTTTTTTTATACCATACAGCTACAGTACCATCTTACATTTGAGATGGTACTGTAGCTAAATCTAAAAAAAAAAATAACTTTTCCAATATAGCCTCCCAATTGCTGAGTGTTTATTGGGCTTGTATGCCAAATACATCTATCATTTAGCATATAGAGAGCCCACTGCGGATGCTCTTACCAATATAGAAATAACATGGAGCTGAAAGAACTATTAAGAAAAAGGAGAAAATATATGCGTGTAGTCTAATAAATAGTCTCTTGAGTTTATGTTTTTGACTTTTGAATCTTCCATAACCTTCTATTTGTCTTCTTGTGGTTTACACTTTACAGCTTGCACATATTATAATATTATTTTATTTTATTTTTAGTTTTAGTTTTTATAAATGATAAAGTACTATCTACAGACTACAATTTTGATAGCCACGTATAGGTTTATAAATCTTCCACTATTGTTATATTATTTTATCTTATATTAGTCTTGTCTTTTGACAGTGACAGTTGATTGAGCAATAGATACAATTAATGTAAGTTTTAAATAAAAAAAAGACTCTTACTTGTAAAAAAAAAAATTATTATATATATAATATATTTATCTATATATTTTAATTAAAAAATAATTTTTTTTTATTTTTTTATTACTTGATAAAATGCATTAAAAATGCTCCATGCACAATTTTTCACTGTCGCACTCTACAGTGACAGTATACATTGCACAAAACTTGATAGAATGATAGCCTGATAGTACTCAAATATTGAGTATATAATATTTTATAATCTAAAAAAGTTGAGAAAAATATCATAACTACTGCACAAGTGGAAGAGATTTCTGCATATAGCTATTAGCTGGCCCCCACCCACACAGCTACATTGCCTACACATTCACTAACCCAGTAACCCACCCACACGGGCCACACCCACGCCCAATGTATACCCACTGAAATTAATATATATATATATATATTTTTATGCAAGCTTTTACTTTTTTTTTTTTTTTTTGCTGAATGCAAGCTTTTACTTTATGAATTATTATAAATTATCATACTAACTAATAATTTGATGTATATCATATTAACTCAATTGTATTATAGTGATACTAATTTATTGAACCATATAATATATTAATTTTTATTTGTGCAGGTTTAGACTTTAAAGTATAAAGTGGTTACGGTTTTAGAAAATTATAGTGATATTAATTTATTGAACCATATAATATATTAATTTTTATTTATGCAGGTTTAGACTTTAAAGTATAAAGTGGTTACGGCTTTAAAAAATTTGTAATAACCAATTAGTAATTTTGCATCTCAAAAAGCAAGAAAAATATATTTTAAATAATTTTTTTAATAAATATTATTTAAGAAATATTTAAATATTAAAAAGACCTCACTTAAAATGTTTGCCTAAGGCTGCCAAAGTTGTTGAGCTGGCCCTGGATAGTGGTTTGAGTAACCAAACTAAGTTATTATTATAGTTAAATTAAATAAATAAATAAAGGTCATTATTTTTAATTTTTGTTTTATGTTTCTTACTTGGGAAGAATTTATAATGAATAGACATTGCATTTTATTTTCTATGTCAATCGATAGTTGCAGAAATGGCCAAAAAGGGCAAAGACACTCATAATAAAATAACAAAATATGAGATGGAAAGAGCACAAAGAATCAAGCAAAACCAAGAAAAAATGAATGCTTTGGGATTGAAGCATCTGTCAACTTTTCTGCCTAAATCTGCAAATGTGAGAAGAAAATGAGTAAGTGTTCAAGTAGATGACGATGAGTATGTACCAGTTATTGGTGAAGATGCTGGTGATGATGAATCATCTAGTTCTTTAAATAATGAGGTATTATATATGTGATTTGGTGCATGTGATACTTCGCTCTTTGTAATATTGTGATGAAATAACTTGTTTTTGTAAAATTGTGCTTGGAATGATCAATGAAAATCATCGATTGAAGATATTTTAAATGATGAAATAACTTGTTTATATCTTAACTTTTAATGAATTTAGATATTTATATATATTTTTGTATGATACAGATGGCTCGTTATAGGCGTGAGGAATCTACCCCAGCAGTCCAGCATATCGGCCCATCATCGAGCACACATCTTGGTGGAGATTCTCTTGCCCAAATTTCTACTAATGTAGAGACACAACTTGTGGGCACACCGTCTACCACAGGTGGTGAGATATTTAAGTTTCATTACTTGATTTCGTAATCACACTATATTTAATTCACTTGTTGATTTAATTTATATTATGTCTTGATAGCATCGACTAGTAGACGTGCCCGTGGCATGACGCGTGGATTAGGAGTACGAGGACTTGTTGAGAAACATGGGAAGCTACCGGTCCGCATTGCCCCGGAGTTTTGTGATCCAGTTGGTGAACATACAGGGAAGCTTGCTAGCCAAATTGGTGTACAAGTGCGTACGAACTTGTCCACTACGAAAGCTTATAGTTGGAAGAATGTTGATAGCAGTGAAAAAGAGGCGATCATTCAAAATGTGGCGGTACTTTAAATGTTTATAGTTGTCCATGAGCTTGATTTTGTTGTTTTCATTACATTGCTTTATACTTTATGTTGTATTTTATAGTGTATTGTTGATGTTGTCACTGTGCATATTGAATTCAAGGAATAATTTTTTTGTTATACATACCTCACTTTGCAGGATCAATTTGATCTACAAGGAGAATCTGTACTTGTGAACAAATCTTTAAATACGAAGTGTGGTAGATTATTGAGCAGCCACAACAGTAGGTTGTTTGCCCAATATAAAAAACTTGTAAAGGATAAAGGAAGCACGTATGCAAGAAACCACCCACCAAAAAATGCCACACGAGAAAAATGGATTGAACTAATTGATGGAAAGTGGAGTGATGAAGATTGGCTGGTAATTAATACTTTGAAAATTTTAATTACAAGTGAAGTATGTTCTCACCTTTCACCTAGATAATACTTACCTATATATGAATTGGATTAATGTTTTACATAGATCTTATTATGGTGTCATGTTTACTAGATTATTTGATCTATCAAATTCATTGTATTATACTTATTTGGAAGGTGAAATAAATTTATATTGTAAATTATATATATAACTTAAGTCAAAACTCTAATATTTTCTTGGTCTCTATTCTTTATAGGAAGTCTCAAAAAGAAATGCTGCAAACAGAAATGGAGAAGGAACAGTTAGCAAACACATTCATAGATGTGGAAACAAGTCGCTTGCAGTTAGGGTGGATGAAGAGGTGTGTTGTTTCAATTTTTCAAAAGCTTATTATATTACTTTGTTGTAATTGATTATCTTATCTTCTAACATTGGAAAGCAAACTAATCAGAGACGGAAAAATGGAGGTCATATTCCTAACTTGGCACAACTCTACTATGATACCCACTTCAATTCAAAGACAAAACAGTGGGTACACCCTGATTGCGAACATACATACGTATGTATATCAGTACATGCCTTGAGTTTGCAAAACTAGAATATATGTATTTCTATTCTATATATGTTTGCAAAACTAGAACATATGTATTTCTGATGGTTTCTATTATTTGAAATGACAGCAAGAGATGTTGAGAGTACAAGATAAGCATTGTAGCACTCCTGATGCACAGCCTTTGACCGAAGAGGAGATATCTAAGATGGTTCTTAAGCCGAGATCTGGCTATGTAAAGGGACTTGGCATGAGACCTTCCTCATCTCTTAGGACTCCTGCATCATCTTCCTCAACTCAATATATTCAACAACTTGAGGGTCAAATAGATGAGCTCCAGGATGCAAAAATTAGGATGGAGGAGAAGATGGATTACATCATACAATATTTGAGGAGCAAGGGTGAGAGTGACATTTGTGGCAGTGGAGAGAGCTCATCTACTAACTAGAACACACCTTGGTTAGTGTTTTATTTTCTTGCCTAAGAGCATTAGTATTGGGGCTTGTATATCGTATATGTTGTTATATTTTAGCATAAAAACACAAAAACAAGCATTACCCGGTCTCTTAATTGTAAAATTTTTTACAATTGTGCTACAATAACCTCTTATATGTATGAGGGTACTGTAGCACAATTGTGCTACAATTGTGTTTTTTATTTAATGATGGTGGTGGGTTTTTTGTTTATGGTGATGGTTGGGTTTTTTGTTTAATGATGGTGGCTGGATTTTTTGTTCATTGTGTGGATGGGTGGTTTTTATATTTATGATGTTGGCTGGGTTTTTTGTTTAATGTTGGTGGTGTGTTTTTTGTTTATTGTAATGACTGAGTTTTTAGTTTATGGTAGTGGTTGGGTTTTTGTGTTAATAGTGATGGTTGTTTTTTTTGTTTAATGGTGGTGGTGGGTTTTTTGTTTATGGTGGTGGCTGAGTTTTTAGTTTAATGTTGGTGGTGGGTTTTTTGTTTATTGTGATGGCTGTTTTTTGTTTATGGTAGTGGCTGGGTTTTTGTGTTAATGGTGGTGGCTGTAGTTTTTGTTTAATGGTAGTGGTGGGTTTTTTGTTTATGGTGGTGGCTGGGTTTTTTGTTTAATGGTGGTGGATGGGTTTTGTGTAAATGGTGGTGGCTGGATTTTTTTTCATTGTGGTGGTTGGGTTTTTGTGTTTATGATGGTGGTTGGGTTTTTGTTTTGGATTTCACTCTATTTGTTTTGTTTTAAGTTGAGATTTTTCTGCATTCTTTATGGTTTCTTCATGGTTTGTAATGTGGGTTTGGTTTTTATTTGATGAGAAAGTTGTGGATCTTCTTTCTTTGATAGTTTGGCTTCATATGATGTTGCATTATGATTATTTTGTCTAGTTTGTTATTGGGTTTTCTATGGACATTTTTTGCATTGTCTTACTAATAATTATGCTTCTTTTTTGTTTTTGTACATCTTATCAGAGATATAGGTTTGTAGTCTAGATTGTTATTGATGTGTTTTCCTTTACACTTGTGCATATATGGGATTGGTGGAAAAAAGACAGTCTTTGTGGTACTACTTGAACTCAAATAATTTTCTGTAAAGTTTGAAAGACATCATTTGTATATAAATGGTTGTAATTATTTTGTGAACATCTTTATTGCATTTTTAGATTGTATGGACGTGGTTAAAAATGAATGGATGATTTGTTTATGGATGTGGTTAAAAATGAATGGATGATTTGTTTATGGATGTGGTTGGAAATGAACAAGTTAATGTAATGGCAAGTAAATGTAAAGAATATTAATAAAAATATAAAATTGGTGACAATAATTTTCATCACTATATCTGACTATAAGCAGAAATTGGTGACGAAATAATTCGTCACCTAATCTATTGAAATTAAAATAAAAAAAAATAAAAAAAATTGGTGACCAAAAACTTCTTCACCTAATATATTGATATTGGAAAAAAATACATTTGGTGACGAAATATTTCGTCACTGAAAGTAAGGTTTAGTGATGAAAACATTAGATGACGAAAAACTTTTGTCACCTATCATTTTTTATTGGTGACGAAAAAATTTCGTCATCTATCTTTTTTTTTTTGATGACGAAACATTTTCGTCACTAATACATAAGGTGACAGAGCTTAGGTGATGAATGTTGTTTTGTCACCATTTCGTCACCGTATGTATTTGTGATGAAATAAGGACATATTGTGACGAAATGTTTTTGTCACCATAGCTCACTTTTGTTGTAGTGTTCTACGTGTTACAAACTCATGGGTAGAACTCACCTTTGAAAACTAGTTTGCAAGAGGAGGGTGTCTAAAAGTTTATAAACACATGGTTAAGCCTCTAGGTTGCCCTCTTTGGGATCCGACCACAAAGCCGCAACTTGGGGTGGTGGTTAGCTCTGATACCAAATGTTACAAATCCATGGGTAGAACTCACTCTTGAAAACCGGCTTGCAAGGGAAAGGTGCCCAGGAATTTATTAAAATATGGCTAAGTTTATATTTAATCTATGTTGGACACTAGGATTATAACACTACAACTCGTTCCAAGTCTGCAACCACTAAGTTGCACCTAACGGGATGATAGTAAATGAATTATATAAATACTACCGGTTGGACAGATTAAACAGGTGAAAATTTTAACAAAATATCACCGCTGATTAGGTATTGTTTTTTTTTTATTTTTTTAAAATTTTAATTTATATTTTAAAATTTATGTTCCATACCTGTCATTTATACTATCCTAGTTAGGGCAGCATGTGCCTTGCCGTGGAAAAAGAGTAATGATTAAGCCCAATTCTAGATTTTATTTATATCACAAAACAAAGATATAGATCATTTGATTTTAAAGTACATAAAAATTTACATTAATCAAAAGATACATTAATTTTAAGAATTTTAATAATTATGCCATAAAAAATTAATCTCATTCGTATAAGAATTTTAATCAACCACAAAGTTATATAGGGTAGCTATTTAACATATAAATATCTATTTTACTATAATAGATTTTTAGTACTTATTTGCTAAAAGAAATATATCCACTCACTAAAAACTTTTAAGAATGGTAACGGATATCATCATCTTCCAACAATAAATAATTGAGTTTTGCTAAGAAACAAAAAAAGATAACAAAAGGCATGTGTCATCGAATTTTCCATTAGATAAATTATAAGTTTCAAAATTTTAAACCTAGAAAATCAATGTTCTTTAGATAACAAATAAAACACTTTATATCATCATTCCAACTTTTCAAGAATTACTACCATCTAAAACTCAAAATACGTAAAATTTTTTGTTTTGGATGTTAATATTTAGTGGGAGTATTTTAGACATTACACAATAAATATTTTAAGAATCATAAGCTTTAATTAGGGTTTAACTGAGAAATAACAATATGACATATTTGCTCTTTTCCAAAATATTAAGGGAAAAATTGCTTGATTTTAAAGTTTAAAGAGGAATCGTAAACTACCCCAAACATAAAGGATGAAAAGTGTCTTTATCCTATGTTTTTGTGTGTGTGTGTGTGTGTAAAACTATGTGTTTTAGTTAAAATGGTGTGTAAGAAAAAAAAAAATACAAAAAATCAACCCAAGAGAATTGTATGTGAAATAGTGAATTTTAGCTTAACAAAGTCGACTAAACCAACACAAAATTTCTAAAAACACAACAGAATGGCACAAGATTTTCTTAATACCTTTATAATTTTTCTATATCTTATTTTGACTTATAAAATATTGACAACTCAGCAGTTTTAAAAATATTGTGATGACAATAAGATGTCTTAACGTTTTCATAAAAGAAATGCTATTTTCACGACATTTTCATAACAAATCATAAGTGGTAGGTTGTTGAAGGTTGTTATTAGTGGGCAAACAAGTAGTTTCATTGGTAAGGTTAAATTAGAACCAATAAAATTTACCATCTCTGATTTGTTATGAAAGTGTTGTGAAAAATATAGTCGATGTAGCACTTTTTTTTTTTTTTTTACAATACTTTGATTTTTAGTTATGGTTGGTTCCAATATGATATTTCATTACTTTATTTTGATCTATAAAGAATTAACACCTTAACAATTGTGAAAATATTGTGCCAATTTGTTGTGTTAATATTTTATTACAATGTAAAATAGTGTGAATTGGACAAACCAAAAATAATATAGCAAATCTACTATAGCTTTACCCATTCACACATAAAATAAAAAATAAAAAAAAAACACACACACACACACACACACACTAATGAAACAATGAAAATTGAACAAACCAAAACTACTGTAGCAAAGCTACTATAGCTTTTTCCATTCACTCTTTTTATATATAGAGTGTTGTGAAAAATGTTTTTGATGTATCACTTCTTTTTATTTTTTTTTCCATAATACATTTATTTTTAGTTGTAATCGATTCCAGTATGATATTTTATTTTGACCTATTTGAAATTAACATCTCAATAATTGTGACTGTTTGTTGTGTTACTAACTTATTATATATAAACAGGGTAACTAATAGTTCATATGTCTATAAAAAATTTAAAATAAAATAAAAAATTCAACTGACGATGTCACAAGAAAAAAAGGGGGGGGGGGGGGCAGTGAACCGTGCAAGTTGAATAAACCATAAACACTGTAGCAATAAGGATTGACTCTTTTTATATATAGATAGTGTGGGTACTTGACTCCACACAAAGGATAATTGTTCGCTTTGGGGAGCCAGGCCCTCACGAATTTGTTCTCTTCGACCGAGTGCAGGACCAACCACTAAGCCTTAGCTGACGATTGTAATCCCACATCGGAAGGAGTTCCCTCCCACTAACCCCTTATAAGCTTCTGGAGCAAGAGTTAGTGTACCACTACTACACATGTGTAGTAGTGGTACACTAACTCTTGCTCCAGAAGCTTATAAGGGGTTAGTGGGAGGGAACTCCTTCTGATGTGGGATTACAATCGTCAGCTAAGGCTTAGTGGTTGGTCCTGCACTCGGTCGAAGAGAACAAATTCGTGAGGGCCTGACTCCCCAAAGCGAACAATTGTCCTTTGTGTGGAGTCAAGTACCCACAGATAGATATGGATATTACCGGTTTGGTTAGGTTAAAAGTGTGAAAATTTCAACAAAATATTAGAGTTGAGTAGGTATTGTTCATTAATTCATCGGATTGGAAGTTGAACTATAGTAGTAATTAGTAAACCCCAATTTTCCTTGTCTCTCATTCTTTATTTATTTATTTTATTTATTTATTTATATATAAGATAGAAATTATACTTTAGCATAATTTAAGTGTATATGTGTGTGAACTGTGAAACTCCCTCCTGGAGACTTTAACTTTGGTCTTTGCCCCCCAACATCTCACAAGTACTTATACTTGTGAAGTGAACATCACATCAAGGGTGTGTGGTGGTCCCGTCTCTCATTCTTAAATGTATTTACATAGTTGGGACAAATTAATTGCTAATGTGAAAGTACCTGGGTAGGGCAATGTGAACATTGAATGAGACATTTGATACATGAACGTCGCAAAATTCAGTCCGAAGGTCAACATTTATGTTAGGTGAATGTGGAAAAGAATGCCCCTTTCACGTTCCCATGCTTTAGTCCATCGACAAGTCAAAGGTTTATAAAACAAACTGCATAAAATTAGTTGCAACTATCAAAAAGCATTGTAACAAATTTTTTTTGAAGGGGGGGGGGGGGGGGGGGGGGGGGAATAGTGGGCTCAAGAAAAAAGTTTATAAAATAAAATTTTAAAAAATTAGGGTAAATATTATATTCTAAATCCTATAGTTTAAGAGTGTGACAAATTAACTATATAGTTTTAAAAGTAAGAAAGTAAACTCTGAGATTTTAAAAAGTAACTAACTAAATCTCTTTGTTACAAAAGTAACAAATTAATTTGAATCTATTTAATGGAACAACATTGTGTTCCCAAAAATTTTATGGGTATAATTATTTTTTTTTAAATGCAAATTAGAACATTGCCCAAATCTCTAATAAGGTCAAGGCCACTAACTTCATTCTCACTTATGAAAAAAAAAAATTAAAAAAGGAAAGAAAAATTGTGTTAGTTTGGGATTGCGTGTTTTCATTAGTCTATTGGGTTTAAATAATAAATTGGGCAAAAAAAAAAAAAAAAAAAAAACACTTGTACATAATTTTTTTTTTTTTGTAAACTTTGAAAAGAGTTGTTCATAAGTTAATAAGCTGAATATACCATTCACTTTTACCATACCGCTCAACCAAACAAATACCAAACAGTGTTGCTATGTACAGAAAAAATTCACTGAATTATTTACATTCCACTCACATAGCATTTGATCAGTGCTCGATCGAGCCCCCCCATAACCCATGAAGGAAAAAACTAGTGCACATAAGCTGTTGCACACAAAGTTGTACATGTATAATGGCAAGGAGTAGTTTTTAAAACTGAAATCGGGACTTGCAGCGTGGAATAGACAATGACTAACCCATAAATAGAAAGGATGGTGTGAAAAAATATCAGAAACTTTGGTGCGGAAATACTTTTCTGAGACCGGAGGTGTTTGGTAGAATAGTTTAAGAATTGTTGTTTATAGTTTTTTGAAATATGTGTGGGTGAAAAAATGTATAATATTGTTTAAAGGGTCATGCTATCGAGCTAACGAGTGCCCTTAGGGTACTCGTTAATAATCAATTTTAAGAAAGTTTTGATACAACTTTTAAAGCACTCGTTAATAATCTATTTTAGGAAAGTTTTGATACCACTTTTATGGGAAATGAAAAAAACTGTTAAAATATTAATTACTTTTTTTTCATTTCTTATAAAAACTTTCTTTAAATGAATTATTAATCAATGTCCTAAGGGCACTGGTTAACATTTCCCTTATTTAAAATGTGAAAATGTGAGTTTGAATTCACTCACCAAATAGTTTGATTCATTTTTCTAGTCATTTCTCCCCTTACAATTTCTCTAATATACCAAAAGACTTATACAGCTGGCATTGACCTTATACAGCTGGCATTGACCTTGTGCTCTATATTATGATGATCTGAGAACCTACTCTACACAAAGAAGGGAAGCTTGGCATGTTTGTTCTTTAATTTGCTCCTTCAATTTCAATTTTTCAAATGGGTAGTAGCAATCTCACTAGGCTACTCTTGCAGAAGATCTTATGCAGCAGAGGGAAACTTCATTCTGTGGCCATAAGAATAGCTAATGCAGATGATATAAGGCCAGGCGCTCCCCATGCTATCCACACGTTAAATTGGCGTGCCTCATTGAAAGAGAAGTTGAAAAATGATGAAATTCCTGGAGAGAGCAACTGTGTCTGCATTTACAAGGTGCCTCCAAACATGCGTAAAGTGGAGAAGAAGGCATATGAACCCCGCATTGTCTCAATAGGTCCTTACCACCATGGAGAGCCACTGCTACAAGACATGGAAAAGCTCAAATTGCGATACTTACATCGTCTCTTCAATCCAAAACAGCAGCATGGAGTAGAATTAGAGCCCGTGATGGAAGCAATGCAAAAGTTGGAAGAGAAAGCTCAAAGCTGTTACAGTGATGAAGTTAAACTTAGCAAAGACCAATTTGCTAAGATGATGCTTATAGATGGCTGCTTCATCATTGAACTCTTCAAAGAGCTCAATCAGAAGCAAAATTTCACACAGCAGAAACTGGGTATCGATGAGGAGCGTTCCTTTCTCAAAAGGTGGATGCTACCAACTCTGCGTCGTGATCTAATCATGCTTGAAAATCAGCTCCCCCTGTTTGTTTTGTGTGAACTGTTCCAGTTAATTACAAATAGCAGTAGTTCGACAGAAGCAACCCCATCATTGCAAGAGCTTGCTCTTCGCTTCTTTAGCCCTCTCTTGCAAAGAAATCACTCGGGTACACAAGGAAACCAACCAAACTTAGATGAATCTACAGTGAAAGGGTTTGAAGGAAAGCATTTTCTTGATCTTTTCCGCTTTAGCATCCTCCCAACCCTCCCGGAGAAAGATGCACGAGGGAAGCAAACTCACATGATGCTCTCCATATCAGAGCTAAAAGAGGTTGGTGTTAAGATTACCACAGCTAAAAATCATCAGAGTCCGTTGGATATAAGGTTCGGGAAGTGGAAGTTGATTGTGGGAAAGAACCTGATAATTCCTCCTTTGTACATTGATGATCATAGAGGCACTTTGTTTCGAAACATGATGGCATTTGAGAAATGCCACCGGTTTTGCCATCCAGATGTCACATCATACTTGTTTTTCTTTGATGGACTCATTAATTCAGCTAAAGATGTAGGGATTCTCCATTATAAAGGGATTCTCTACCATTCATTGGGGAGCAATAGGGAGGTGGCAAAACTTGTCAACAATCTTTGCAAGGAAGTGGTTCCGGATAATGATGAGTCCTATTTATATAAGGTTGCGAACAATACCAATTCCTACTTCAATAATTGGTATGCCAGAAAAAGAGGAGTGTTTGTGCACCACTATTTCAGCAGCTGGGTTGTGGGTATCTCAACTTTTGGTGCAATCGTTGCTCTTTACCTGACCTTTATTCAGACAGCCTCTGGAGTTGCTACTGCTCTGGGTTCCTTGCATGACAACCACTTCGTTTCATATATAAGAGATTCCATTTCACTACCAATTTTTGGTCATCCTAGCACCCCAAATGGTAACCAAAGCGACAAGTGTTGCGAATGTTTGTGTACTTTTTGGAAAATTTGTTGAAAGGGATCGATGAGACGAAAAATGATTAATAATATCATGTATTTACTTCTTCTTCTTTTTTTGCTGAATAATATCATGTGTTTACTTAAAAAGCCCTTTCATATACTTTTGAATTCTGTATACCATTAACTAGACCAAGTTTTATAGTCTAATACTAAAACGTGGTAACATTATTGTCTCTATAGAGAGGAGAGAGTGAAGGGAAAGGGACCACAGTATGGGCTCACTTGAGGTTTTGGATTGGAAAACACCAAGCTTTTCTATTTTTTTAGGGATGGATATACTTTATTGAAAACAAGAACACCAGTATAAAGCAAATAAACTATAAGAGGACAAAAAAAAGTGGAAATAAGTTGCATATTCAACACTAAAAACAAGCAGCATAGAGGAAACCCAGGAAGACTCCTACACTAGATAACTCAAATCCTACCACTGTGTTCCTTAAAAACAGAAAAAACCACTCACCAGTTGCTTCAAAGAACTTAATTTAGCACTGTGAGAGTTCGTTTAGACCCCTTAAACCAGATTGTTTAACCTAATTTATTATCCAAGTGATTACTTAGATAAATTTTCAGATCTAGGTTATGCACAAATAAATCATATCGTGGTGCAAGAGGGAAAAAACAATAAAATTTGTGGGGCAAACACAAAGTAAACTAAACCAGATTCATAACCCAAAACAACTGTCTGGTGGGGAAACATTCTTATGACACAAGGGGGAATGAAGGGACTTCCAACTTAATGGGACACGATGAACACTTAATACTTCAATGGAAGCAAAAGAGGAGAAGAAACCAAAGAAGTCACGGATTGAAACTGGAGGCATATAATAGAAATGAGAAAGGGTTACTTGGGGTAATAATGGGATGGAAGGTGAGGTAGTGAGTTCAAGACCCAATGAGTGCGTGCGCGTGTAACCTCCAAAAAAAGAAAAAAAAAGAAAGACAGAGTTGATTCCCTCTTCTCCCTAGAAAGGCCAAGCAAGCTCTTACACACATATCAACATGTAGAGAATACAACAATGAACATGTTATGTTACAAGAAGCAACTAGAAAGAAAGAGAGAGCACTTTGGCATTTATGATTTACCTTTTTTACTCACTGAACAGAAGAACTTGACTCCTTCAAAGTATTTTACAATCCTCAACACTTTATCCCCTCAAAGAATGTATTAGTCTTCTGAGTATAACTTGATTATAGAAACTTTTTGTCCGAAAGTACAACCCCAAGGCAGCAAGAGACCCCAAAAGAGTAGCAGATGCCATGATAAGAAAAGATAACATGAAGCATTGAGTTCCAGTGCATGTTTTGCCAGCTGCTGATGCTTCTTTGTCATATATATATAACCAACAACTCTCACAGAAAATATATAAGATCCAACAGGACTTGCTATGGTAATTGTTTTGAACATGGTACCCATATGAACCACGCCAAATATCTCAGAAGTGATAGTGGGCATTTAGTGACCATTGAGAACCATAACAAACACCCAGCATATAGAGCACCAGGCAAACCAGAAGCAATCACCAAATTACCAATGCTCATGATTGCTAGCTTGATGACCATGAACAATGGCCTTGCACATCCTCTTGAGTGCAAAAAATAATCTGATACGTAGCCAGCTCCAAAACGGCCAAGAAAATTCCAAATGCTCCACAAAGAAACCAAAGTACCTGTCTCATAGCTGATGTATCCAAGAGATCCTCCTATCTGGCTGATGTTATTCACTGCAGCAAGTCCTGAGCCCATACCACAAGCCATGGCAAGGAATAAAATCCAGAAGTCTACAGTGCGCATAGCTTGCAACAGATTGAGATTTTGTTCTGCCTGTAAAGTCCTATCATTATTATCCATCTCTTGATCAGTACTGCTGGGCAAATAGCGATACCCAGCAGAATCTTGCCTCGCATATATCTTCTCAGCAACCAGCTGGTTGGGATCATCCGTTAGTTGGTCCCTCTCAATAACGAGAGTCTGTAAGATCCTATCAGAATCTCTTTGATGAGCTCTAATTGCTATGCAAAGAGGTGAGGCAAGCAGCAGCATTAGCAGCACAAATGCGATGACACGTATTGCAAATTGAAATAAAAAAATGTGCTCTAATATTATAATGGCCATAAGATAAGCAGCAATGACCAGTGCAATCAATGAGAAAGAATCTAAGTGTTTCTTTTCATCTCCTTCATTGGTGTTGTTGATTCTCACAAACCACATGAGCAACAAAGTATTAATAGTAGGCAACAGTGCCAGCATCAGAAGATAGGATGTAGGCTTGTTGGTGAATATTGTCTCATATACTTGAATTAAAATTGCTCCACTTAAACCAAGAAAACCCTAGCAATAGATAAGAATTATTTTCAATATCCAAACTTAAGTCCTTGCTCCTAACAATCCAATAAGAAAGTAAATTCAAACTCAAACAGTAACAATGGCGTAAGATATGACATAAGACCTGTTAGGAAGGTGAACTGCTTTTCACAAGCTTAGATCTCAAAAAGGGTTAGGAGATGAGTGATGTGGAGCAACAAACATTAATACCATTTGATTAGAAACTTGAACTTGTCAAGTATTTTCTCCCTCCTTTCATGTAATAGTGGATTCCATTAATTAAATTCATGGTGGGACTTACCACTCATTTGAGATGTGGGATTATCGCTTCTAGAGTGTGGTACGTAGGGGTGTCAAATGGGTGGGTTTGGGGTGGGCATAATTGGGTTGGGCATATAAAACCCATTTACCCATTAAAACCCATTTAACTAAATTGCTTCTAACCCAAACCCAACCCAACCCAATTATTATGGGTAAACCCCAACCCACCCAATTACCCAATTATTAAAATTACCAAAATGCCCCTAAAGTGTAAATGACCAAAGTACTCTAAAATCTTAAAAAATGACCAAAATACCCCAAAACCTCAAAATTACCAAAATAACCACGAAACCTACAAAATGACCAAAATACCCCCGAAACCCAAATAAATGACCAAAATACCCAAAAACTTAAAAATTACCAAAATACCCCTAAAACCCAAAAAATGACCAAAATACCCCCAAAGCCTTAAAATTACCAAAATACCCTCCAAAACCCAAAAAATGACCAAAATACCCCTAAAACTCAAAAATGACCAAAATACCCCCGAAACCCAAAAAATGACCAAAATACCTCTGAAACATAGAAAATGACCAAAATACCCCCGAAACCTAAAAATTACCAAAATAATCTCGAAACCTAAAAAATGACCAAAATACCCCTAGAACCCAAAAAATGACCAAAATACCCATGAAACCTAAAAATTACCAAAATACCCCTAAAACCCAAAAAAATTACCAAAATACACCCGAAACATAAAAAATGACCAAAATAACCTTGAAACCCAAAAAATGACCAAAATACCCCCAAAACCTAAAAATGACCAAAATACTCCTGGAACCCAAAAAATGACCAAAATACCCCTAAAACCCAAAAAATAACCAAAATACCCCTGAAATCTAAAAATGACCAAAATACGCCCTAAACCCAAAAATGTTCAAAATACCTTCAAAACCTAAAAAATTACTAAAATACCTCTGAAACCTAAAAAATGGCCAAAATAACCTCGAAGCCTAAAAATTGACCAAAATAACCCTGAAAACTAAAAATGACCAAAATACTCCCGAAACCTCAAAAATGGCCAAAATAACCACGAAGTCTAAAAATTGACCAAAATAACCTAGAAACCTACAAATGACCAAAATAGCCCCTAAACCTAAAAATGACCAAAATACCCCCTAAACCTAAAAATTAATTGAAATACCCCCTGAAACCTAAAAAATGACCAAAATACCCCTAAAACCTAAATACGACCAAAATAACCCCTAAACCTTAAAATGACCAAAATATCATCGAAACCTAAAAAATGACCAAAATTCCCCGAAACCTATAAAATGACAAAAAAAAAACCCCTTAAACCTGTAAGTCGATAAAAATACACCCTAAACCTAAAAATTATCAAAATCCCCCGTAAAACTAAAAAATGACCAAAATACTTCCTAAACATAAAAAATGACCAAAATACCCATAAACCTAAAAAATGACTAAGATACCCCAAACCCTTATTTTGGTAATTTTAGAGGCTTCGAGTGTATTTTGTTCATCTTATAGGATTAGTTGTATGTTGGTCATTTTAGATATTTTGAGGGGTATTTTGGTCGTTTTATAGGTTTAGAGGTATTTTGGTTGTTTTAGACGTTTTAGGGTATTTTTGGAAATTTTAGAGGTTTCACGTTGTTTGTGGCCATTTTAGCGGTTTTCGGTTTATTTGGGTCATTTCAAAGGTTTAGGGGTATTTTCGTTACTTTAGAGGTTTGAGGGTATTTTGGTCATTTTTTAGGTTTAAGAGGTATTTTGGTCTTTTTTAGGTTTCGGGGTTATTTTTGTCAATTTTTAGATTTCGGGGTTATTTTTGTCATTTTTAGGTTCCAGGGTTATTTTGGTCGTTTTTAGGTTCCAGGGTTATTTTGATCAATTTTTAGGCTTTGGGGTTATTTTGGCTATTTTTTAGGTTTCGAGGGTATTTTAATCATTTTTAAGGTTTTAGGGTTATTTTGGTTATTTTTTAGGTTTCGGGGTTATTTTGGTCATTTTTTAGGTTTCGGAGGTATTTTGGTAATTTTTAGGTTTCTGGGGTATTTTGGTCATTTTTTGGATTTCAAGGGTATTTTGGTCATTTTTAGGTTTCGAGAGTATTTTGGTAATTTTTTGGGTTTTAGGGGTATTTTGGTCATTTTTTGGGTTTCAGGGGGTATTTTGGTCATTTTTAAGTTTTGGGGGTATTTTGGTCATTTTCTTGGGTTTCGGGGGGTATTTTGGTCATTTTTAGGTTTTGACGGTATTTTGGTCATTTTTGGGTTTCGGGAGTATTTTGGTCATTTTTTAGATTTCAGGGGTATTTTGGTAATTTTTAGGTTTCAGGGGTATTTTGGTCATTTTTGGGTTTTAGGGGTATTTTGGTCAATTTTTAGGTTTCAGGGGTATTTTAGTCTTTTTTTGAGTTTCGGGGGTATTTTGGTCATTTTTAGGTTTCGGGAGTATTTTGGTCATTTTTTGGGTTTTAGGGGTATTTTGGTCATTTTTTGGATTTGGGGGTATTTTGGTCATTTTTTGGGTTTCAGGGGTATTTTGGTCATTTTTTGGTTTCGGAGGTATTTTGGTCATTTTTGGGTTTTAGGGGTATTTTGGTCATTTTTTGGGTTTTAGGGGTATTTTGGTCATTTTTAGGTTTCGGGGGTATTTTGGTCTTTTTTTGGGTTTCAGGGGTATTTTGGTCATTTTTAGGTTTCAGGGGTATTTTCGTCATTTTTTGGGTTTTAGGGGTATTTTGGTCATTTTTTTGGGTTTCGGTGGTATTTTGGTCATTTTTTGGGTTTCGGGGGTATTTTGGTCATTTTCTAGGTTTAGGTGTTATTTTGGTCATTTTTTAGGTTGAGGGGGTATTTTGGTAATTTTAGTAGTTTTGGGGTTGGGTAATTGGGTACCCAATTAAAACCCAATAAACATTAGTGTTAATTGGGTTTAATTGGGTTAATACCCATTTAACCCAACTAATAATTGGGTGGGTTTGGGTCTATTTTAAGTGGGTGGGTTTGGGTGGGCAAATGGGTTTGGGTTGATTTTGCCACTCCTAGTGGTACGGAACATTTATGCATTCCGTATCTCAAATCGGTGGCCTGTATGATTTGCACGGCTTATTGGCAACTTAGCAAGCATGTCAGTTTTTAAGTTTTTTGTTAGTAAAGCTTCCACTACCCTAAGCATTCCTCTTAACTGATCAATGGATAAAATAATATAAAAGCACTTGTAGAAAGTAGAAACAATAAATGATGAAAAGTAAACCCCTCCCTATCATCAGTGATGCTGTTTCAGAATTGGAAGTTGGTCTGAATGCAGAAGACAGGTAAGTCAGTTGGCAGCAAAAACCCCACATATTTTCATTGCAATATTTTTCAAGTAACACCAAATAATTAAGCTAAAAGAACTACTTCCTCTGTCTGGCTCTCGTTTAATTGGTCTTCTATTGCATTTCCAGATGTACTAAAAGATGATATTTTTGAAAAGTTAAAAGACAGAATATTAATAACTCTCTCAATTTACAATCTACTTCATTTGAAAAGTTGATATCTCTTTTCTATTATGTTTATTTAAGTACTTTTGAAATCCATGACAATAAATTGAGATGCCTCTTAAAAAAATTGAATTTTCTAACAAAATGGGAAGGAGTATTAAACATAATTGCCTAAAAATTCAAATCTCATAAGAAAAAGCGTAATTCTTATATCAATGAATATAAACTTTGCTTTTGATACATTTTTTTTCTACAAACTAAATTGCCTACCGCATTGACACGTACTGACATACACATGCTAAGAAACATGGACACATGTATGGGTACAGGTCCGACATGAATAGTTTAAAAATTATAATATGAAAAGGCGAACATGACATGGATATGACACCCTAAATAAATAAAGTGTATGTGCTTCCTAGTACAAATGATATAATCATTGATCATTCATCACAAAAAGGGTTAAACTTACACCATGCAAAAGCTTGACATTAAAAATTTAACAATAAGTCTAAAGTCCTGACAATTTTCACGAAATATTTTACGATTGTCAAGGTAACAAATTGCCATGACAGGCAATAATAAAGTAATGTTAACAGTAAACTCATATAAGAACCAATAAAAATCCGTCAAAAAAAAAAAAAAAACTCAAAAGTTTAACGATGTACCTTCATAATGCCAACAACAGTGCCACTATAATTAGGAAAGTTCCTAACCCCAGTGACCACATTAGCAGTGTTGAAGAAGCTCTGCGCGTGAGCCGCCACCAACATGAACAAGCACATGGCCGCCATGGGAGGCCGAGGAATCAGCCCAACAACGGAGGCCCACATCAGGAAATACCCCAAAAAGCATTGAACCGCGCCTGCCAGGTGGACCAGCCACGGCCCAGTACGGCGGCGGTGATTCGCTGCTGTGGCGGAGGAGTAGAGGAGGCCGGAGAGGACGCCGGCGTTGGCGCCTATGTCTTTGAAGACAGACACGGTGTCGAGCGTGGATTGGTCGTAGGCTTGGGTTGATTTTAGAACTGAGGAATAGATGGAGAAGGTGTAGAGAGAGCCGCTTGTGCACTGGATCCATATGCTGGCTATGGTGGAGACCCATTTGGTGTCGAGCTTCAGCACATCCATTTCTTATTGTTTGCTTCAGTTTGATGAGTTGGTTTTTTTTTTTTTTTTTTTTTTTTTTTTTTTTTTTTTTTTTGGGGTCTCGCTTAAGATAGTTATAGCATTTTTCGGTGCTAAAGGTGTAAGAACTTTGGTTTTCATCAAAGAAAAACGGTAAGAATTTTGAAGAGTGTGTAATGACTTTTGAGTTGGCATTCTATGGTCCTGACAGTTGGGCAATGATTCCAGTACATGTCAGCTCTTACTATACGGAATAATTTATTCTTACACCTGGTTTTATAATTTGTTGACTCTTATTATAGTGAGTTAACGAAAAATAATAGGTACATATGGGCCAAAAATGTCAAAAACACACTGTTATAGGAGTTAACAAGTTATGTAATTAGGTGTGTAATTATGTGTATCTTGAAAATTATTCATTAAGTTCTTGACATTTGAGATCAAGTTCACAAGGAGTATTATTTTATACTCGAATCAATATAGGCTCCTTGAGTTTCAAGTTCCATTGGTAACTAAGTATTAAAGTGAGTGTATTGTCTGAAGTATAATTTGTTTCGTCTTCCTTAAAAAGTTATCATGACTTTTGAACAGTGTTTATAGTGTACCTTTATGTTAGAATTTCATTCTCTTTCTCTTGTGTATGTGTGTTTGTATCTCAAAAATGAAAATAAATTGCATTGATTAAAATTGATTTTTTTTTTTAAATTGTAACTTGTTAGCTTTTAAAAAATAAATTTATTATGATTTTTTTTTGAAATTGCACAATATTCAGTTAAAAAAATATTTATTTATTTACTTTTGCTCATTTCCAATATAGTGAAATACGTTTGATTTTTCCTTAACGAGGGCATTCAAGCCTAATCAACATAATCATTACTAGTTATGATACACATTGAAAAAGTTATCATGACTTTTGAGCAATGTTTATAGTGTACCTTTATGTTAGAACTTCATTATCTTTATCTTGTGTATGCGTGTTTGTATCTCAAAAATGAAAATAAATTGCATCAATTAAAATTGGTTTTTTTTTTTTTTTAATTGTAACTTGTTAGCTTTTAAAAAATAAATTTATTATGATTTTTTTTGAAATTGCACAATATTCAGTTAAAAAAATATTTATTTATTTACTTTTGCTCATTTCCAATATAGTGAAATACGTTTGATTTTTCCTTAACGAGGGCATTCAAGCCTAATCAACATAATCCTTACTAGTTATGATGAATGTGATGAAGGTTGACTAGTAACCATGAAGACAATACAACTACAATATAAGCAACAAAGCAAAATGGTGGAATTTTGATAGCAATTATGAAATCATTTGGCAAATGAGGAGCTTGACCAAGAAAATGATGAATGTGATAATGGTTGACCGGTTAGAATTCACATTTTCCAAGAAGAGAAAAGCATCAAAGAAAATTTTAAACTAAAGATTCTATTTGGTTAGGAGAATAAAATATAGATCATATTTACTAGGATTGTGCAGAAATTGACTAGAGCCGACCCAACTGACCTAACTTTGGCACTGAGTGACTGAGCCGACCTCGGCAATCGGATGGAGAATCCTTCCCTGACATCGGTGTGGTGCTACCATCCGATCTGCAAATTCGAAATCGATATTTTTACCGAACCGATTGATACATGGGTTATATATGTCTATATATACACACACACACACACACACACATTGTTAGGTTCTAAAAGTTTAGAACAATTGGCAAATTGTGAGCACAAACTTGTCTAAAAATAGATCTTAGAGTCTATAGGGTTTATTATACAATGTTCAAGGTGCTGCAAGTCAAAATACAAGAAATAGGAAGGTACAGGTTCAAGAATACAAAATATATTAGATTCGACCGATCTAAAGACGTGTTCTACGGAATTTAATTAAAGCCTATTAGCTTGTTAAGCCCCTGAAGTGATTAGGATTTCAAATCTATTTCACATAGTATTTAAAGGAAACCCTAAGACACGTTTTGTTATAACTTTGGAGGTGCTCTTGTGATATTTAAAAGGTGTTGTGCCTTCTCCGTTTAAAGTCATTACTGGAAATCATTCTCATACTATTAGAACTAGTAGATCAAAAGTTGCTGAATCAAGATCATACATAGCTAATGATTTAAACCTTCAATGGTGGTCTTGGAGTCACAAATTGGAGAGTTTGTGTTGCTAAACCTTTGAGTGGGATCTCAAAATCACAAGTGTGGGAGTTTGTATTCAATAAATTCAAGATAGAAGAGTCAGTGGAGTTTGAGCTGTATGTGGTCATATTAGTAAGTTCTACATGAGGTAGTTTTAGATTTAGGGTTTAAATCTATTGTAATCTTCCATTCTATCGTAGTGGATTTGTTTACTTTGATGATAACTAGGTTAAATCCTCCTTAGGTTTTTACCTTGAAACGGTTGATTTCATTGGTTTTCTTGAGTCATTATATTATTGTATTATTTACTTTTTCGCACTAAGTAATATGTTTGCATGTGTTTAATTTAGATCTCATAATTAACCTAAGTAAATACTTGACTAATTCATTAGGTTAAACTAATATGTTTTTAAGGGGTCTAAACAAACAAACATATATTAAGTAATAAACCTTAATACGGCGTTGTTTGAACTAGTTTTCTTTTATTTTTTTATTTTTGACAAAATGATTCGTTTCACTTAGTAATTAAAAAAATCAAAATCAAAATGTCGTTGTTTTGAGCTAGGTTTTTTGATTTCTGCCCTAGTATAAATAGCTTATGTCTCTCACAGTCGCTCAACTCTCTTAGACCTCATTTGCTCTATCTCTTGCTCTTGCCTCTTGCAGCTAGGCTGGCTTACCATTCACCACCAGCTACTGCCTATCTCCGGTAACTCACTCACTCACTCACTCACACTCTCTCTCTCTTTGAAAACCAAAAGTCTACTAACATTTTTTTTTTTTCAGTATTTTGATTGTTAGGGAGACTGAGACTGAGAGAGTTCTCTCACTTTCCATCCTTCACAGATAGGTAATCACTTTCAACATTTTTATTTTAATCTTTAGTAAGTTGTTTCGTGGGTACACAATAACCATTTTAATCTTTAGTAAGCATTTTTTTTAATCTTCTTGGGCAAACAGTATTCACTTCGTGGGTCATGGGTTAGACAATTTCAAAACTTTTTTACATGGTGAATGAAATGATGAAATTTAGACAGATTTTTATGTGTGAACAAGTTGGATAAATTTATGATGAAATTTGGACATATTTTTTATGTGTGAACAGATTTTTTATGATGAAATTTGGACAGATTTTATTGGACAAGTTTTTTATTTTTATTTTTCTATTGGTGGGAGGGCAGAAATTGCACCTGGACAGTTTTTATTTTTATTTTTATTTTATGTGTGAACAAGTTGATGTGTTAACTGTGAATACGTATTTGTGAAAAATCTAAGTGGACATTTTCTTGATGCGTGAACATGTTTGTGTGAATAGTTTGTATCAAGTGAACGTTTTGATTGAAATCTTGAACGTGTTGTGTATTGGGCTTGAAAGCCCAAATTAAAAAAAAGAAAGAAAGAAAACAAACAATTTTTTTAATATTTTAAACTGACCAAACCTATTAAATTGATTGCAAAAAACCGCACCGCTATAGGTCAGAAAACCGACCTTAAGTGGTATGCATCAGTTCTAATTATGAGAAAACCAATTTCTATCGGTTCAAAGATAAATTTAGAAAAAAAACCGAATCGACCGAACTGCGCACACACCATTATTTAGGAGGATTGTCCCTAACTCAGAAAATATTTAATGTGATATTTAACGAAGAATACAAATAAATTATTTATTTTCTTTCTATTTCATTGCTCATTTGTTCTGTTGAAAAGAGATATATAGCATTTAGCAATAAGTTTAAACAAAAAATAAAAATTAAAAAAAAAAGGAAAAAACCTGTTAGTGTTAACCATATTACAACCTATAATGTATTCTAATGAAGACAAAAAAAAAAAAAAAAAAAAAAAAATCACCTAATGTTTCCCTGTAAATGAAAATTTTCACATTTACTTCTCTTCAGCTTAAAGAAAGCTTAATTCTTTTGAGCACGACAAGCTGATAGAACCTTTTTGTACGAAAGAGCAATGTAAGAGCAACAAGAAACCCCAAAAATGGTACGGATGCCATGATCATAAAAGACAACCTAAAGCAATGGGTACCATAGCATGAGTCATCTTCACCCTTCGCTTCCTCGTCATAAATGTACCCAATTACTCTTACAGAGAAGATATAAGATCCCACAGGACTTGCTATGCCAATAGTGTTGAAAATAGTACCCACATGCCTAACACCAAATAGTTCTGAAGAAATAGTTGGCATTAGTGACCATTGTGAACCATAACAAATGCCTACTAGGATTGAACCTACATATAGAGTTCCAGGAAAACCAGAAGCAACAACAAGGTGGCCAACACCCATTGTTGCTAGGGTAATAGCCATCAACAATGGCCTTGCCCAACCTCTTGTGTGAAGCAAATAATCTGATAAATAGCCAGCTCCAATACGACCAAGAAAATTCCATATGCTCCATAAAGAGACCAAATTTTTCGTCTCCATAGTAGTGTAATTAAGAGATTGACCTATTTGGCTCAAGTTATTTACCACAGCCACCCCAGAGCCCATTCCACATACCATAGCAACAAACAATAACCAGAAGTTTATAGTGCACATTGATTGCCAAAGATTCGTGCCCTCTTCATCAGACAGAATTTTGTCATCTAAATCAGCATCAACTTGACCCTCTCCACCAGGCAATTCATCATATGCTAGAGGATTCTCCATTGAAGGATCATTCTCAAGGGACAATGTTTCTAGAAATTTCTTGTTATCCTTTTGGGCTTTGATTGCTATTCCAAGAGGTGATGCAAGTAGAAGCAAAAGAAGTACAAAGTTGAAAATGCGTGCCCACAATGGTAAACTAAAGATGTTTTCCAAAATGATTAGAATCATGAGATAACCAGCAATGATCAAAGCAACTATAGTGAAACCATTCAAGTGTTTCTGGTCATTAGGAGTGTTAGATTTATGGATTCTCACAAAAAACATAAGAACAAGAGTGACGAACGTAGGCAACAGAGCAAGCATCAGGAGGAAAATGCTTGGCTTGCCCTCCCAGAATGTGTCATACACTTGGATCACTATTGCTCCACTAATACCAAGAAAGCCCTGGCAAGAAAAGAAGTCAGAATGGCAGTGCAAAATACCTCATGCAAGAGCAGGGCAGAGCTAGAATTTTAAGATTGGGGAGCCAAATTATAATAACAAGAAAAAATGTTAACAAATTTAAGGTCATATAGGAAACATAAAAAGTTTGGAGTCATGCATATATTTCTTGCAAGATTAAACTAAAATATAAAGTTTTAACTTCAAAACTTTTTAACAATATTTTCACCCTTTGGGTAATTCCAAATTCAAGTTAAAATTGGAATTCCCAGTTTTAGCCTTAAGGGCATATTAGTGCACTGCCTTAACTTTTAACATAAATAGTAAATTCAAATTAAAGTCCATTCTTATTTTTCAAAATGATACCTAATAATGAACACTCATTTTGAGAGAGAAAAAGAAAAACAACAACAAACAATAATAATAAACATTTGCCACTAATCCAAATATAGCTAGTTTCAAGTATGAATATGCAAATCACTTTTGTTATGCCCTCTTTAGTATTTCTCATATCTAATAGGTTTTTATCAATTAGGCTACCAAACATGTGTATCAACTTCAAAAACATTTTATTATTGTAATTTTGCAAACAGTTCCAAACGTTAAAAATCTTTTTAATCAAACCCCATTACAGCTAAAGTTTTGCTTCTACTATAATGCAAAGGAACCCTATAACTGGCACAAGAACTCGTGAGAAACACACCTTTCAAATATCTGGCTAACTGTTGTACAGATATACTAAACTATCATTTGGAGTCTTGGAGAGGACAATAAGTTTTGTTAAAAACAATACATGTTTGGTGGACCGTGGACTGGACAGAGGGGCCCACTTCTGGTTTTTTAAGCTTTACCACCTGTGCATGCCTATAATTTAGATGTATAATTATTTTTGTTACCTCTTATATGTTATTATTATTATAATTATTATTATTATTTTTCCATATTTTTACATTTTAGATTCCTTCAAAATTAAATATAACATGTCTTATGGAAATTATATAAATTTCTTTGTAATCAATAGAAGGGAATCAATGTGACTTACTCATCTATAAACTTAAAATCACTATTTCTAATTCAAATAAATTTCACACTTGAAAATTAGTAGGTTAATTATTAACCATAAGTCCATAAGGTCGTTAATAATTTCATATCACTAAAACACCTTGACTCTTTTTGCAAAAAATTTCTAGTTCCTCTAATTAGTTTGGATTATTGCAAAGGGAAATTCTTAGGTGACGTTTTAGTTTTACTGAATAGTAAAATATTAATACCTTAAAGTTACTAAAAATTACATACAATTTTACTGAAAGGTCACAGTTTTGACATCTTACTTATGTGTGATGAATAGGAAAGCTTACAGAATTTTCAGTTTTATAATTTACTGGTGAAAATGATTTTCACGGATCAAATTATGATTTGGTAAATAAAACCGAAGCCAGACACCATAAAAAGTCGCTCCATATAAGAAAAAATGACCCGTGACCCCAACAGAAGTATATTGGGTTAGCCAGGATTGATTCGGATTTATACTCTAGTCTCTTCTTCTTCTTCTTCTTCCCTTTTTTTTTTTTTTTTTTTTTTGGAGAAAGTACTCTAGTCTTTTCAATGAAGAAAATATGGATTCCAATATCCTCTCCCACTTGTAAAAAAAAGTTTTTAAAGAAAATTATAATTTAATAATACTGCCTGATTTTTTTTCTCTCTCTATATTTATCTGCTCGTTGTTTAAAAGCAGTAACACAAAAAACAACAAAAGATTTATTTATTTTAATTTACTTTAATATATATATACACACACAAGCTGGAAAGAGAAACTCTCATAAACACGTTATTGATAAATACGTTTTCATTTATTTATTAAAATAAAAAATTACTGGCTGGAAAGACTCAAATTCTAAACATGAAAGACAAATTCTAGTACCGGGCCTTTGTCTCAATTTTGATTAGTCAAATTATAAGCAGCGGATTAAAAGTAGCAAGCTTATATGAAAGTGACCGAAAATTAATTAAGCATTTTTTGAGTATAATAGCATAGTTTTCTCTCTTACGTTCATAATGAATTCCACTAATTAATGCAAAAAGAGTAATTATCATGTTATCTTACTTTGATAATTCTTAATAATTATCATCATGCACCCTTAATGCAATGGTCACTTTACAAGTATGTGTGGTGGTCATTTTACAAATATAAATGCTTGTAAGAGTATGGGACAATGGCCGAAATTCAAGTCTCTATAAGCGGACTTCACACAAATATATAAGAAAAGAAAAAGATAATCCCTAATAATTACTCATGTATGTTCCCAGAATTACTTCTGGAATCCACTCCATGTATAATGGATTGCTCAAAGAAAATCAAATCAATAATAATATCTAGTTTTACGGTCAATTTCACATCACAATGTGATTCACTGTAACTCTGTAAGTGAAGGGTCCACATGTAAAAACTGAAAACGTCCACCACAAACAATCCGCTCACAATTGAAGTTTGAAAACGTAGCCTTGTCACGTGTGGTGGAATTAGGTTTGTGAGATGGGTCCTAGAATTAATGAATACTACTAAAGAACAGAGGTTACCTTCATGATCCCCACAATGGTCCCACCAGATTGAGGGAAGTTCTGCACACCGGACACCATATTGGCCGTCGTAAAGAAAGTCATCGAATGAGAAGACAACAGCATGAACAAACACATCACCGCCACCGGTGGCCGTCGGACCAACCCGACCACGCAAGCCCACATCATAAAATCTAATAAAATCTAATAGTATAGTAAATTGTTGCCAAAAATCATATTTAACTTTTACTTCAATCAATAAGGAGGTTATGATCTAAAATTTCGACAGTTTTGGGTAGAGAGTGGAATGATTATGAATTATGGGCTGGTCACAAGTTTACTGGGTCTCCACTCGGATGTGTTGCATATATATTGTTTGTGACAAGTTTTGTTTTGTTTTGTTTTATGATGGAATAAAGTTGTGATTTACTTTATGGTGAGCATCACGATTAAAGCGAAGAGCTTTCTAAATAAGGAAAAGTGATCTCTTGGATTGAATGCTCATAATATATGGGCCACATGGACATAGGTGTAAGAATCCCACAAATTGTGAGATATCTATATATTCTATATAGGAAATATCTTCTTTTATTTAAGACTTTAGTCATGACAGCATTCAAATTATGATAATTCAAGGTTTTTTTTTTTTTTTGAAAAACAAATACACACAATGGAGAAAGAAGGAAAAACAAATACACACAATGGAGAAAGAAGGACGTTCTAACACAAAAACTTGCTACAAACTCTACCTAAAAGGATAATTCTAAGTTCATTAGCTCAATCCTAAATAATTGGAAAATTTGGATAGTGATTTGAGGGAAGATTTAATTTACCCCCGAATGATTCTAAGTTAAAAAAAAAAAATCATTTCCTTATTATTTTTTTGAAAAACAAAGTAACTGTTAAACATATGCACTTAATTATACTCTCTCACTAAGCTTAAACATATTATTTAACCCAAAGTACAATTACAAAATGACCTAACTCTTATAATTATTGTATATAGTAATTAAGTAAAATATACATACCTAATTGAGGTGTGATATGATTGCATCACAATAAATAAATCAATATATATATATATATATATATATTAGTTAGATATACCAACATGTAAAGAAAAATGCTTACTCAATTTATTAACTTCATATGGGCAATCATAGAATAGTCTAAAGATATATGTATGATGTATGTACCTTCATGATGCCCACAATGGTCCCACTAAATTGAGGGAAGTTTTGCACACCAGAAACAACGTTGGCTGTGTTAAAGAAAGTCATAGAATGACTGGACAACAACATGAACAGACACATCACCGGCAACCTAGGCCGTTCGATTAATCCAACGACAGCAGCCCACTTCAAAAAATACCCAGAGAAGCCCTGGATCGCTCCTGCTAGGTGGACCAACCATGGCCCACAAAAACCAGAGTATTTATTGCGTGTTACGGCGGTGTATAGTACCCCAGATAGTACCCAGCGGTTGAGGAGTAGACACCGAAGGTGTATGAACCGCTGCTACACTGGATCCATATGTTTGCCACCGTGGCCACCCATTTGTTGCTCAGCCTCTCCGCCATTTTTTTTTTCTTTTCTCTTTGCTCTTAGATTTTTTCTTTCTTGCCTTAACAATCTAGACAAGTTTTTTTTTTTTTTTTGAGAGAGTTTCAATCTATGGCGTAAGCTCCTGATAATAGTTCTTTATTATTAGACCAAGACACTAATCAGTTTTTGGTATAGATGGGGATTGAACCTCAGATCTCTTATTCAACTATCAGAGACTTTACCAGTTGAGCTAACTGGAACCCACACAATCTAGACAAGTTATATAATCCTAAAGCAGTGTTAGCTTAAAAGGATAACCAAGTTAAGTGGAATGTTTTTTATGAACTCCAACACCTTACAAAGTTGTATAAAAAATTGTTTTTTTTTCTTCTAATTAGTCCATTACGGCAACAATCAAAACTCTTTGTTAAGAAATTTTATCGTGCGTATTTAAGTAGACGAATATAACGTATTCTGTTCATTACGTAAATTGTAGTTTTATATTCAAATAAACGCAATTATTTCCGCAAACTTTGGAAACCAAACGGGAAACTCTTGTTTCTCTCAACCTTACGAACATAAGTGTTTTTTTTTACGTGTATTTTATGCGTAATTACTAACTAGTTAAGAAGACCATGACTTTCCACGCAAAATATACGCCACTTAAACTTAGTTTGATCATTACACCAAAAAAAAAAATGTAGTGATCTATATTTGCTTGAAGAAAATATAGTGATATTGTCAAGAATCAGACCATAATAAGTATGACTAATAAAGTCTAATCAATTGATGAGTCTACAGGGAATTGGGATGATGAAGCGTTGGAGGGAATTCTAATACCGTCTGAAGCTGAACTTGCAAAAAAGATCCCACTTGCCCGATGCCAAACTGAAGACTCTCTGTTCTGGCCTTTCACGGCAGATGGGCAATACAATTGCAAATCTGGATATCGTTTTCTAAAGGAGTTGGAGACCGAGGTTGAAGAAGAAACACGAACAGACTTGGACAAAAAATTCTGGAAGAGTATTTGGTCAATGGACGTTCCAAACAAATACAAAAATTTTCTGTGGCGTGCGTGCAGAGAATCCCTCCCAACAAAGTCTAACCTGAACAGAAAAACAATTATTCCAAACCCAACCTGTGACAGATGTGTTGCAATGGCAGAGGACACGCTACATGCTCTATGGGGTTGTTCAGGTTTGAACGTGGTTTGGAATGATGATAGGTGGAGCTTTCGGTCAAGGGAGGTCTTCACTGACTTCAAACACCTGTTCGGATGGTTACTGGAGAATGGGAAGCCCATTGAGCTTTTTGCTATCCAAGTTTGGTGTATTTGGCACCAGAGAAATCAATCCCGACTACATCAACCTTGCTGCCTCATTAAGGACCTGAAACAAAATGCACAGGAGCGCTGGATTGAGATCAGATCAGTCAATCCTCTGCCAAACCCGATCAGAACTGAGCCCAAGCCAAAATGGACAACCCCACCACGGAACAAATATAAGATCAATTATGATGGAGCAATCTCAAATGCAGTAAACAAGGCAGGGATTGGAGTGGTTGTTCGTGACTGCAATGGTGAGGTAATGGCATCCTTAACTCAGCAATTGGAGCAAGCATACCAACCAGTGGAAGTGGAAGCAATCGCCGCATGCAGAGCAGTGGAGTTTGGCAGCGAGATTGGAGTGGACTGTGCTATTGTGGAGGGCGATTCAGAAGTGATAGTGAAGGCTTTGAGGAACAATGACAATGGATTGATTCCTTTTGCACCACTGTTAAATGATATCTCTTTATTTTCGGGTTTGTTTTCAGAATTGTCATACTCTCATATTAGGAGAGATGGCAACAAAGTTGCTCATAGTTTAGCTAGGCTAGCTTTGATGACTCCAGGTTGTACCGTGTGGATGGAGGATGTCCCATCTCGCACCTTACCCTTTGTTCAGGCTGATTTGGCCGTGCTTTGATGATATTTAATAAACGTCTTCTTTCTCAAAAAAAAAAAAAAGTCTAATCAATTCTTCTATGCCACAACTTATGTGCCATAATTTTTGTCACTATTATTTTGATGTGGTCGATTTGTGACGGATAGACAATCACCTTTAAATAGATTCACCACTTTCAAAATTGTGGCAAAAATTATATTCTTAGCGTGTGTTTGGATAAGAATGAAAAATTAAAATTATTTTTACTATTTAGCTTATTTTTGTTACTATTTATGGACCCCACTGCACTTTTTGGTACTATTCATGGACCCTACTATAATATTTCAACTAACTTTTACATTTATTTATAGTACTTTCAACAATAAGTTTTTATTTTCAGCAAAAAAAGTGGTATCCAAATAAACCCTTAGGCTTTCTCTAGTTTAATAGTATGGTATTTAGTTAGCAGGAGGTTATGGGCTGGTCATGAGTAAAAAACTTTACAACATCTTCACTATGATGTTATTGTTTTCAAACAAGTTTTTTTTTTTTTTTTAACAAGGAGACTTATGGTTTATATTTTATAGTCCGAGTAGTAGGATTGGAGTGAAGAGCTATCTCGCTAAGGAAAAATTATCTCATGCTTCAAATGCTCATAATATATGGGTTATGTAGGTATAAGGATTCCACTATATGAGACATATGTATATCAGATGCATAAGATACCTTCTCTTAGTTTAGACATTGATCATTTGGGAGTTTCTGGTAAGATTCATAAGATGATCTCAATTTCATTACTTGATTATGATAATCTTAAGTTTGTTACTTTTATCAGTTTTATGATAAAAGTTTTATCCTAAATTATAGGAAAACTTTTATAGTGATTTTGGTGAATATTTAAGTCATCCCTAAACTTGATTATTTTATTTAGTAATTAAGTAAAATTATTAAACATCATAGACTCATTTTATTTTTTTTTACAAATGATGCAAGAGATACTATAAATTTTACAACATAAACCTTACAAAATAATATATTTAACTTTAAAATAAAAAACAAAACATAATTAAATTTTTTTCATTATGTTGTTAATATGATACCAATCAAATTAATTATAATGTCATAATTCATTTATAATATAATAAAATAAGTACAATTAGAAAGACACTAGATAACAAATAACATTATATACTCCCATTCAAAAAAGAAATGTGTACTCAATTTATTAACTTGAATGATTTAAATAACATAATTAGAGAGCCTATTCATCCCATTAACTATCCAGGAGAGAGCACAGCAGTAATATGGAAGCATAAATAATGATAAAATAGATGATAAAGAAGAAAACAACAAAATAGATATATTCAAAATAAGTTAAAACGGAATATAGAATATGAAAACAAGAACTAGTAAAATCTTGAATAAAAACTTTTGTCTTTGATTAAAACTAAAAACGCCTGTCTCTGATACAAGCTTTGAAAATAAAAATTTGTCTAAAGAGTTATAAGATTACAAAGGAAAGTCTGTCTTTGAAACTGAAAGGTTATAAGATTATGTCTGAAGGGAAGGGTTACAGGATTACAAGAGTCTTTCTAAGGGAGAGAGGGCTATCTTGGACCTGAGAATTGAAACTGAAAATTGGACCTAAACTTTGAACCTGAGAATTGAACCTCAATTTTGAACCTCTAAACTAGACCTATCTTCTGTCTTCGGAGTCTTCATTTTATAGATGAAAAAAACCACGGTAAGTCTTCAAAAGTAACTTGAGTTAGTAAAGTTAACTCAAGTTAATCTGTCGGTGGAAACTTGTAGAAAGTCGTGGAAATTACTATTGATGAGCAGTAGTCTGTCTGGGAATCTATCAGTTCTCTTTTCATGCATGCTAGTGAACAGTAGTGACTTATGAACATCTATCTATATCAGTATGGACTGTATTGGATATGTCTAGAAGTTATTCACGCGTGCTGGTGAATAGTGATAGTAATTTGTCGTAGGTGAATAGGAATTTGTTGCAGGTGAATAGTGATCTGTCGCAATTGTCTATCCTTTCTGGATCTGTTTGATAGTAGCTATAGTAGCTATTATATAATTTTCTTTCTCAATTCTGTCTGATGGTAGCTATAGTAGCTATTCTTTCATTATGTTTGTTAGTCAGGACTTTCTAATAATCACCACTTGAATACACTGTCATTGCTGACCTTGTATTCTGAAGGGATGTTGCCTCTATTGAGACGCCTTCATGCTCTATCTGAAATCTTCATTGAAGATTTCTGTTCTAGCAAAATTTGGCCTGAGATTTTAGCCTTAGGATGGCTATCTTGCTTGCCAGGCAATTGACCGTTATTTTTAAAATTAACAAATTAATATAGTGCAAGTATGCCTTAGCTAAAGGCCTTCGTGCAACTGACGATCAAATTTGGGCAGTGTAGCTTCAAATGCTACTGAAGGAGTTTATTCAAAGGGTTCTTTCAAAAGGCTATCTATTTCTAAGAGGGACTCAAATATTTTAGAAAAGATCTGAGAAGGACTTTGTTAAATTGAGTAAAATCTTAGCATAAAATCTTTCTGAAAAAAAACTTTAAAAAAGTTTTTTGAAAAGAGATATATAATTCTTTTTGAAAATAATATGTATGTACTTAAGTGCTATTGGGTAGAGTTTATAGTATCATTTACCTTTGGATTTGTAGTAATCTCATCATTGTTTGTTATTGGCTCATCAGTACTCATGTCCTTAAATATGGAGATTTCTTTTAGCAAATGTATATCCTTGGGGATTGGAGGTAGGATGAACTTAAAGAATACTTCTGTTTCCAAAATATTAGTACATATTCCATTGTCTGTCATGGAGAAAGGATAAAGTAAAGCCAAAAAAGGATTCCCTAAAATATTATATATGTATGTCTTTGTCAATTTATTACTTATTTTAAGTCTATCACCATTAGACTGAGTTAATATGTCTGTTGTTGATTCAAAATATTTGGAAGGTATTAATCCTTCCTTTATACAATTCATGTTAGCTCCTGAATCAACAAGTGCAACAACTGTTAACGAAAATTCTTTATGAACAACCAGAGTTATTTCAGTATACCATTTGTGGAATATCATTCTATCAATTATATTTAAAAATTCATCTTTATATTAATCTTTATAAGAACTTTTATCATGTCTGTTGGGGAGAGGGGAGTTTGTCAAAGGTTCATTACAATATTTAATTCTATTCTTTATACTAATTACTTGTGTGGCTATCTGCTTAACCATGTCTTTTAAAATGAAATTTTTTGATTTTAATTCTTTCAGTTCTTTTCTTAGATTATTAATATCTGTTTGTAAATCTATCACTATTACAGGTTTACTAGGTTTAAATCTGTCAGTAATTTTGGCAAAATTATAGGTTGACTTATAATCTTTCAAGTCTATTTCAAATTTGTCAGTTTGAGTTAAAGATTCTTTTAGTTTAGATAAATAATCTTTCTTGGACTGTAAATTTGAAGTCTGTCTATTAAATCCATTATTATATCTTCTTGTTTTGTTAAAACACTTATTTTTAGTTTTCTTTTACAATAACAATTATCAAGATTATTACAATTACATAATTTAACCTTTTCACTATTTGAAGAAATTTCTGTCAATGATGATGAATATAAAGCGATATCATAATTATCTATCTGGTGAATTTTATTATCTGATTCATCACTATCTGTCAGTATATTCGTCAATTTATCCTTTAACTTTCCTGATATGTCAAGTATATTTATCTTTCTTTGAAAGTTATAGTATTTACTAGTGTGTCCCTTTTTACCACATTTGAAGCAAATAATGTCATTTTCTCTATGTCTATCATGTTTCTTTCTTTTGGACTCTTCTTTCTTTTCTTTAGACCTACTTTTATTATATCTTCTATTATTGTTGTTGTATCTATCAACATCTTTCTTTTATTTCCTTCTTTTCCTAGAGGGAGCAATTAATGGATCAAAGCCATATTATTCACAAAAAGTTCCTAGCTCCTTTTTAGCATATCTTTTTTCTTTCTCTATCTAATTTTTTAGTCTTAGATTATTACACAGCCATAGACCTGTTTTATTGATTGAGGCTATTATGTCACCATATGTTAAGTTAGGATAGTCTATAGTTCCGTCATTATTAGCTATATCAAGTCTAACTTTTTGAGCAAAGAAATAAGGTAAACCAGCAATAAATTTTTCTTTCCAGTAGGATTGTTGACAGTCATTTCTACTTAAAACTTTTGAAATAAAAACATCTTTATACCATTTAAAGTTTGAAAGTTGTGGACATCTTAAATTAATTAAAACATCTGAAGCTCTTTCTTTATGTTGATTAGGATCTCCAACAAAATGTTTAGTTATAGTAAAGATTAAAGTATTAACTACATTTTGTGAATGCTGTTTATCCGTCATTATAACACTTCCATCCGTCTCTCTTTTAACAGTTGTAAATATCTTAAGTCTGTCATCATTATTTAAATAGTGATCCCACCAACCTTTCAATTGGCCAGTAAAATGGGTGACAATTAAATGGGCTATCTGGTGGTTTAATTTTCCATGATTCTTATAAACATTAGTGAGCAAGGTCATTTCATGTAAAAGGTTTATTATCTCATATTCTGACATTCCATCAATATTTCATTCATATATCAAATCTGGCGAATAAGATGAATTAATAAAAGTATGTCTTTCTTCAAATTGTAAATCAAGGGGAGTAGGTTTAGGATACCAATTCTTTTTTGGGGTATATTTCATCATTTCTTCATTTTTTGCGATCTTGCGATGAAGATCCTAAAGTTAATTTATTAATTTGTAATTTATCTGTAAATTGTGATACTAAATTATCTATGTCATTATCTGTAAATTCCGTCATTATAATATTCATGTTGATATGTTTTGAGGACATGGCTAAGCATGAAAATAAACTTACTTAATAGGCTTAATCGGCAGGGACAGACCTACAGTAGGGCAGGGGGGGCCATTGCCCCCCACCCCCCCCAAAAAAAAAAAAAAAGGCTAGGATATTAAAAATTTTGTCCTAATAGCCCCCCCCCCCCCCCCCAAATTTAAAAAAAAACTGTTATATGAATCAATTTGAAAAAAATCACCGACTTTTCAATGCAATCTTATATGCTATGGTGAAACAGAGCTTTTATCCACCGCCATATAATCAGATGGAGGAGTTTGGATTGGCATTGGACTCTTGTGGTTTAGTGGATTTGGGGTTTTGTGGGTATCTTTTCACATGGAACAATAAAAGGCCAGGGAGAGCAAACACCAGGCAGCGGTTAGATCGAGTAGTGGCTACATTGGTTGGAAGGAGAGATTTCCTGCTACTACAATCACTCATCTAGTATCACATGCTTCGGATCATCTCCCTTTGATCATGCAGACTAGATCCGATATAGAAAGTAGAGCAAAAGGTGCACTGGGGTTTAAATTTGAAGAATCATGGCTATTATAGAAGGACTGTGAGAAAACTGTGGAGGAATCATGGAGATTGGGAGATAGGACAGTGTTTGGCCATAGCTGTTATTCAGGAAAAAATAAAGGCTTGTGGGGCGGATTTGATGGCATGGGGTGTATCGAGAACTCATCCAGATGCTGAGGAGATTAAAAGATTGTAGAAAAAAGTTGAAGCTTTGACCACTAGTGAATTGACTGAGGAGAATAAAGCTGAGTTTACAGAAGTAAGCAAGAGATTGGATGACCTTCTTACCAAGCAGGAGATCTATTGGCATCAACGGTCTAGAGTTTCTTAGCTGAAACATGGTGATAAAAACACCAAGTTTTTCCATTCCAAGGCATCCTAAAGAAGAAGAAGGAATTTGATCCAAGGTATAAAGGATCAACAACAAAATTGGGTTGCGAGAATTGAGGATATTGCTGGGGTGGCAACAAATTATTTTGATTCTATTTTTAGTTCTGGTGGATGTGACCGGATGGATGAGTGTCTCAACGCAGTACAGCATAAAGTGACCCTGGATATGCTAGAAGTGTTGTCCAGTGAATATAGTGCAAAAGAAGTCAAAGCAGTGTTGTTCCAGATGGGACCAACAAAGGCTCCTGGACTCGATAGTATGAATGCTTTATTTTATCAAAAGTTTTGGCATATAGTAGGGAATGATGTGACTAATGCTGTGTTGGATTTCCTGAATTTTGGTAATATGCTGCTTGAAATTAATTATACTCATATTGTGCTTATTTCGAAAGTTAAGTCTCCAGAGAGGATGTCTGATTATAGACCTATTAGTCTTTGTAACGTCATATATAAAATTATTTCAAAGGTGTTGGCCAATAGATTGAAGCTCATTTTGCCTTTATTGATATATCCCACTCAAAGTGCCTTTGTTCCTAGTTGTTTGATTACTGATAATGTTTTAGTAGCATATGAGACTCTGCATACCATGCATGGTAGGAGATTAGGTAGACGTGGCTCTTTGGCTCTGAAATTGGATATTAGTAAAGCATATGATGGTGTGGAGTGGCCTTTTTTGAAGGGTATTATGTCTAGATTGGGCTTGCCTGAAGCTTGGATTGATAAGGTTATGACCTGTGTGACATCTCCTACATTTTTTGTACGTATTAATGGAAAAGCCTATGGTAATATTAAACCTTCTAGGGGGATCCGACAAGGAGACCCTTTATCACCTTATTTGTTCCTGTTGTGTGCAGAAGGTTTTTCATCATTATTAGCCAAGGCAGAGGAGGATAGGCGGATCCATGCAATAAGCATATGTAGAAGAGCACTTAATCTATCTCACTTATTATTTGCTGATGACTCATTATTATTTTGTCAGGCAACTCAGGAGGAGGTGCAGGCCATTACTGAGGTATTACAGACATATGCAACTGCATCGAGGCAATGCATCAATTTTGAAAAATCATTAGTTTATTTTAGTACTAATACAGATGGGGATCAGAGGGCAAGAATTAGAATGGCTCTGGGAGTTAGGGAGGTTGACAGGTTTGAGACTTATTTGGGGTTACCTACCCTAGTTGGCGAATCTAAATACCAAACTTTTTCCTATCTAAAGGATAAAGTTTGGAAAAAAATACAAGGATGGAAAGGCCAATTACTATCTAGAGCTGGGAAGGAAGTACTAATAAAAGCGGTGGCCCAATCTATTCCCACTTACACGATGAAAGTATTTCAGTTATTGGTAAAATTATGCAATGACTTGAATGCTATGTGTGCTAGATTCTGGTGGGGACAAGTTGGTAATGAAAGGAAGCTACACTGGAAGAGTTGGCAAGTGCTTTCCAAACCAAAGAAGGAAGGAGGTATGGGTTTTCAAGATATACGATGTTTTAATCTAGCAATGTTGGCAAAGCAAGGATGGAGATTGCTACAAGACACTGAGTCATTGCTGTATAGGTGCTTTAAAGCGAGGTATTTCCCTAGAAGTAATTTTTTGGAAGCAATTGATGTGCCAAATAGTTCCTATGTGTGGAAAAGCTTGATGGCAGCCCAACCTATTCTAAAAAAAGGGTATTGTTGGAGGGTAGGAGATGGCTCAAATATTCGGGTCACTCAGGATAGGTGGATTCCAAATTATCCAACAAATAAGATCCTACACATGCCCTTGGAAGTGGATGGAGAATGGCGTGTCTCAGAGCTCATTGATTGGACAGTGCTTGACTGGGACCGTGGAGTGCTTGCTGTAAAATTTCACAGGGAGGATGTGGAGGCTATTATTTGGGTTCCCTTGAGTAGAAGATGGGTACCAGATTCGATAATGTGGCTTCTGATGGGAATGACGAAGCCAGTGACATCATGACGAGGAAATCTTTCAGTGACAAGGCTATACGAGACAGACGAAGGCATGCTCGGACGAGCATATCTTATATCCACGTCACTGACGAGGAAAACACAATACATTCATTACAGCACAATTAAGTTCAGAACGGTTATAGAGCCAACTGTATGAGCCGTTGTAACACATTAAAGTCACATTACACCAGACCAGACGTTACGAGGAGGAGCATTAAGATCTCCATAACTACTCCAACGGCTAGAAGCCATGAAGGTATGCATATAAAGCCCTATCATTGTCAAGAACAAAGTACATACACAGATACACTGAAAGAGAACTATTATTTCTTGCATTATCCATTTTTCTGAGATTTTCTTGCATACTAACTTTGGCATCGGAGGTGTGGTGGCAGGCACCACACCGGTGACCCTTTCAAGAGGCTGCAGATTGGCTTCATCCAACCACATTGACTGACGAGTTCACGCTCCATCAGTTTGGCGCCGTCTGTGGGAACGACATTTTTCGCATTCAGTCGCGAAAAGGTAGTTTCCTGTCAAATACTTATTTCAGATGGAGTCCAATCAAGATTCCGCAGCCTTGGCGCAGCAAATTCAGGCCCTTGCAGCTACCGTCGAAGAATTGTCCAAACAAAATGAGGAAATGAAGCAGAGGCTTCAGCAGGAAGAGAATCGGTCCAAGGGAAATCGAGATGACGAAGGGGATAGCCATAGAAGAATCGACCATCGAAGGCCTACCACTCCAACCGAGCAGAACTCGGATCTACTCCAGGAGATGAGGAAGGAGATGGACGAGCTTAGGAACGCCATCAAAGAAAAAACTGAACGGAGTGTGGACCGACTGGTGAGGGCAACAGATTTGCCATTCGCTGTAGCCGTCCTCGACTGTCCAGTGCCGTCAAAATTTCGGCTACCCCAACTTGAACCGTTTGACGGGCTAAAAGATCCCCAGGATCATCTTAACACATTTAAGATGACCCTAGGACTCCAGCAGCCCCCAGACGAGATTTTGTGTTGTTCCTTCCCAACCACTTTCAAGGGAGCCGCACGGGAATGGTTCACAAAGCTGCCCACCTCGTCCATCGACACCTTCGAACAGTTGAGCAATGCCTTCCTGCGTCACTTCATTGGAGGACAACAACCAAAGAGAACCGCGGATCACTTACTCACCATCAGGCAGGGAGAGAAGGAAACTTTGAGGTCATATGTGAAACGTTTCACCCGGGAGACACTGGAAGTAGACGAGGCTGATGACAAGGTGCAGCTAACAACCTTTAAGGCGGGGTTGAGATCCAGAGAGCTGGTCTCGTCACTTGCAAAAAATCCCCCGAAAACGATGGCTGAAATGCTCCTCAAAGCACAGAAATACATGAACGCGGAAGACGCACTGGCCGCCATCAGGGACATCGAGAGGCCAAGAGACAAGGGTAGAAAGGAAGACGACCGTAGGGGGCAAAAGCGTGAGCGTCCAGATCACCGAATCAGTGACGGAATCAGAAGAAAAGATGATAAGAATCCTCGAACGGTAAAATTTACTCCTCTTGTTATGCCTGTTGATAAAATCCTAACGCAGATTAAGGACGAGCATTACCTAAAGTGGCCGCGGCCTTTACACTCGTCTCCCAACGTCCGTGATAAGAGCAAGTACTGTTGGTTCCACAAAGACCATGGCCATTACACCGAGGACTGTCGGGACCTCAAAGAGCAGGTAGAGGAGCTAATACGAAAGGGGAAGTTGCAGAAATTTGTAAAGAAGGGTGAGTATAGTAGATTTCGGGACGGGAACAAAGGCCAGCCTGAGGCTTCGTCAAGAGGGAATGATCGTCAGTCCCAACCTCTTCAAAATGTGGTCGGGGAAATACAGACGATCACAGGGGGACCCGTCACCGGAGGTTCGTTCAGGTCCCTTCAAAAAGCATGCCAACGTCAGGTGAACAGCGTCCATACTACTCCCTCGTCGAAGCAGAGACGAACCGATCAAGACATGACTTTCAATGAAAACGACGCAAGGGGAGTGAAGCAGCCCCACAATGACCCCCTGCTCATAATGCTTACCATAGAAGGGTTCAACACCAAAATGATCCTCGTGGACAATGGTAGCTCTGCTGACATCATTTACTTCCCTGCATTTCAACAATTGAAGCTAGACCTCAGAAGGCTACGTCCTTTTGATTCCCCCCTCGTCAGTTTCAGTGGTGACAGGGTCTACCCCAAGGGCATAGTAACGTTGACAGTGACAGTGGGGACATATCCGAAGCAACTGACCCGTCAGCTGGACTTCTTGGTGGTGGATTGCCCCTCCTCCTACAACGTCATCATTGGAAGACCTGCCCTCAACAAGTGGAAGGCGTCCACATCTACCTACTGCTTAAAGGTAAAGTTCCCTGTGGAAAACGGGGTTGGTGAAGTTAAGGGAGACCAAGTCTTAGCTCGAGAATGCTACCAGGCCGTGTTGGCCGCAAAGGAAAACCACACCTGGATAATTGAAGAGAAGGAGGAAGAAAAGGTGGAGGCTCTAGAAACAGTGCAACTAACTGAGGAAGAAACAACCAAAACAACCAGGATAGGGACGACCTTGAGCCCCGAGATGAGAACAAAAGCTCGTCCAGTTTCTTAAGCAAAACCTGGACGTCTTCGCCTGGAGCCATGACGACATGCCAGGTATACCCCCGGAAATCATCCAACACAGGCTGAATGTAGACCCAGAGAAGAAGCCCGTCAAGCAGAGACGAAGAGTCTTCGCACCAGAAAGAGATCAGGCAGTCGCTGACGAAGTGAAGAAACTCTTGACTGCAGGTTTCATCAGGGAAGTGTACTATCCAGACTGGCTGGCCAACACTGTTCTGGTAAAGAAAGCAAATGGAAAGTGGAGGATGTGCGTAGATTTCACGGACCTAAACAGGGCATGCCCGAAGGATAGTTTCCCCCTTCCAAGAATAGACCAGCTCGTAGACTCCACAGCCGGACACAAGCTATTGACGTTCATGGATGCTTTCTCAGGATATAACCAGATAAAAATGGCTGAGGAGGATGAGGAGAAAACGGCCTTCGTCACCAGCCAAGGCCTCTATTGCTATAAAGTAATGCCTTTCGGACTAAAGAATGCAGGCGCTACTTATCAGAGACTAGTGAACAGAATGTTCAGCAGGCAGATAGGTAGGAATATGGAGGTCTACGTGGATGACATGCTCGTTAAGAGCAAGGAAGAGCTTACCCATCTGGACGACCTCAGGGAAACATTTGCCACTCTCAAACAATACCAAATGAAGCTGAATCCAAGTAAGTGTGTGTTTGGTGTAGCCTCAGGGAAGTTCCTGGGATTCATGGTATCCCAGAGAGGAATAGAAGCAAATCCGGAGAAGGTTCAGGCCATAATCAACATGGCGTCACCCAAGACCGTCAAGGAGGTCCAAAAGCTTACAGGACGGATCGCCGCCCTCAACAGATTCGTCTCTAGAGCAACGGATAAATGCCTCCCCTTCTTCAAGACCCTGAAGCAGGCCTTCGCCTGGACCGACGAATGTGAAGCAGCTTTCCAAGAGCTCAAACGCTACTTGAGCAATCCACTTCTCCTAAGCCCATCAAAAGAAGGTGAGAACTTGTATCTGTACCTAGCTGTTTCGTCTACAGCCGTCAGCGCAGCCCTGATCCGAGAAGAAAATAGAATACAACTCCCCGTTTATTATATCAGTCAAGCCTTCCAGGGGGCTGAGTCCAGGTACCCAAAAATCGAAAAAATCACGTTCGTGTTGATAATTGCCTCACGCAAGCTCAGGCAGTATTTCTAGGCAAATCCGATCTGGGTAATGACGGACCAACCTATCAAGAAATCCATGAGCAAACCCGAGGCAGCAGGGAGAATGGTCCAATGGGCGATTGAACTGAGCCAATTCGATATAGAGTACCATCCCAGGGCAGCTATTAAAGCACAGGCTCTGGCAGACTTTATCGCTGAGTTCACCCTTCCGGACGAACAAAACATGGCCAGTAAGGGCAAGCCTTGGGTAATACAGATCGACGGTTCGTCGGCCCAAAAGCGGGGAGGAGTAGGGGTCGTCATAACCACCCTTGACGGAGAAGTATTGAGGTATGGAGTTCAGCTGAAATTCCCGGCGACCAACAACGAAGCCGAGTATGAAGGAATTCTGACGGGGTTGAGGCTAGGGAAAGTGTTTGGAGCCAAGACCCTGTTAGTCCAGAACGACTCAAAACTAGTAATTGGGCAGATCAAGGGAGAATACGAAGCAAAGGAAGAGAGAATGCAGAAGTACCTCAGGTTGACGAAGCACTTGACTCAAGAGTTCGAAGAGGTAGAGTTCGTCCAGATTCCTAGAAGCCAGAATATGGCAGCAAACGAAGTATCGAAGATAGCCTCGTCAGAAGGAACGGGGTCAAATGCAGACTTAATGATGGAAGTACAGAAGAACCCCAGCATAGAAGAGGTCCCAACCTTCGCAATCCAGAACACAAGTAGCTGGATGACGCCCATTGTATCTTTCCTTCGGGATGGGCACCTCCCTCAAGACATAAATGAAGCCAGGAAGATCAAGAAGAGGTCTGCCAGATTCACAATTCTTAATGACACTTTGTACAAGAGGGGCTTCTCCATGCCCTACTTAAGGTGTGTGAACGAAGAAGATGCTGAGTACATCCTAAGAGAGGTTCATGAAGGAATCTGCGGAGATCACGCAAGCCCTAGATCCCTGGTAAGCAAAATTATGCGAACAGGTTATTTCTGGCCTACTATGTAGGTGGACGCAATGGAGTTCGTCAAGAAGTGTGACAAGTGCCAGCGATTCGGGAATATTCAACGACTGCCAGCCGAAAGACTGACGACAATAGCATCCCCTTGGCCATTCGCACAGTGGGGAATTGACATCGTTGGCCCATTACCCTTGGGCAAAGGCCAGGTAAAATTCTTACTCGTCGCTATAGATTACTTCACAAAATGGGTTGAGGCAGAGCCACTGGTGACTATCACTGAAGCAAAGATCCGGAGCTTCGTATGGAGGAACATAGTCTACAGGTTCGGGATTCCAAGGACGATCATATCAGACAACGGGCGACAGTTCGACTGCCAAGGCTTCAAGGACTTCTGTTTTGGCCTGGGCATCAAGAACCAGTTCTCATCGCCAGGCCACCCTCAAGTAAATGGACAGACAGAAGTGACGAACCGGACCCTACTCAAAATCATAAAGACGGAACTAGATGATGCGAAAGGTGCTTGGCCAGACGAACTACCCAACGTCTTGTGGGCCTACAGAACAACAGCAAGAACCCCAACGGGAGAGACCCCGTTCAGACTTACTTACGGGACTGAAGCAGTGATCCCGGTCGAGGTCGGGGTAACCAGCACCAGGCAAGAGATGTTCAGCGAGGAAGACAATGACGATCGCCTACGAGTCAACCTGGACTGCCTGGACGAAGTCAGAGATAAAGCCTGCAGCAGGATGACGGATTACAAGAAAAAGATGACAGAGTATTACAATAAAAGGGTGAAGCTCCGATGACTCAACATTGGCGACCTCGTCCTGCGTGAAGTAACTCTGGCGACCAAGGATCCAACTCAAGGGAAACTTGGCCCCACATGGGAAGGACCGTACCGGGTTGTTCATTACTCCAGGCAGGGAAGCTACCACCTTGAAACTCTGGACGGACAAAGACTCCCGAGGCCATGGAACATTGAACACTTAAAGAAGTACCATCAATAGACGTAACAATCAAATGTACTTGTTATCAAAATCAATAAAGAATCCATTCAGCTGATTTTATTCTATGAGCAGGTCTAGGCAACTGAATGTAGCTGACGAAGGCAATATCCCTAACAAGGGTGTAAGCCACAAAAAGCCAAAAAATGGCTAAGTAACAAAATTCCGCCTTGACGGATGTAAGTTACTGACGAAGGCAATATCCCTAACAAGGGTGTAAGCCACAAAAAGCCAAAAAATGGCTAAGTAACAAAATTCCGCCTTGACGGATGTAAGTTACTGACGAAGGTAATATCCCTAACAAGGGTGTAAGCCACAAAAAGCCAAAAAAAAAAAAAATGGCTAAGTAACAAAATTCCGCCTTGACGGATGTAAGTTACTGACGAAGGCAATATCCCTAACAAGGTAACAAAATTCCGCTGTGACGGATGTGAGTTACTGACGAAGGTATATAAGGATAAAAAAAATGGCTAAGTATCACGACGAAGGTAATTACTTCAAAAAACAGGTAAGTGATATTAAATTAAAGCCTGAAATAGACTGAGTCATCATTGTCTTTTACAACTAAAAGCCCATAAACACTGGGCTAAAAATCTTTCCTGTTGTTCCCAAAATAGACAGAAGGTAAAATTGTTCAGAAATTAGATTTACATAACTACCCAAAACATGAAGGGCATCTAAAAAAAAAAAAAAAAAAGAAAAAACTTTCTAAGTATCAGGCTCGAGTAGAGGCATCGTCATCAGGAGCATCTTCATGGGCATTACCACCAGCAGGAGCCTCTCCAGGAGCATCAGTTTGAACAGCAGAAGATGGGGCGGCCTTGTCAGCGGCCATCTCTTGATCCACCTCTTCTAAGTCCAGAGTGTCCATGTTTACTCCGGAAGGATGCTTGGCGAGGTATCTTCTAAGGAGCTCGAAGCCTTTGAAGTACCAGCTGAACAGGACGGTCTGGTACTCGTCCGTAGTCTGGAAAGCCTCTACATACCTCGCAGCAATAGTCTTCAGACTTTCTTTAGCATTCAGAAGCTGTTCGTCCTTCTCCGAAGTTAGCTGACGCTCAACCCTCAGGTCGTTGTTCAAAATTTTGACCTTCTCCTTTAAAGAGGTGGCAGCGTCCATAGACTCAACGAGATTCTTCTTCAGCTCCGAGTTCTCCTTCTCCAAAGCCTCCATCCTAGAGGTCAAGGATGCCACCCTAGCCTCTTGTGTAAGATGCTCAGAGGTAATGTGAATGCTTTCCCCCAACACCTGGAAAGGAATGTGAGGACGTTGTTAAAAAAAAAAAAAAAAATCTTTTTGATAGTACAGAGAACACTCTACCTGGACGGGTCTCTGAATATGACGAGAGGCGACGTCGTTGAAAGGCACACCAGAGAGGACCTTAAGATCATCCGCCGTCAACACCTCGTGGGCCCTATCCACGGCCAATCTCTCGTCATCCCATATTGTGGACGACCGTGAATCAGCTTTCTCCTTCCCTGATGTTCACTGCTTCTTCGAGGCCGGAGTAGGGATCTCCTCAATCAAGGTAGTCGGAGAAGCCGTCCTCGTCGGTTCAGTGACGGGGACTATGGCGTTGACAGGGACATTTGGGCTGGCAGGAGTAGCCATCCCCTTGACACGCACTGCTCTCTTCCCGATGCTGGATAATGGCTCGTCCTTCTTATCTCTCATCTTCGCGTACATGTCCTTCTTAAACTTGGTCGTCATTTTTGCAAGAAGGAAATGGTTAGGAAAAAATCCACATATGCATAAAGGAGGCAGAGCTTGACGAGGTTAGTACTTACTTTTCTTGCCTTCAATACCAATGGAACGAAGAACGTAAGGAGACGGATCTGGCCCGAGGTGATAAAAAGCCAAAGTACGTGGGTTTACCAGGTCGTCCCAGCTCTCTATCGTCTGGGCGTATCCAATGGCGGTCTCAACGCGCTCTTTATGCCTGCTCTTGAGCTTAGGCCGTCTCTTAACTACACACAGTAAGGGGCAAAGGAGTCAGCAACATCACAAAGCGGAAAACATCAAAACTGAAAACGACGAATAGAAAGACTGACGCACCTAAAGTCGGGGTTCCCCACCGACGATGCAACCTTGGTATATCACCCCAATCCGCGCTGGATTGAGTCTCAAAATCATCCCCCGACACAAAGAAAAACCTGGATTTCCAGTACCTGAAGGACGAAGGCAAACCCCTGACGATCCTAGTATTCCTCGCCCAGGGAACTAACTCATAATACCCATACTCCTTGGACTCTTTCAAGCGATATAGATATGTGAGTTCGTCTATCCTGATCATATCTCCATTAGCAGCCAACCATATCTCCATACAGTTCACCACTATTCTCCACGAATTGGGCATGAGCTGCCCAGGAGCAATGCCAAAACGATCCAAAAGTTCCATCAGGAACGGATGGACGGGGAATCTAAGCCCGCAGGTAAAGGCTGACTCATAAAAACACACCTCACCCGGAAAGAAATGGCAGGCCCTATCCTCGTCACTAGGTAGACGAACACGAACCCTTGCTGGAAATTAAAACCTATCCTTAAATCTAGCCACACTATCCGCGTCCAAACCACACGCCTCCCTGAGGGCGTGAAATACCCTAACCTCTCGAGGGGAAGAGACGACTGAACCTCCCTCCGCTGGATCACCGTTCGACGATAATCCAGTCTCAAGGTCGCTAGACCTAACTTCAGACATCGTTTCTCCCTCTCTCACTAGACCCTCGAACCAATCAACCGATTGATGAAGCAAAGGCAATAGATCAGCCAATGCAACGCCCAAACAGTTACCCTCAAAAACAAAATTTTCTAAGTGTGGGAAATTCCCCAAAGACCCTCCTAATCGCGCAAATAGGAAGGAAATTGAAGGGCAGTCTATCCTAACTTCAGAGCTACGGACCATGGAAATGCAAAAAACGCAAGAAGAAAATAACACTTGCTAAGAACCCAAAAAGAAAAGAAATCGAGTATATAAAAAGGAAAAAGAATGGTAAATCAGAAACCACAGCAAGGCAGAAGAGAAAAGGAAAACTCAAAAAGGGAAAGAAAAACATACCTTAAAGCAACGGCGCACCGGTCTGAAGAAGAATGGCAGAATGAAGCTCACCAAGGGACACTCAGCAAAAGTTTTTGTTTGAGAAATGAAAAGGCAAAGTGGAGAAGTTTTTAACCCAAAAAACTAAGGCAACTGAAAAACGGCGGGAAACCCAAGGGTCACAAGAATGACCCCACCAATCCACACACAACACGTGGCAACCACGCAGAGAACGCCATCACTGCGCAGTTAATACAGCACGGAAGCCCAACAGGCACTTTTGGCCCAGGAGACTTTTCATCTTCCACGGCCAGCATGACATGTCATGACGACCATGGAATCCGGGGGCAACTGATGGGAATGACGAAGCCAGTGACATCATGACGAGGAAATCTTTCAGTGACGAGGCTATACGAGACAGACGAAGGCATGCTCGGACGAGCATATCTTATATCCACGTCACTGACGAGGAAAACACAATACATTCATTATAGCACAATTAAGTTTAGAACGGTTATAGAGCCAACTATATGAGCCGTTGTAACACATTAAAGTCACATTACACCAGACCAGACGTTACGAGGAGGAGCATTAAGATCTCCATAACTACTCCAACGGCTAGAAGCCATGAAGGTATGCATATAAAGTCCTATCATTGTCAAGAACAAGGTACATACACAGATACACTGAAAGAGAACTATTATTTCTTGCATTATTTATTTTTCTGAGATTTTCTTGCATACTAGCTTTGGTATCGGAGGCGTGGTGGCAGACACCACACCGGTGACCCTTTCAAGAGGCTGCAGATTGGCTTCATCCGACCACATTGACTGACGAGTTCACGCTCCATCAGCTTCCAAATAAGAACGGAGTGTATACGGTGAAATCTGGATATCATATGGCTAGAATGGTATCACAGGAGGTAGATGGTTTGGAGGGGAGCTCAAGGAGGAATGACCGAGACTGGATATGGATCAAACTGTGGAAATGCCGAGTGCCAAACAAGATAAAAATATTTGCATGGAGGGTCTGCCATGACATTTTGCCAACAGGAGAAAATTTGGCTCGCCGAAAGATCACTGATGATAATAGATGCGGATTGTGTAAACAGGGAGCTGAATCGGTACTGCATTGTTTATGGGAATGTGGGGTTGCGTAAGATGTTTGAGCAAGTAGTAATATTGGAGTGCAGAAACGGGCGACGAGTCAAGTTGATATGGTGCCGCTGCTTGAAGATTTGCTGGACAGAATTTCAAGGGAGGAACTAGAACTGTTTTTGGTTCAGTGTTGGGTTATTTGGAACCAACGAAATGCTATTTTGCATGGGGGAAAGTTGCAGGACCCACAGAGATTGAATAGGAGAGCAGAAGACTTTTTGAAAGAGTTTAGAGAAGCCCAGAACCACTTGTCAATCCAGGTATCCGGTGGAGTGGTGTAGCCTCGGGCTTTATGGAGTCCGCCATTGGGTTTGTTTTATAAGCTCAATTTTGATGCAACAATGTTTGAAGGGATTAGCGCCTCAGGGTTTGGAGCAATAGTGCGCAATGACAAAGGGGAAGTGATGGCTGCTATCTCGGCAAGGGGACCTTCAGTAGTGGACAGTGAAGAAGCTGAAGTGTTGGCGTGCAGACATGCTGTTGAGTTTACGGTGGAACCTGGGTTTAGAGAGCTAATAATAGAAGGGGACAGCGCTATTGTGATGAAGACCATTATGTCATCAGAGATCAACTTTTCTAGGCTAGGACATATTTATGAGGATATAGGCTGGATGGTTTTGACTTTACAAACCTGTTGCTTTAGTTGTGTTAAAAGGAGTGCGAACTCTGTTGCGCATGCTTTACCAAAATATGCAAGTCAAGTGGATGATGAGGTTGTTTGGTTGGAAGAATCTCCACCACCCATTCTAGAAGCTTTGTATTTGGATAATTGTTATTTCATGAATGAATGAATTATGGTTTTCACTTCAAAAAAAAAGAAAAGAAAAAAATCACCGACTAACTCTCATACAAAAAAAATAAAAAATAAAAAAAAAATAAAAATAACTGACAAAATAAAAAATAAATATGGACTGAAAACCTAAATTTTAATTCTCAAAATTTTACCCTAACCCCACTCTTCCTCCACGCCTCCTCCATCACTGCTGCTGCTACTGCTTGCTGCTCTTTTTCTCAGATGAGATCCAGACTGTTGCTGACTTGCTGCTGCTGCTCCTCCTCAAATCCTTGATCACAGTCACACACAGTAAATCTAAGAAATTTCTTTCCTCTCTCAAGTTAATATTTTTGTTTTATTGTCTTTGCGTGCTCTGCTAGCCGGTTAGCCCTTTGCTTTACTCTGCCCTCTACGTTTTTTTCTATGAACTGTGTTGACTAATATAGTGATATTTGTGAGTTGTGGCTTTTTAATTTTATTTTATGGATTGTTGTGTTGTGTCATGTGGACAGTGGACTGTAGACTAGTCACTACTTTGTGTTTGTGTGGCTGTGTATTTTGTAGCTTTTTGTGATTGTGTGGACCGGTTTCACTTTCAGACTTTCAGTGTTTGTTACTTTTTTTTTTTTTTCTATAAAGAAATAAAGTGGGACCAGGACAGTAGGATGTGAGACTATGAGTAATGAATTGTGATGGTGAATTTGCGAGAGAAGGCTTTGGTAGTCACTGTTAATTGTGAAAACTAGTCTTAGGCAAATGGTAAGTCACAAGTGACTTTTTTGTGAGACCAATTGACCAAGTCTTTGGTTTAATTGTTTTGGTTTTATCAAAAATTTTGTCTTTGTCACTTTGTGTGATGTGGCTAATATTAGTAATATATATAAACTTGTGCTTGTCTGTTTGTGATTATTTTGGTTTTAGATTTTTTTTTTTGGTTAAGAAGTCCCTTTTTTTTAGTTGGTGTATAGAACTATGAAATATGGAAATAATGAAACTTTTTTTTTTTTTTTTTAAATTTGTAGATCATGAGTAAGTCCACTACAATATTAAATTTTTTCAAAAGAAAAAATCTAAATAATTCTGAAGTCATAGCTGATGATGCAAGATTTCCAACCCCTAGCGTTGATGTCCCAGTTTCAGAAAATCTCCAAACAGAAGTTCCAAATGTCACTATGGATGAAAGTACAGGTTTTGTGCGAGATCCTGAAGTCATAGCTGGTGATGCAAGATTTCCAACCCCTAGTATTGATGTCCTAGTTTATGAAAATTTCCAAACAGAAGTTTCAAATGTCACCATTGACGAAAGTACAGATTTTGTGCATGATCTTGGAATGCGTAAGCAAATATGGGAATATGATGCTAATGAACGGGATGAAATTCGATGAGCTTACATTAAGCTTGGTCCATACCAACCTAAACTAGATGAGTACAAGAAAACTAACTTTGGACGTCATTCTCGTAAATTTAGATATTCCTGGTTTGCAATAAAGGAATTTAGTACATGGCTTGAATATTCACCTAGTAAAGATGCTGCTTTTTGTCTACCGTGCTTTCTCTTTGACAAGCCAATTGGGAATTATGGGAGTCATGTATTCACTTAGGATGGATTTTGAAATTGGAAGAGAGTTAATGATGGAAATAATTGTTCCTTTTTGAATCATATGGGGAAAGAACCTAACTCTTTTCATAGAGCTTCTGAGCAAGCCATGACAGATTTGATGAACCGGTCTCAACACATACAAAGGGTACTTGAAAATTTCAATTCTGATCAAATTGCAAGTAATCGATTGCAGTTAAAGGCCTCAATTGATGTTGTCAAAGTGCTTGCATTTCAGGGACTTGCTTTTAAAGGATGAGATGAAAGTTCCGATTCAATTAATCGTGGGAATTTTCTTGAAATATTGGATTTGGTGGTATCATATAATGAATATGTTGCAGAAGCGATAGAGAAAGCTCCCAAAAATGCCTCTTACAAATCACCAAAAATCCAAAAGGAAATCTTACATTTATTTTCAAACAAGGTGAAGAAGGCAATTCGTGAAGAAATTGGTGATGCAAAGTTTTGCCTAATTGTTGATGAAGCTCGTGATGGGTCAGTGAAGGAACAAATGGCTATTGTTATAAGATTTGTAGACAAAGATGGTTTTGTTCGAGAACGGTTTTTTGGGTAGTTCATGTCCCCAATACTACAGCATTAACCCTAAAAGATGAAATATATTCTATCTTGTCACATAATAGTCTGGATATTCAAGATATTCGAGGGCAAGGATATGATGGTGCAAGCAATATGCGAGGTGAGTGGAATGGATTAAAAGCTTTGGTTTCAAATGATTGTCCATATGCTTACTACATTCATTGTTTTGCACATCGCTTGCAATTAGCATTAGTGGCAGCATCAAAAGAAGTTATTCTTGTTCAAAGTTTTTTTAATAGATTATCATCAATTGTCAATGTTGTTGGTGCTTCATGCAAGCGTACTGAGCAACTAAAAAAAGCTTATGTTGATCAAATTGCATATTTTGTTGAAATTGGTGAGCTTGAAATTGGAAGAGGACTTAATCAGATTAGCACAACAACGGGCTGGAGATACTCGTTGGGTTTCTTACTTGAGATCGATTTCTAGCTTGGTAAATATATTTAGTCCAACATGTGAAATTTTACTTAAGATCATCAAGGAAGGAAATACTACTTCCCAACGAGAAGCAGCATACTCATGTTATCATGCTATGATTTCTTTTGAATTTGTGTTCATTTTGCATCTCATGAAAGAAATTATGAAGATCACTGATGCACTTTGTCAAGCTTTCCAGTGTTAGTCTCAAGACATTTTAAATGCGATGAATTTTGTTTCATCCACTAAAGCACTTATTCAAAAATTCAGAGATGAAGAGTGGGATAATTTACTTACCACTGTGAAATCATTTTGTGAGGCACGTGACATAGATGTCCCAGATATGAATGCTCGTTATGTTGAGAGAGGAGGTCTAGCTCGTTATCAACAAGATGACTTCACAATTGAGCATCGTTATCGAGTAGATATTTTTTATGCTACAATAGATTCTATATTACAAGAATTAAATCATCGGTTTAGAAAGCATGCAGTGGAATTGCTTAATCTTAGTTCAGCTCTTGATCCTAAAGAGGAACGTTAGTCCTCTAGAAGTATAGACATTTTGTTGTTAGTAAGCAAGTTTTATCCAAAAGACTTCACAAATCAAGAAATGACACTTGTAAAGATAGAAGTTGATCATTTTGAGCACAATGTAGTACGGCATCCGGAATTCAAGAAGCTATCAAGTATTTCTAAGTTGTGCCAATGGTTGGTAAAAACCCGAAAATCATTATTTTACCCATGTATTTATAGATTGATTATACTTGTGCTTACTCTTCTAGTTTCTACTGCAACTACAAAGCGAGCATTTTCAGCCATGAATATTATCAAGAATAGGCTTCGCAACAAGATGGAAGATGATTTTCTAATGGACTCTATGATTTTGTACATTGAGAAGGAGATTGTTGCAAAATTTGGTACAGAATCAATCATAGATGACTTTCGAGACTTAAAAGAGCGTCGAGTTCCATTTTGATAAATGTGTTGAAATGTTAAAAAAAAACTTATTTTGTATGTTATACTTTGTCGACATTTTTATAATATCAAATGTTTAAGAAACACTTATTTTATATGTAGTATTTTGTTGAATATGAAATAGGTGTTAGTTTTTATTTTCATAAAAAAAAAAAAAAAATTGTTTTAAGCTTTGCCCCCCCCCCCCCCCCCCCAGGTTCAAATCCTAGTTCCGTCCCTGTTAATAGGGTTACAAAGTACATCCAAAACAATCACTTACAAAGTATCATGTGCTACTTAATAGGCTTCAATGTCATTATTTTGAAACCAATGAAAATTTACCAAGCGTTTTTGAATAAAAATTACAAAAAAAATCTAAAAACCAATCATATGTCAACATTTGCTGATAATTAATTTAAATTGGCACAAGCAATCCAATGGCCTTGTACATAAAGTTTGCATATTTAATTCTCATCATTTTAAAGAATGCTTTAATCTTCTGAGCATATAGAATCTCTTAGTACGTTGGAACAATGCAATGGCAAAAAGAAATCCTAGGAAAGCCAAGGATGCCATGATAAAAAAAGATAACATAAAGCAACGAGCACCAAAGCAGGAGTGATCTTCACCACCTGCTTCCTTATCGTAAATATAGCCAATAACACTAATAGAGAAAATATTAGATCCAATAGGACATGTTATGGCTATAGTGTTGAAAATAGTACCCATATGTCTAACACCAAATATGTCCGAAGTAATTGTAGGCATTAATGACCACTGCGAACCATCACAAATGCCCATTAGAATTGAACCCACATATAACATTCCAAGAAATCCAGAAGCAATAACAAGGTGGCCAATCATCATTGTTGCTAGAGTAATAGCTATGAACAATGGTCTTGCCTAGCCTCTTGTGTGCAGTTAGAAGACTATATGAACAAGTTGGTCTTGGATGGGTTTATGCCATTACCAAATATGAACCTGAAAGTTTCTTTGTTCTTCCTAATTTTACCCGTAGTTCAATCAAAATGCTACCATCTTGCAGACAAATAGGGTTTTGGATAATGCTCCCCTGTCATTTTCTCATTATTTGTACTTAATATAACAATATGCATTTAACATATTGCAACAATAACAGATGTCGTATATGGTGTTTAGGCTAAATACCATCTTCAATCACAGGTAAATTCATATTGCTTAAACAATTTTGTGTTACAACTCCTTCAAAGTTCTCTTGCAGTCATGCCTTCTTTGCTTCAGTGACCAAAAAGTAATGCTATAGCTGAACTGTTTTCTTGGATTTACATAATAACAGAGTGGCACCAGCCTTATGATCCACACACCCTAACCAGTGACTTTAAATTGTTGTGATAAGAAATTATTTGTTTTGATAACCTTTAAATTGTCCATTAACAGAAAAAACCTATCATTTGGATTTAGTTGCACCATGAACAACTCTCTTTGTGCTTTTTTAACTTGTCTCTATGCAAATTTTCAATATCAAACCTAGCCCACAACATACTTAACAGGAAGATCATGAGACTTGCTTTGAAAACTAATTTCGTTAATAACTAATGTGATTCTGTTCAATCAATCAAATTATTAAATTATAAAAATTTGATGCAAAATTATCTGTTTTTGTCTAGGCCGACAACCTTTAGAAGAGATTTTGGAATCACAAAAGAAGAACAAGGTTTGTATACTATTCTGCACGGATTACCATATTTGAGGTATATGGTGTTGATTCATGTTGGACATTCTATTCTCATTGCAAGATGAAGTATGTAATGACAGAAATTCATGTAAGATGTGAACTTGCTCAATAATTGCCAAAAGTCCAAGCTTTTCAAGCTTGCTCTTCATTTGCTTACATATATGATCTTCAAAATTGAGCTGGATCTGAGCTCATAGCTAGAACTTGTAACAAGATGAAGAGGTATGGTAGTTCACATACATTTTTCAATTAATTTTAATCATCTAATAGTCTAGCGAGTTGATGCATAATGATGTGATAATTCACTTTTGTTGGATGGGAAAATGGAGATAACAAGAAAGCTCACTTTAGAAGTAGTATATCAAAGCTTTTGCTTATCATTCCAAGCCAATTTCCACTTTGAAGTCCAATGGTTGATAGGGATTGAAAAGATGAGTCTAGAGAGGTCTAGACATTCATGGGAATTAGTTTCTGTTTGTATATAAGGTTTGACAATTTGATTGATTCTCAAACTTCATAAGAGTTTCTCAAAGAGGTATGTCTTAATTTTAGTTCTTTCTCAGTTTTGCTTTGATAAAAATTAGCACCAAAATCTGACTTCATATAACCACTATAAATTGTATTCTTTTTCTGGATGAATAACTCTTTTGCGATTCTTCTTTCTTAATTCCTTTTCTTTGGTCCTATAGTCCTGAAGGTGTTTTTGGATACCTCATGTAACTGCTAGCCTCATGTAATTGCTAATACTGTATCTTAGGATCTCCAAAGAACATTATGGTCGACTTTTTGCTTTTTGGAATTATGGTTGGACATAGGTCCTAGGCCTTTAATCCTACATTATGTAGTTACTACACAATTATACCACGTTCTTCTATTTATTTATTTTTTCTTCCTCTTGATATAAGAAAATGATGTTCCAACTTTTTGCCAAACTAAAACCCCGTAGACCGATGGTATGGTGGATTGAATGTGGGACTTCCAGGTTTACGTCACACCCCAAACTAATGAGTTCACCACCTGGGTACCTAATGGGGGTTATACTACAGTCTTTCATATCATAAGATATTAGTAGAACATTTAATTTTTAGAGTCTCTTTGAAGATAATGATAAATGTGCGACTATATGAAGAAACTCTATTGGTTCTAGAAATTCACCTAAATAAAATGCCTAGGAAAACACGTTTATTTTCTTTTTGATAATTCGATAATTACAGGAATATTGAACTATGGATGCCTCCGTTGAAAATATCAGGAGGTGTCAATTGAATTACAAGGCTCTTGAAAGTTTTCTATAACATAAACTGACATAGGACAAGGGGGAACAAGGTAATCTGATTTAGAACTATTGGAATAAATCTGGTATTACCTCTGTTTTGAGGGCTTAGGGTCAGGTTTTGGTAGGGAATAGGCTATAAAATAAGAGGGATATTAGGGTTTCCAAAGGGGACAAGGATTAGTAGGGTTTGGGGATGAAACAAAGGAAAACAATAAAGGTTTGGGTGGCTGTTCTTGTGCTGTGAACAGTGATCTGTGAGCAGTAAATGTGAATAGTAAAACTAAAGAAAATAGATAAATTCTAGGAATCACACCTAGACTTCCTAAGCATCACACCTAGGGTTCTTCAGCATCACACCTCGGAGAAGGCTGCATTACACAAACCATAAAAGAAAGCTTCATAGCTTTTAAATTATGAAAACATTCATTAATAATTAACTCAATAAAAAGTACTACAACTTTTTAAATAGAAGACTAATACCTAATCCTAGTTGAACTAGCATTTCTTAAAACCCTAATAAGACTTGGACTTGGACTCCTTGGGCTTTACTACTAAACCCAAACTAAATAACCAAGCTTAAAATAAAACTAAAGTAAGACCCAATAGAATATAAGCACAACCCATTATAGAATATTAAGAAATTACAGAATTGCCCTTCATACATAAAATCAAATAAGATATAGGAAATCTGTTTTCTCACTGCCTCCTGCATCATAAACATTTTTGTTCCTTTTGTCTTTTGCTACTTTATCGTTTGTGAGAAAGGAATTTTAAAGGATGCTACACACGTAAAAGTGTTAAACCAATTGGTATCAGAAGAAGATTATAGAGGGAGATTTTGTTAAAGCTTATAAAAAGGCTATGATTCCAAATCCTAGAAATGTCTAAAATGTTCATTATTATTTCCAGTCATCTTCGCAGTAGTGTACTGGTGTTATTATAGCACTTGGATAGTTGTACAAGATATTTGTTTGCTTTCCAAATGAAATATGCAAGCTAATTATTTTGGATGTGAGTGCGACTGTGATTGATTTCAGTTCTCACAACATAAACAACATAATATACTGAGCCAAATGTGGAAAGTCAGTATTGAGAGAGATTACAGAAAGACTGGAGAATTTTGCCCGTAATTTTGCAGACTCAATAGCTCAAATCTAAGAGATATTTGTTGTCTAGGAAACAACCATTCTCACATTTGACAAATTATTAGGGTTAGTTTGCACTTCCTTATAAATATGGTGTGGTTGTAGTAAGGTCTGTCTATTTCAAATAATAATGTCCTCCCTTAACTAGTAATAAGCACTTTGTCCCAAGCCATTACGATTTTCTTCAAATTAATAGAAACTTCAAATTCCTATTAGACATTTTTCTCAAGAAATTTTGGGAAGGAAGAACAAAAACAGTGGCCAACAAAGGAATTTTTTGGCACACATCTCACTGTTGCAGTGATACAGAGCATGCAAAGATTAGAAGAGGCAGCTCCACCTAGGGGTCAATGTCTTGATGTAATTCTTTCACCTTGGTGTTTTCTACATAGGATAAATATCTTATTCATCCAAAAGGAAAGATTTGCAAAATGAAGAATTCTGCAGCATTCCATTTGGAAATCTTTGAAATACTAGAAAGGCAGCAAATTATTTGGACTCAAAAAGCTCAACCAGACTGGTGGTTTATGTGAGAGAAATACCAAGAATCTTCATATGTTGGTGGTGAACAAAGGAAGACTGGATAGGTACTTGCAACCACGATTAGTTTAACTAGTCGCAGACCCGCGCGTTGCGCGTGATAATTTTTTAGATAAAATACTATTTTACTCCATAGACTTTGTAATGAGTTTTTAAAAAAGAAAAAAAAGTAGTTTATCATATTTTTCATAATCTTGTCTATAACATTTTTTACCATTATCATATATTTATTGGTTGATTATTTGTATAAAATAGACATTAAATAAGAGGTAGAACTATTTAATAATTTTTTTTAAGTCATGGTGTATGAAGATTATGATTATATATATATATATATATATATATATAATTTCCCTAGTTAGAATTTGATTAGTTTTAACCCAGAAACCAATAGAGCCTGGGGTGTGTGTGGGTTCGGAGTTTCCGAGCTCCAGTTCGAGCTGGTGGTACCCATGGGCTTACCCAACTGTACCATGGGGCGTGGGACAATGACTGCTACACGCGAGTCTCCTTTTTTTTTTCTCAAAAAAAAAAAGTTACTAATTTTTATTATTATATTTAATTGTTGATTTTATTGCACTATAAAGTTTTTAATGTCCTCTGTATAGCTATCTTTATTTTATTTCTTACTCCTCTTTACCACCTTTTTATTTTCCAAATAATAGTTATTAATTAATTTTTGATTTCATTTCTTTTTTTCTTCCTTCATTATTCTTTATTACTTTGTATGTTCCCTTGCTAGTTGTAAATTTTATGGTTATTAATAAGAAATAGATATCATGGATGGCTTAAATAGTTATAGATATAGTTACGTTAGTGGTATGTCAAAGGGTTTTTTTTTTTTTTTCCTTCTGAGTTTTCAAGGAAATATGAAAGAAATTTCTTTAGTTTGGTCTCAATCAATTAAGATATCCATAACATATTAGTGGAAGTAATAATGAGCCTTAAATATTTTTTTTAATGTATGAAGTGGTTAGGTTAGTGGTATGTCAAAGGTTTTATAAAAAAATTTAAAAAATATTTCCAAGGAAATGTAAAGGGCCTTTTTTTGAAAAAAAAAAAATTGTGACTTTTTGAATTGTACAAATATGATTGTTTTAATCACCTTGTTTATAGATTTCATTATTAAGTTATAAACATATAAGTTAAAGTAGATGAATATATAAATGCAAAAGTATATGAAAAGTTACAATGCACAAGATAAATATGTATAGATATATATATTTTTTAATTATTCATGAATCATTATTTCATTGTTTACTTATATATATCTGAATTAAAATAATAGTTTGGAAAAAAAATCTAAATTAAAATAGATGAATGTGTAAAACATTTTTAGTAGATTGTAATATAAAACATTTTTTTCTCAGTATTTTATGTAACATTTCCCTTAAGATCAATATTGTTGGCATCCTTTAAAGATGATACATAATATTTCTGAGAAGAAGAAGAAGAAGAAGAAACAGAGACTATGCTAACACATAATAAAAAATTATTAAGTTTGCGTGATTTAAATATGTGGCGAAAAAAATATTAATGTATCTATGATAAAAGTTTTTATCTAAATGATATATAGTAGTTCATATTTTTTTAGACTTAATTCAAAAAGTTCATTCTCAATAACCTTTTTAAGTCTACAAATTGCTCAATCTATGGGCCTAGTCACATTCAAATGGTGCTATCTAAATTATAAATTATATGAGCCTTTATCACACAAATATATTGATTCCCCCAACGTATGGTAAAGGAAGGCAGGTTTGTGTCTAGCCATTTTCTTGATTTGTGCTGCATAATTTAACAGTATGGAGGATGTGACTTGATTTAAATGTTGAATAAAATAAGATGAGAGGAAAAAGGAGTAAAAATAAACTATATAGCAATAAACATCAAATTATCCAAGTCATTCTATGTAATATAATAACATTATATTATTATATACTATATGCATAATGCAGTAGGATAATATTTAATCAAAGAAAATATAAAAGATAACAACTTAAAACGCAAAAATAAATTGCTTCAACCCAAAGTAGAATTCTAATTAACATAAAAATTCATCAACATAAAGAATTGATGCAATGAAAAAAAAAATCAAACAAAAAATGCAAAAATTGAGAGAGAGAGAGAGAGAGAGACCTTTTTTTGTGTGAGAAAACTATGCATAGAAAGCAAAGGAAAATGTCAAATTTATAGTAAGATGTTGCGAATAAGAAAGGTCAAAATAAAGGAAGACAAAAAGGTAAAGAAAGAATGATATTAAGGTAGAAAGTAGTGGGGAGATGAAGAAGTAAAATGGAGGAAGAGTTTTAGAAAATTAATAATAAAAATAATGGTTAAAAGATATTTTAATTTTTAAATAATGGAGTTTCTAAGTCACTTTAAATGAGAAAATGTTTAAAATATATATATATATATATATATATAACAAAAATTAGAAACAAAAAATGATGACGTGGCTACTAATGTGGCTCAATGTGAGCGTAGCAACATTAAATGCTACGCTTCAGTTTTTAGTAATATATAGATGATACCTTTAGGGATGATCCTGTCTCCGGTAAAACTCACTAAAGGGGAAGTGAAAGGTCAAAGCCTTTTTTGGCTCAGCTTCATTTGCTGAAATGTAGGCAAATAGATGATGTTTGCAGAGCTCCCATTGTCAACCAGTACTCAGTGAATGTTAAATTCCTCAATTCTGAGCATTATCACCAAAGGATCATCACGGGATTGTCTAACACGACACGTATCTCTTTCAGAAAAGACAATATTTGGCTCGCTACTCCTTGGCGTCTTTGGTGATGGGAATCATGAATGAATGCTGTTCACTTCACTTGCATATGTCTTCTTCAGTGACTTAGAAGATCCTCCTATTACTAGTCTTCCTGAGATCATCCTTATTTCACCTACAGGAGTCTTCTTGCCCCTTGTCTCTTGTTCCCTATCCTTCTCGTCCTTCTGCTGACGTCTATATGGCTCTGTCTTTCGCACAAACTTTTGCAGTTTCCCTTGATGAATCAGGGTCTCTACTTGGTCCTTCAAATGTCTGCATGTCAGTGTGATGTCCATGGTCTTGTTACTTTGACCTTTAATCTAGGAGGTTCTTCTTTCTGTCTGTTGCATACCCAATACTCCATGCTTCCTTCTTTTTGTCGGGGTTGTGGCTAGTTCCTTCATCCCCCTTCCTTTTGCTTGTCATTCCTTTAGCGATTAATGTGTCCTCTGCATTCATGTACTTCTAGGCCTTGTGGAGTAGCTCTACTACTATTTTCAGCGGACTCTTGGTGATTGAGAAAAAGAAATCTCCAGGTAGCAGTCTTGCTTGGAAAGTTGTCAGGATGACTTGATCCTCCGCTTCATCCACTTGTAGCAGCTCTTTATTGAAACATGTCACATATTGCCTCAATGACTCTCCCTCTGCTTGATGAATGTTGAGAAGATTTCCAGTTGGCTTCTTATGTCTCTGTCCTCCAATGAAATGACGAACAAAAGCCTTACTGAGCTGCTCGAAGTTTGCAATGATACCTGGGGTTATTTTGCTTAACCATACCCTAGCTGCACCTTTCAGCGTTGTTCAGAAGGCACTGCACATTACTTCATCCGAGGTCATCTACAAGAGCATCAGAGTTTTGAACGTCTCGATGTGGTCCAAAGGATCTCTTGAACCATTAAATGACTCTAGCTGGGGAAGACGAAACTTTGGTGGGAGAGGATGATTCAATACATTAGTGGTAAATGGTGAGTCTGTCCTTTGAATCATTTCGTTTAGGTTTTCCATTGCTTTATCCTTCACTGCATTCCTGAGTTTGTCCATTTCCCTCCTCATGTTACGGAGTTCGTTCTCCATCTTGGACGAGTTTTCTTTTGACGTCCTCGTCCTCCTATTGATATGGCTATCTAATTCTTCTTCATTGTTGTTTCCTTCGATTTTTCGAGGTTGTTCTTCTTCATTCTAGTTCTCAATAGTCCATTGTCGTTTTCCATTTCGGGATTCAACAACCCTTTGCAGTTCTTCATTCTGGTGAGTTAACTCCTCTACACTAGCTATGAGAGCTTGATTCTGTTGTGCGGCCTATTCAGAATCCATCTTGTGCTACAAGGGTCTCTTTTGTCACTTGGGAAAAATGGCTTGAATGATTAGCGTTTTCCACAGATGGCGCCAAACTGATGATACAAGAAATCAACAATTAAGCTCATTGTCTCTGTAGATGGACGAAGTTAGGTTGATTACATCTTCAATGTGAAACCTGTAATAAGACTTGAAATGAAATGGGATACACCGATGTGGTGTTTGCCAAAAACACTTTGATGATTAAGTCAGAAAAAGAAAAGGTTTTTGGAGAGAAATTGACTTGGGAGTAGTTTTTGGATGAATTTTTGGGTGTACCTTTGGATTCTATCACTTCTTTCTTTTATAGTTGTTCCTGACCTTAATGGTCAATGAATTTCTTATTTATGTCCAACGGTTAGTGCGTTACCAATGGGGGCTTTGATGTACACAGCTCACTTGTTACTATTGCTTCGTCCGTTACTCATTGTTATCAATGCACGCAATAAATGTGTAACACTTGTTAGGATTGTTATTATGGAGAATGACGATTCTAGTTATTTTTTGACTCATCAAGAATCAACTTCTTGTATTTTAAATTGAGTCAAGTTTTATTTCATAAGATATTTTGAATTAGAAACTTTCAGAAATAATTGTGATAGACTTTATTTCAGATTTTCCAATCTTATAATCTTCATTTTGTATACTAAATCGTGGCAGGCTTTATTTCAAATCGATGTATTTTGATTTAGAAATTTTCAAAAAGAATTATGACAATTTATATTTTGATGTATTTCCAATCCTATGTGATAGGATTTATTTCAATTTAAAAAATTGAATTAAAACCTTTTATGCCATTGTAACTGTGATACTGTATCTCCAAAGAACATTATGGTTGGACATCAGTCCTAGGCCTTTTTAGTAGTTATGGGGTCCTAGATTATGTAGTTACTGCACAGTTGCACTATGGTGTTCATATGATAAGATATTAGTAGAACATTTGAATTTTTACACTTGGAAGATATTGATAGATGTGTGACTATATGAAGAAACTCTTTTGGTTCTAGGAATCCAACTAATTAAAATTCCTAGAGAAACATTTACTTTCAATAACATTTTTTTGGGGCTACTTTATTGTTTGTGAGAAAAGAATAGTAAAGGATGCTGCACATGTATAGCCAATTACTATATGGAGCATATGAGATTCACCATAGAATCTAGGTCTCCAGGAGGAGATTCTAGGGAGAGATTTTGTTATAGATTATAAAAAGGCTACATTTTCTAATTCCTAGAAATGTCTAAAATGGTTATTATTATTGTTAGTCATCTTCTCAGTGGTTTTATTTTGCACAATTGTAAGAATCTATAGCATAATTGTTTGCTTTCCAAACAAAATATGCAAGTTGATTATTTTGGATGTGAGTGCGACTGTGTTCTAGATCAATTCTCACAAACGAAATAATACATTGAAGTATACGTGGAAATTAGTATTGAGAGAGATATAAAAGGCCTATTTGGCAGGGGATTTCAAGTATTGTTATTCAAAATGATGTGAAAATTGTGATTTAAAAAATGTTGTGAAAACAAGTGTTTAAAGTACTCTTAATGAAAAAGAGACTAGAAATGTTGCTTGTAACTTTGTAGAGACTTAAGTACTCAAATCCAAGAGATTTTTGTGCTCTACGAAACAACCAATCTCACATTTGATCAGTTACTATGGTTAATTGTACTTTCCCTCTTTAACTATACTGAAGTTGTAAGGTTATTATATTTCAAAACCGAATAATGTCCTCCTATAAGCACTTTGTCCCATACCATTAGGATTTTCATCAGATTTGATAGAAAATTTAAATTCTTATTACCCATTTTTCAAGAAATTCAAATTTCTATAAGCAGCTTAAGATTTGTAGTTTTCCTTCAAAAAATGATAGGAAATTTTGTAAATTAGTGAGAATCAAGAAGAAGAAACATAGCAGGGATTATGAACTACGTCAATCTTATTATAGCGAGAAGATTTTTATTAGAGAATAAAGATAAGAATGAATACTTAAAGGAAAATAGCAATTTAGCATGACTCGAGTATGCTATTGCAATAGATTACATGATGGATGTCATGCATTGTACAAGACTAGACATTGTCTTCACAATATGATTATAACTCTTTGAATAGAATCAACAATAATGGGAACTTAATCTCGAATAAATTCGATCAAAAGAGGTTTAAAGGGAAACAACAAACTTTTAGTGTGTGATTAGTTCTGATTGTTACATTGTGAAGGATGCGTCTTATACTTGTAATGGAATTCAATAATATAGTGAAATGTTTATGCAACATGGGCATAAGAAGTAGCTTCACCCATGTAAGCATAGAAGTGGTTCCACTTCTAGACAAAAGTTAAGGCTTTCTCTTGTAAATTCGTATAATCCAATGAGTTGCATAAGACCATAATATTTAAGCAAATTTCCTCATTTCGAATTGTATCTTTCCGCATACTCCTGCTTATTCATCTTAACATTCTCATTTTTGCTACACTCATTTTATGGATAACCAGCCAACTATTAGTAAGAATCGTAAGATAGAGCATAGTTGGTCATATAGCAGTCTTCTAATTTTTTGCCTTTAACTTAATCTATGGTCACATAGTACTCCTAATGCAATTCTCCACTCCATCCACCATGCTCTTATGCTATGATTTGCATCCACTTCAATCTTATGAAATATTGGTCCAAGATATCGAAAGACCTCAATCTTCAATATCTCTTGATGCACTTCTTCACTTCTAGTTTTATCCACTTAAAACTATATCATTAATTTGCAAAAGAGTATACACAATGGGACTGCCTCTTGAATTGATTTAGTGAGCTCATCCATCACTAGTGCAAAGAGATATGGGCATAATGTTAATCCTTGATGCAAATCTATAGTGATAGAAACTCACTTGCGATTCATAAACTTGTTCTCACACTAGTTACAACTTTATTATAAATATCCTTAATCAATTTAATATACTTTAGAGGAACTTTTTTCTTCTCCAAAACCCACTAAATAACCTCTCTAGGGACCCTGTCATATGCTTTGTCAAGATCAATGAAAACCATATGAAGATCTTCACAAGTCCCTATATTTTTCCATTAGTCATATAAGTAAGAAGCTTCTATGGTGGATCGTCTTGGCATAATTAATTCTTCGATATTATTGTTTCCCATTTGAACCTATGTTCAATCACTCTTTTCTGAAGTTTCATAATGTGACTTATAAGTTTAATTCCATGGTAATTTGTATAGTTTTGATTATCCCCTTGTTCTTGTAAATAGGTATTAAGGTACTTTTCTACTCACTAGGCATTTTGTTTACAGTTAAAACCTCATTGAAAAGGTTTGTCAACTAGTATACACCCACATCACTTAAGCACTTCAAACTTCAAAGGGGATTCTATCCAGTCCCACGACTTTTCCCATTTTCGTCTTCTTTAGTGCATTCTTTATTTCAATCATCCTAATTCTTTGAACAAATCTGCAGTTTCTATCCTCCATTGGTCTACCCAAATCACTCCATCTTTCATACCATTTCCATTAAAAAGGTTATCAAAATAACTTTTCCATCTCTTTTTTATTTGCCCTGCATTGACTAACATTCTTTGATCTTCATCTTTAATGCACCGAATACCATTCAAATCCCCTGTTTTTATTTATATAAAATTATCAAATTGTGCTGCATAATGTGAATGTTGCACATTAAGCTCAGTGTACAATTAAAATCTCAAATAAACTTTCTTTACTGCCTAAAAAAAATTGAGAATAAAAATTTTCAATCAAATTGCACATATTATCAAATTTCGAATGATTTGTAAGCATCAAATTTGGGACCCTAGCTCTGGCAACTTCTTCTACTCCCTTTTTTGTTTGTGATATTGCCATGGTTGGGTCAGATGTAGCGTACTACAAATCTTCTAACTGTTCAGTATTTTTGACATTGTAACCAAAAAATCATAATAAAATAATTAAATAAAGAAAGAAAGAAAGAAAGAAATCTTGCTTTTTTTTTTCTTCGTTAAACCACTTATGCCATCTGATTGTCTTCTTGTTCCTTTGAAAAAAATGCTTGAGAAGCTGCTGGAGAAATTGATATGACTATCTGTAGGAGCCACTCATATATCTGATAAAAGAACTGATAAATCTTTTGAAACAAGCCAGGTACTGCTTTTAGTACCACATTAGCTGCGTGGTAGATTTGTTGGTATGAATGACGCAGTACCCCCACAGTTAGGATTGGCCATAAATTAACCATGAATAACCAATACGGGCAAATGAGTATTGCAAGAGCTAGCTGAAATGCAACGATTCCACAGAGCAAGCATATGAGCCTGCATATTGAACGGTGCTCGGCGTCTTGAGGCTGTAGTTTGTTCTCCACATATGCAATGCCATAGGCAATTATTGCCATGATAAGAAGCAAGATGATGGCAAAATGCGAGTCGAGTGGTGATTTGCCCAAAGCTTGAAAGTGTATACCAATTAAGCCAGCCAGAAATGGAAGGAGAAAGGTAAGAAACTCATGAAAGGCTTCAAAGAAACCGCAAGTTTCATCACTGGCACCCACAAAAAAAAAAAAAAAAAAAAAAGTCTTTAATATTACTTTTTCCTCCAAACATAGTAAAATTAAAATCTCACAAAGTCCACTTTAGTTTCTTCACCAAAAAGAAAAAGAAATAAGAAAAGAAGAAAGAAAGAAATGAAGACCAAGTCCACCAACACAAGTGCAGTGTAATGCCAAGAGATAAACAAGACACCAACAATAAGTAAATGTGAGAGAATAAAAAGAATTTATTCTAGGAGAGAATATTTTCTTTAACACTTATTTAATATCCATGGTTTTACGTAACATCCATAATTTTTTTTTTAGAATTTACACAACATCCATAATAAACAAAAAGTAGAAAAAGTATGGAGGCAGACTTGAACTCTGGTTTTCCTCATAAAGCAGATTAGTCAATGTCACTAAACTACAAGACACTTGGCATTCAAAGTAAATGGTCATGTTAATGGGTGCCCTTAGAGCAATTGTTAATAAATCATTTTAAACAAAAACAAACTAGGAGTTCAACATCAGGGGCGTAAACTCCAGTCAAAATCTCAAGCGTTGACTATTCTAAATTAACAAGCATAACAAGAAACCCAACTGGCAAAGGAATAAAACCCATCTCATCTTCCTCATTTTTCCATCTCATTCACACTATGTTTTCATTGGATGCACAAAGCTCATCTATCATTGGCCTTAAATATCAGGGAAGCTTGAAAAACTTAAAAGAAAACATACAACCATGCCAGTACAGAAAAATGCCCTTTCCCCTTTCCTTCCTGCTAATTTTATACTAATCAGAATATGCCCTAACAATGGTAATAGACAACTCTTTTCTTAAATCTTCAAAGAGCTCAAAAACAACCAAGCAAAAAACGCATACCGTCATATCCCCTTACCCTTGAAAGAGGAAATTATGACTATTTGATAGAGAAATTATGTGAGGCTTTATGGTTTTCATAGGTAAGAGTAAGGGCTAAACTTGCGGTTGTGTAGAAGAAGAAAAAGATAGAAATTAACAGCACTCAGAATTGACACCAGAATTTAGCTCATAGGCTTGTTCCTGCACAAGTTTGGTAGTGGGCAAAAAAAACTGGGCTACAACTTATTTTGGATTCCATATTTTTCTACACACAACTCCTGATCCACATTAGGAGGAAGATCATCATTTAGATAAGTAAACTTCTAACTATCAAAAGAAAAACCTCAACAGCCTGGGCCAATTGCACATAATAACTCCCCTTAAGACGAATCAAAGTAATAGAGAGCATATCAAAGGGGAATAAGAAATTGGGCTGTATACCTTCCTTGGATTCCAATAAGCACCCAATTGAGACAAAGAAAGTAAACAAGAGAATAAGATGCAGCACCAGTGAGCAATACTAAAAATAAATGGCAACCGAAACAATGGCTGACACTCAGTCCACAAATTCCCAAAAGGCAATCACCCACACTCCTCACAACAACCCAGAAATTAGATAGGCAACACACCAGTTCCAAACCAACATATCTGATGCAGCCATGGAACATTAAAATGTTACTGCTTTACAAATTCACATATTCAAGATTTATTTTGAGGGGCCATGCTTGAAGTCTAGTTGAAGTAAAAGTCATGTGATGTTAAATGTCTAGTTGTGTCTTTGGGTTAAAACAGTTTTTAATATGGGATTTTATTTAGTAAGTTATGGTCAATTTTGTATTTAGGAGCAAAATTGTAATTTCAGCAATCCCTATGAATTAAAGATATTTTGGTAGTTTTGTAACTTTAGTTGAGTCTAGAATTTTTTAGGAGATCTTAAATATCTCACATTTTATTTTATTAGACTACAATGACCCATGGATCAGAAGTGTGACATAAAATACAATAGGATGCACTACCTGATTGGGCTAAAGTGGAAGCAAAGGAAGAAGCAACTCCCTTTTTGCTGAGCTAGGAATTGAGTATACTCTTCCTTGGGTATGGAGATCAATTCTATCACTAGAGTCATCTTGGGAGTTTAATGTGGCCAATGAAGGACAAAGTTCAAGAATTAGTATTCATTGCAGTTTTGCCTTTGAATACAAAAGTGACCATAACATGTTAATTACAACCCATATCGAAACCTTTTTAACCAAAGGACACATATAACTAAACCTTCAAAAACAAATGATTTTTACTTTAATTGAATTTCACACACAGATCCTTAGAAGAACTTTGAAGTAGTAACAAATTAATCTTCAATGACTGCATCAAACCCATTAAAAAAAAAAAAGAGTTAACTCTATAGCTAAAGCGTATCATGAATTGAGTAATAGTTAAGAAACTCAACTTACATAAAACAAATCCCAAATGAGAATGGATAGGCCCCCCACACCAAATATATATATATATATATATATCAAAAAATCAATTTCAACCAATAATTTTAACAATAACATATTGATAAATATAATAGACCTAATATGCTTTATCTGACCTATCTAAATAATCCCAAATTATGCATATCCAGAAGCTAGCCCCCTATAAGAACATATTTATACAAGAACCCAAATCTGTTCAATAGGTGATAAAAAGCTTCCAAAATTGAAACCTTCAATAAATTAAGAGCCGAATTAAAGTTGAAACTTGTAAAAAACAAAAACGCAAATAACAATCAAATTTGAAAAATTGAAAAACAACGGAGAACCCAAACCTGTTCAGTAGGTAAACAAGTGCTTCAAAAATGAGTTCCACCACTTTAATCGCAGCCGTTTTTAAGCAGCTGAAAATCGTAGAAAACAAAAGTTAAAAAATCAATTATTAAACAAAAAATGATCCAATCATCTTGAAAAAAAATGAAAAACAAAGGAATAGAGAGATAAAACCAAGAACCCAAACCTGTTCAATAGGCCATAAAAAGCTTTCGAAATAAAGTAGTGAGTGCCAGTAAGAACCAAAATGAAACACGAGGGATTAAAAGTAGTGAAATAAAAATGTAAGGAACACACGGGCGGCTCTACAGCCAGCCCAGGGGGTTCAAAATTCAAATGAACCCCCTGGCTTGGCCCCCAAAAAAAAATTTATATATAAAATTTTTAATTTTTTGTTTTTGTTTTAACCCTTAAAATAAAATTTTGAACATTCTGTCCCTAAATTTTGTTTAAACCCAATTGAAATAAACTTTAAATATGATCGTAATAGTGCAACCAAGAACACAAATCCAGTAACCAAAAATTCATACCTAGATCACAACAACACAAACGAAAAAAAAAAAGAAAAAGAAACAGAGACCAAACACAAACACAGACCCAGATCACAAATAGAGATCAAACACAAACGAAACCCAGATCACAACCCAAGCGAAAATCATCAGCGGACCCAACCACCGATCCATGTTCACAACACCCACATGCAAGCCTCCAAATTTTTCCCATTGTTTTCACGGCATCAAGACCCCACGGCCTCCATGATCAAAACCTCGAAGATCAGCCTCTTGATCTGCTTGCCGCTGGTCAGTATCGGGTGAGGTAGAAAGAGGTGTGAGAACCACTGATCTCGGCTTCACAACCACTGATCTGGGCTCCAATACCGAATCGGTGACTGGGTTTTGTACAACGGAGCCATAACTACACAAACAAAACTATGGGTTTTCTTTCTGGGGTTTCGTACACCTAATCGGCGGACCTTCTTGATGGAGATCGAATCCCAGAAGAAATCAGGCGGGTAGCATGGAGATCGAGTCCCAGAAGGAATTTTCTGACACTGATCGGAGTGATAACCCAGATTCACGACCGAACAGCGGAGGGTACCAGCGCACATAATCAAACAAATGATCATTTTAAGGATCTAAAGGGATTATATGAAGTGAGGGTCTTACAATTTTTCATACTCATTGAATTCTTGGGTTTGCCTACCTGGGCATTGGGGAGAGAGAGAGAGAGAGCGAGAGGGGGTTGGTGGGGGTAGTAAAAAGGTGGTCCTTCAATTTTTATTTTTTCATTTTTACTCTGATTTCTTGTAGATGGAGAGATTATTGTTTGTGTATGAAAGTGGTGTGAAGAACCCACAACAATGGGGTTGTTTGTGTACGGAATTGGTGAAATTATAAAGTATTATAGGAGCGAGTGATGTGATCTACTATTCAACTAAAATATTTTTATTTGTTTAAAATTGTTGAGTAAAAATTATTGAATTAACAATTTTAAACAAGTGGCAGTTTGTTAATAGAATGATGGATTACATCACTTATCCACTACGTGGATCTTATAATTTCTCACAAATTGGGTAGATCTTTTTTCCGTTTGTTTTTTTAATTAAAATTGAGTAATTAATTTTTTTTAATTTTGACATTTAAAAAATGTAAAATAATTTTTTTAATAATATTTTATTGATTTGTTAGTTTTCCCATTAGTTTGATGACAGAATAGTGTTTCAAGCTTAAATGAAGGGCGTTAATTGGTTTAGGAACTAAACGTGGTAAAAATAAAATGTAAGGACTAAAATGAAAAAAAATCAAAATATAGAATCTAAAAGTGCATTTATGCAAAAAAAAAAAAAAAAAAAAAAACAATAGTATATATTAGTACACCAACTATATCATGAACAGAAAAAAGTTTTTGAGGGAATTATAAGCCAATTAACTACGATATTGAATTCATAAAAAATAAATTAATTAATTAATTTAAAAAAAAAAAAAAACACACACACACACACCATGATATTGAATAAGTTTTTGAGGGAATTATGAGCCAATTAACTACGATATTGAATTCATAAGTTAAAAAAAAAAAAAAAAACTATGATATTGAAGAAGAAAATCACTACCAGTATGTTTCATGATTTTGTAGATCACGGTCGGAAATATTACTTCTCTCCATCATGCTCATGCTGAAGTTTTTGTGAGGATTGGTTGCACTTTGAAAGGGGTTTTATAGATTTGGGCGATAGTGAAGTTTTTGTGAGGATTGGTTGCACTTTGAAAGGGGTTTTATAGATTTGGGCGATAGTGAAGTTTTTGTGAGGAAAAGCTTTTCTCAGGAACTTTTGTGGTAACTGCGATAGTCCAAGGAACTTTTGTGGTAACATTTTGCTGGTTCAAACGACAAGGAACTTTTGTAAACGATAGTGACATTTTGAAAGGGGTGTAAACGATAGTGACATTTTGAAAGGGGTTTTATGGTGGTAACATTTTGCTGGTTCAAACGATGGTTCAAACGACAAGGAACTTTTGTAAACGATAGTGACATTTTGAAAGGGGTTTTATGGTGGTAACATTTTGCTGGTTCAAACGACAAGGGGTTTTATGGTGGTAACATTTTGCTGGTTCAAACGATAGTGACATTTTGAAAGGGGTTTTATGGTAACTACGACTTTGGTAAGTTTCTCACGGGTTTTATGGTGGTAACATTTTGCTGACGATGGTTCAAACGACAAGGAACTTTTGTAAACGATAGTGACATTTTGAAAGGGGTATTTTGCTGGTTCAAACGATAGTGACATTTTGAAAGGGGTTTTATGGTAACTACGACTTTGGTAAGTTTCTCACGGGTTTTATGGTGGTAACATTTTGCTGACGATGGTTCAAACGACAAGGAACTTTTGTAAACGATAGTGACATTTTGAAAGGGGTTTTATGGTGGTAACATGTGACATTTTGAAAGGGGTTTTATGGTGGTAACATTTTGCTGGTTCAAACGATAGTGACATTTTGAAAGGGGTTTTATGGTAACTACGACTTTGGTAAGTTTCTCACTTTGGTATTGTGGTAACTGCAACTTCATTACGGATTCGAATCCCTTCAGGCTACCTCATTACTACCTTACAATAGTCTTTATCTACAACTGCGTGGACATTCTACTCTTCTACACCTTGAAGGAAGATCATTTCTTATAAACACATCTCTATGTGCTTTCCTAGGCGATGTGGGACTCTAGGATTGCTTTTCCCTTTGGTCATTCACACAATGCTTTATTAATAATGGAAACAATACCTTGATCTTGAACAGATTGTTGAATTGTTTGATTTCGTTTTAATTTTGCATAGTTCTTGATCTAGATTAGGGAAAGGAAAGGGAATAAAATGTTTTATAAATATATTTCTTTTGCAGTTTAAGGATATGATGCTATTGTCATTTTTCTAAGGACTGGTTGCTTAAAATTTCCATTTACAGAACTCTTAATCAGATTTATAATATTGTAGCAATTATACACCTTATTTGATCCAATCCATGGCTCCTAGAAATTGGAGCAATATAACCTAACTACTAAAAAAATTGATGTTTTTGAACAAAATTTTGTGTCATACTTATTTATGGTATCATGTTTTCTGCAACTTCTTGTGAAATCCTTAAGGTGTCTACTTATTTGCACTCTGTTTGAAACTATTATTGTTTATAACTAGTTGAGTTCTCACACGATGTGCGGTTCAACTTATTATTAGTTTTCTCCAATATTTTGATAAGTTTTACCAAAAATCTTGTTACTTAACTGATTGGCACCTCAATTCAATAGAAACATTCAGGATTCAGAGCTCTACCCCCAACTATTGATGTATAAAAATGATTTCAATAAATTTCATTGTAAAAAATTGTAATCTTTAGTTATATATAGACAAAATAGAAATACACTAAGAGTAGTATAGTGATTTGATCATACTAAATATATGTGTTTACAAATTGAAAATTGCATGATATAGTAGCTAATATAGATAGACATGTTTCATGCATACTAAAAAATGCATATAGCCTTCAATTATTATTATTTTTTTTTTTTACACTTTCGAGAGAGTTTTTTTTTTTTTAACATTCTTGATTGTGTTACTAAAATGTTTTTCACCTTTTTCTTGGACATGGTTTCAATTGTTGCAAAAACAACTAAATTTGAGTAAAAATGTCATATTTCAAATTAGTTGTTTCTCACATAAAAAAAAAAAAACCAATTGTTTCTCATATAAATCTTAGAAAAATGATATTAAAATTTCATTATGCTTAAAATAATTAATATAACAAAATAAACATATTTATTATATTAGTAATCTTTCTAATTATATAGAATACATACTACAGTGTTAGTTCCACACACACACACAAAGGAGTTAGGAAATTTAAACGATTAAGATTAATTTTAGTGAATTCACATATATTTAATTTTTTTATGGCTTTTGTGACAATTTTTGTCAAAGCAACTAAACATAAGTAAGAATGTTATATTCTAAATTTATTATTATTATTTCAACTAAAAATTATTTTCTATATAGAGTTATAAAAATAATCATATAAATCATTTAATATAAATAATTAATGCACAACAATAGATAATTAATATATGCATTTACTTTATTGGCTAATTCAATGAACTAATACTTTAATATAAATGCAAACTTTGCTGAAGTAGAAAACTAAATAAAGAGAACTTCAAGGAATGCGCCACATGGTACAACTTCATACTCTCTAACATGAGGTTTCTGCTTTTATATATACTAGTCACTTACCCGTGTAATGCACGGGCATATCTCTTAGTTGAATAGCGTTTGTTTTCCTTATTTAAGTAGACAAATAAAACGTAGATTATATTATAAAAAAAAAAAGGACACTTTAATTGACACTAAAACATAAAATAAAAATGTTAATGCTTTAAATAAGGAATTTTTATAACAAATATGAAATGAAACTTTCATGAAACTTTTTAATTTCTTAAATTATGGCTATTAAAATAGCATGCGATAGTACAATTGCCTAAGCAAAAGACCTCAAATGTCTTCTTTCTCAACATTCATAAATGTAGACAGTGGGACAATTTGCAAATCACATCTTCCATCAATCATCTACTGCATAAGTTACTTGATTTTCTCTTTCAATGTTTTAGAGTATTTATGCTCCAACATTGGAGATTTGTCCGTACAAAAACAAAAGAAGATAAATCATATAAGAATAAGAAATCAATTTACCTATTAGAGGCCTTTAGTGAACACCTGTGAAATGATAAGTATGTTAAATTGTTTTTTATTTATTTTAAATATGGACTGTTTCAAAATTTAGAATGGATTACAAAATAACTATATAATCCATTTAGGACATGTTCATTTAATAGAATTTCATAATTAGATATTAATGTTGGGTAAATATTGAAAAATTCTAAGTTTAGTGTAGGCTGTTCATCTAACTATATGACACACTATATACCAACACTGAATTGAAAAGTGTGCTTGAAATTGTCAAATTACTAATGGAGTAAGTTATTGATGTGCACATACCTCAATCTTGGAATTAGTATCAACAAGCCTTCATTTAGTATCCCTTGCTTTTGAAAAGAAAACCTTCTCCACATAAATATCTACCTTTGCACTCTGCAGAACATATTCTTTTGGTATGAGTAGAACATTATGAATAAAATTTCGATGTAAAATTGTAGATTATTTCTTGATAACATAAATCAAATTACATAATTGTATCATCCCAAAATGCATCAAAATTTAGCCAAAATGCATTATATTTATATGTTTATTGCATAAGGTAGTTGCTTTAATTTATAGGATAAACATGGTCAAATTCCCCTCTCCATTGCTGTAAAAAAGTTTCCCAATTATATTTTTTGAGAACTTATATAAAGTTAGACTTTTACATTCAAAATTAAAAGCTTTAATTCTAACTTATCATCAAACATAACGATAGGCACTAAACAGTACTGGTAATTGCAAATTAAAATACAAAAACATATGAATAGCTTTGACAATACAATTACCAAAAAATCCGATGGTATTGAAAACAAATTCAAAGAAAGAGAACAGTTTTAAATCAACTCATTTTTGGAAAACTTAAAGCCCAAACTTATACCAAATGAAATACATAAATTTGCTAAAAATAAAATCCAATCTACCAATTAAGTAACATGAGATCTTGTAGCATACATCAACAATTAGAAGATTTAGCAGGTTTGTAGCCAATAGTGGAATTTAGAGTTTCTTTTGCAAATTGAGTTGATCACTATTTAAAGAAAGAGAATAGTTTTTCACCCTCTCATCTATATATCTATATATATAATAATAGGTGAAGCAGAGAGAAAATCCAATTAGATTTCAATTGGATTCTCAATTTTGCGCCACTTGTCTTAACCAAAACTCAAAAAAAAAGTCTAATTAGATTATAAATTTGACTCTAATTTTGTGTCATGTATCTTATCTAAATTTTCTAATTTTTGTGCCCAAATAAATGATACATTAATATTTAACACGGAAGGCAAGAAAATCACAATGATAATGCTCATTAACCTAACCAAGAACATCTTATCTGCACACTTTTATGGAGATTATAAATTGGACTCTAATTTTGTGTCATGTATCTTATCTAAATTTTTTAATTTTTGTGCCCAAATAAATGATACATTAACATTTAACACGGAAGCCAAGAAAACCACAATGATAATACTCATTGGCCTAAGTAAGAACATCTCACCTGTACACTTTTATGGGTGATCTCAATAGAGTCTGGAGCTCTTCTAATCTCACAACCAGAACCAAGGAGTCCAACAAGAAAGACTATAAAAGTAAAATATCATCTCCTCCTTATTCTATATCGTCATCCCATGTCTCCTCCTCTCTCAACCTCTACCAACTAGATCCACACACTACCCTCTCCTCCTCTTTACAGATTTCTTAGAGCAAGGCCGGGTTCAAACACAATGTTCAATCCCACTCTTCCTTGCTTCACACTCTCATACATTAGCGCTTCATTGGCGCCTCTAAGAAGATTCTAAGCTCAATTATCAGTTTTTATTTTTTAATGTCCCTTTATATATTTTAAATAATAAAATGCAATATTCTCTTCTTTTTTTTCATTGCAGCATCACTTAAATAATAAAATGCAATATTCTCTTTTTTTTATTTGTTGTTTTATCCATTGCTATCCTATGTATGATAAACCAAAAAAAAAAAGACCAATAGCATTACTTAAATAATAAAATGCAATATATATTTTTCATTGTTTGATTTAATTCTATCATCCGTGTGATAAACCCCAAAAAAACAAAAACAAAACAAAAACAAAAAAAATGGCCAATAGCATCATTACAATTAACCAGTTCCGTGCGGTAGCACGGGGTTACATACTAGTTTTGGTAATAATTAAAACCCATACTTTTACCAAATGAAAACCATAAATTCACAAAAAAGAAAATCCTATCCACCAATGAAAACAGAAAGAAAACGGGTACTGGCTTTGTAATAAGCATCATTAGCAACAATGATGATGAAGACACAAAAAAAGAGGATATAAAAAATGCTTAGATTAACAACTTTATGTGTTATATCATACATTTACCAACAGTAAATTAGGACAAAGTACTGTACCTCCTCTATCAAAATTATCCGTTGACTACATATGAGTAACCTGCATGCAAAATTTCCTTAAAAGAATAGAGGATTTTAGTCAATTTGAGATGTCTAATCTCCTTAATGAGAGAAGAGATAGTGTTGGTTTAATTTTTCCAATGATCTTTATTTCTACACTTTTCCATATAAAATACAGCCATGATATGAATTACATCCAATTGAAAATAATTCAAATAGCAAACTAATTAGAATTAAAACAGCCGAAACAATTGGTGAATGAGATAATAACATCCTAATGAGTAATGACAACCAATGTAATCACCTAATCTATTCTACAAAATAGAATTAGTTTATTTCAAATCCAACTACTGGTAAGTAAAGGTTCAGTTCCCCAATTCACTCTATAATAGTAAAGGAGAAGAAGATTAAGAAATAAAATCCAAAGCAGTACAATTGAGAGGGAAAAAAGAAAGAAATCAATTTTACCGATAGTGGTTTTGCTAGCTGACCAGTGGTGGCAGGCTAGTGAAGGCAGGCCTCTGTTCTTTCTCTTCAAGTGTCACTGGGTTTCTTCCCGCAGAGGAAAAAGAGCATAACAAAAAAAGGGAAAAATTGAAGAGAAGAAACAGTATATAAGAAGGCAGATAGAGTGGTTACCTATTGAACCAGTGTGGGTTTTTAAAAGTTAACATTCGTAAAAACTGACCTTTCAAAATTTTTGGTACTCGTTCTAATGCAATGCCTCAATCACTATGATCTGTGAACTGTAGCCTATGTATCGCAACTGCAGGGGAGAAAATTAAATTTTATTTTAATTTTTTAATAAAAAGCACTCAAATAGCTTGACAAAAACGAACAAAGGGAAAATCAGAAACAAAAACATAGAAAGAAGGAATGAAATAGAAACCAATTGTAAAAAAAACAACATATATAAAAAGTCATGCATGTTGATTTTAAATAGATACCCAAAAAACCCAAATAGGCAAAAACAAAACAAAACAAAATATGAAACTGAAATTCATGAAAGCAAAGGAACAAAACCTAGAAACTGAAAATTCCTAATAACAATTCATTTAGAATTTGATCTTCTAGGTTGTTTCCCTAATTTCAAATCCCTAAATTGATAGCAAACCTAAAGAAGATAATAGGGTAAGAGATTAAACCAAATCTAACCCATGTATTTACATAAATTAAACAAAACTACTCCTAACCAAAAAACCTAAATCATAACTAGGGGTGGCAAATGGGTGGGTTAGGTCATAAATGAGTTGGGTGTGTAATTACCCATTTATCCATTTATGACCTGTTTATATATAAATTAATTATCCATTACCCGCCCAACCCATTTAATTAGTAACCCACCCATTTAACCCAATATGACCCAAATGCCTCTAAAACTAATTGAATACCCTATTGACTTCCAAAATTACCAAAATACCCTTAAATACCCAAAATGACCCAAGTACCCCCTATACTTTCAAAATTACCAATATACCCTTGGACATCCAAAATTACCAAAATACACCTAGAATGATAAATCTGAGCTTTTAGAAAAACCATTGGATTGATGAAATTGCCCAAGCCCAGTAAGACACTTGTCAGGAATTTAGTATAATTTTTGACATTTTTAAAAAAATTAATTTTCTTTAATTAGTGTCCTATTTTTATCCAAATGAAAATGAGTGTATGTGTACTGGTAGAGATGCATGAGACAATCCTGAAACTGGACATCACTGAGTCAAAGTACAACTTTTGGTATGACTCAATCAAAATATAGGTTAACACAATCCATTAACGTAGCTCCAAGAATAGTGAGTACTGACTGAAGACATTTTTTTTTTATAACATTAATCATTGTGATCAGGGAAAGTTTGAAAGAAAAAGGATGGATAATAGATATTAGAAAACTAAAAAAGGAAAATAATTGAATATTTTTACATGTCAGTAGATGTACAAAAACCACCTATAAATAAACTTGGTTTGAATTAGGCTTAAAGTGTGTATTGACCCAAAAGAGCTTGGACAAAATAAGTTTAATTAGCTCAACGAATAAAGTCTAGTTAACTCCACAATGAAAACCACTGAAAATTTGAAGCCAAAGATGGTTGCACCTAAACAACTCCAAAATTGGCTGTCATGTGCTTTGAAGAGTCAAATGTGAAGGAATCCCAAGATTTCATCAAATATAGTTTTAGTACAAATAAGGCAATTGGAAGAGAAACTAATCAGCAAAGAACATAATTATAGTTTTAATACAACAAGGCAGATGAAAAAAATTTCTGAGATGGGAAATGTTGTATATATGGTGAGGGGATAAAATCAAGCTGTTCCCTTGAGTTTCTTTGAAATGCCAGCAAAATACTTTCCCTGGTGAAAAGCTAAGTCCAACTCTAGCTCAGAAGGCTGTCTTGATCCAAAGATGAAGTCTTGGAAGGCAAATAGTGATAATTGCAAAGTCATCAGCAGAAACTATTAAATTGAGAACAAAAGAGAAAAATAGTAACTTCATGCACATGATACGTCCCAGTTCAATCTATATTTGTACAGCCAAGGAAACAAATGCTAGTTATGACAAGTTGAAACCTTAGACTCAAAGAAAGCAAAAATTTACTTTTACATCATTTTTTAGGTATACTTGTCTCACCAAACCACCGTGGAGGATCAAATCCAGAACCACCTGACAAAGTACCAGAAAATTCATTCTTATTACAATATACATACATACACATATTATATCTATAAAAATGAAACAAAGACATATACTAATTTATAACCATTATTAGCAAGGGGATTGCAATGACATAGACGCCAAGCAATTAAGACTTAAGACAGTACCCTTAGCATTACCTAGTATTCAAAAATTAAAAAGAACTCACTTTTATAAAAATTGAGCATAGATAGTGCGGCTTTAACTCCTATATTGTCTTTGACTCATTGTAAAAAGACATGCGAGCACAGCTAATATTTGATACAAACTAATCTTCAATTTAGAACAGTTTCTTCAAAATTGTGACACTAGACTTGTAAAACCACTCACCTACTTAGCAAATGTAGAACCACATGTCCACAGTTATCATGGTTTGATGACTACGACACAGAACTTCCAATTAGGGAACCAAAAATGCATCATATCATCAGGCTTTTAATTAGAAATATATTAAAAACAACAAATAGTCTAGGAAAAAATACTTGGCATTTAATTAGAACTAATTGAGCTGGAATTATTAAAATTACCTAAACCTCATCATTGTATGTAATGTGTCCAGGAATGCATAGGTGTTCAAAATCCTCCACAAGGTGCTCGTCATCATGATCAGGTATAACTAGCAAAGTAAAAAACTAGTAAGTAAATATAAAAAGGGAGAATGCATAATCTAATAAAAATTACAAGTATATGAAAAAGATATTTACCTTGCTTGCCAAACAACCAGCTACAGGAACATAACAAAGCCTTTGCATTTTGTGGCAATAGACAATTGCGGTACTTATCAAGAATTCGACCACCAATGCTAAACGCAGACTCTGAGGCAACAGTAGTGATAGGAATACTCATAATGTCACGAGCCATTAGTGAAAGTTCTGGAAAGCGACCACAATGTGATTCCCAATATTCAAGAATATCCAAGTCCATATAAGTGTTATGGTCAAACCGGGCCTCTTCTAAATACCCATCTAATTGTGACTTACTATTGATTGAAGCAAAAAATTTGACTCTCAAATGTATCAAAACCAGTAATATCAACATCTCTTACCTTCTCATTAGCACCACTACTAGATGCATTTTCAACCATATTGTGTGCTTCATAATTAGTGGCGCTTAAATATCCTTCGAAAAGGGAATATAACTTGTCACGAAGATCAATCACCATTTTTGTCCCATTAGTGCCATAAAGTCGCCTATAACTGAACTCCGCAAACTGCAACTTATATCGAGGATCTAAAATTACAGCAAATGATAGCACAATGCTGTAACAATCCTAGTATTTATCAAATTTTTCTTTCATGCTTTTTGCCATGTCACTAATTACTACATCATCATCTTCCATCTCTTCTAAAATACACAAATGAATTTTCCATACACCATGGAAGTATAAGTTGGCAATAGGGTATTGAGTGCCTGAAAAGAGAGTGGTGATGTCATAAAATGGCTTCAAAAACTTTGCTATCTTCCCAGCCTTATCCCATTCATCATCTAAGGGACAAGTGCGAAAGCTTCCATCAACAATACTCAAATTGTGAAATGCATCCCGAAATGTAAGAGCTGTCTCAATCATTAAATATGTCGAGTTCCATCTTGTTGGCACATCTTGTCGCACTTTCTTACTAGTTAAATTAGGGAGTTCTTGAAGACATTCGGCAAATCTTAACTTCCTCATATCATTGCCTCTCACATATTTAATACTTTCACGTATGTTATGCACAACATGCTCTATAATTTTCAAACCTTCTTGTACAATAAGGTTTAAAATATGAGCACCACAACGAACACGAAAGAACTCACCACTACAAGGCAAAGATGATCTAAAAGAAGGGTTTTTCTTCAAACTATTCACCAAGGTATCATTGTAAGAAGCATTGTCTAAAGTGATTGTAAATGCTTTTTTCTCAATGCCCCATTCTTTTAGAATGTTAAACAAGCTCTCTCCTAAAATCTTACCACTACAAGGAGATGGCGTATGAGAAAAACATAAAACCCTCATTTGCAACTCCCAATTTGCATCAATGTAGTGTCTAGTGAGAACCATGTACTCATCCGTTGTAGAAGATTTCCTTAAATCTGATGTTAAGCAAATCTTGCCCAGGACTAACTCTAAAGCACATTTGAGATTTTCTCTTTCTCTCTTATAGATTTTCAAAACATCTGGCTTTGCTGTATTCCTACATATTGGCTTAACATCAGGATTTAGAAAGATATGAAGCTCTCTATTAACCTCATGCTCTGCAAATGAAAATGAGTAATTATGCCTAATAATTGCCATTGCAATCTTTCACAATACATATCTTGATCAAGGGGAGGACGGTAAGGCACACTATCATTTTCTTGATGACATTTCTAAGCATGACGGCGCAAATTACTAGTCCTATTCTCCTTATCTACCGTTAAAATATTAGTACATTTTTTGCACTTGACTTTTCGATGGCCATCTTCATATAAAGGTAATATTTCAAAATCATTCCACACTTCAGAAGTCCCACTCCTACTTCTTTTGCTACCACTTGAAACTGTTTGTTCAAATTCATCCATCCCCTCGGTTACAGACATGGTTCACCTTAAAAGATAAGAAAATCAAAATGACATATAAAAGGCAACATTATTATCAATTGCACATATTAATGAGCATTTCAAATATTATTTCAATTCCATAAAGATGGTAGCATGCTTATAACTAAACACAAATAAATGGAAAGAGAATAGAAATATTGTGATTTGCAAATTATAGGACTAAAAATTATATCAACAAATTATAAAACAATAATAATGGTTGTTTTTTGTCCAAAAGAAAAAAAATTAACAAAAAACTTCAATATAGTCTGTCAATTTCACTTTGTCTACACTAACAGAACAAAGTAAACTATTGCTAGTGTTTTTTTTTTTTTTTCAATCATTGTACAAACAATCAATTTAGAATGCTAGAGACTTTAGACCTTAGGCACACTATATTACAAAGCTCTTGGTTATGAGGTTAAAAGATTCCATTAACAAAAAGTGCATGTACTATAACCATTACTACCAACACTAATAACAAAGATCAATCTGTAACTGAGTTCCATGAGAATATAGTTCTCACAGGCATTCTATCAAACACCTGGTCAGCAATCTTAAACAGCTATAATAACCATCCATAACTTTCAAAACAAAAATAAAATGCCCACATAAACCAAAATACGAAAACCCCAAAAAAATCGTGGTCAGCAACAATCACAAAACAAGAAACAAAAAATAAGAAAACCTCAAACCCAAATTTTTTTTTGTCTCTGAAAACCCCAAACCCAAAATTCTCAAAAACTTTAACTTAGAAATCAACCCTAGAATTGAGTGACTTACCTGAGAAATTTGATGCCTTCAACGATGCCTTCAACAACCTTCTACGCCACCGTCGAAGCTCGACCTCAAATCGCTATTCAAGTACGTTCCATCTCTCTCTAGAATTTCCTTACTTTTGTTTGGTTACTGAGAAAATCTTAGGGAAAGTGTTTAAGGTTATACTGTTTATGTAAGTTTTAGATTTTATAAGGGTTTAGTGGGTATTTATGGGTTTATTTAATTTTAAATTTTAGATGGGTTTAGTGGGTATTAATGGATTTATCTATTTAGACACATCTAATTAAATAACCAAATGGGTCTTTACCCATTTAATCCAAATATTCAAATGGGTTGGGTTAAGACTTATCCAAATAAGGTGAGTAATGGGCTGGTTCATAGATATGGATAAAAATTGTCACCCCTAATTCATAACCAATCAAACCAAAATACCTGAATCATAAATAATGCCCAAATGATTCTCCCAAAAAAAACCCCACTTTCTAAAATTAAAAATAGAACTTATGGGCGGCAGCCCTAACGGTGATGACAGAACTTGTATGGCACCCCTCAAATTTATCTTTTTGTCTCTCACATCTACTGATTATTTAGACTTACCGTCTCTCTATCGGCCTTTCTCCTTCTGTATCAGCATATTCCAAACGGTTATTAAAAGAATCTTCAAACGATGTAACGATCGTTTTCTTGTGTCTCTAAACTAACTTGGTGGCAGAAATTTGAGTGGGCAAGTTCGCACTCTGTTGCAGAGAAGATCAACAAGGAAGGGTTTTTGTTTTGGCCGTTTGTGTTTAACAAACGGAAACAACGGATGCTTTTGTTTTTAGACTTGTGGAATGAAATGCTAACATTTGGTTTTGAGTTTCTTATATTTTTATATTTATAGTGAGAGGCTTTCAAACCGTGTTGTAGACGTAAAAGTAAAAATTTTAAGTTTACTGAAATGATGTGTCGTGCGGGTCTTTTAACTTAAAGTTGTGTACGTGTTAGTATTTAAAGTGGTCTTTTTTCCCACATGGCGGCACCTCTTTAATTGTAGGAATCAATTTTCTCTCATCTTTTGCTATTATATATAGCTAATGTTTAACCCGTGCAATGCGCGGGATCATTTGAAATCTCATAAGTAGAAGAGAAATTTGGCTAATAAAATCAATTTTTAAAGAAAAAATTTGTTGCGTAAAATTCGTTAGTTATCAATTTGTTTGTTTAATTAATCCAAACAATTCCATAATTCCATTTACCAAGAAATTATTATTACTATACATTCTAAAGACTCTCAGTCATCACAACCCAAATTTTGGTGGTATTTACAAAGGATCTTGACAAATTACATAAAAATAAAACAAACATAACCAAAATACTCAAAACAAACTCATATTTCTTAGTTCATAACCGAATCAAAGGAAGAAGAAGAAGAAAAAAAAATTGTAACATTCAATTTCAACTGAAGAAAATGCTGCTTGTGGAGGTAATAGACTCCCTTGAGATCTTAAAATGGCAGATTTTGATCGAATCAGTGTAGGTGAAATAGTGGTGTTGAAGATTCGGATGGATGCATTTTGCCAACAGCAAAACTGTACCTATTCACCAAAATGACTCAATACAACATCATTTACATATCCAATAATCTAATGAGCTTATGCAGATAGCCGAACACACATAACTTAAAATAATGGTCAGCCTAGCAGGTAAATCTTCTTTGTACTCAAATCTCAACACATCATACTTCTCACTTTTCAGCAACAGAACAAGAGGGGAAAATGTATTTATTTTAATCATTTGATCATGCTGTTAAAAATGAGAGCAAATCAAGTGTCAAAGAGAAAATATAATAAAATTGTACAATAGAAATACAACTTCACATTTTGAACTTTGGTGGTATTTATGGAGGAGCCTGACAAATTACATTGAAATAAATCAAACATGCCTTTTCACTATACAACTAACCCAACCAAAAAACTTAAATAAAAACTAACTCATATTTTTTAATTCATAACCAAATCAAAGGAAAAAAAAAAAAAAACTGTAACATTCAATTTCAACTTAAGTAAATGCTGCTTGTGGAGGTAATAGACACCCTTGAGATCCTAAAATGGCAGATTTTAATCAAATCAACACAGGTGAAACAGACTAGGCACCATCAACTGGTGTTGAGGAGCCGGATGGATGCATTTTGCCAGCAGCAAAACTGTACCTATTCACCAAAATGACTCAATAATGCATCATTTACATATCCAATAATCTAATGAGCTTATGCAAATAGCCGAACACACATAACTTAAAATAATGGTTAGTCTAGCAGGTAAATCTACTTTGTACTCAAACCTCAACACATATTACTTCTCACTTTACAGCAACAAAACAAAAGGGGAAAATGTATTTATTTTAATCATTTGATCATGCTGTTAAAAATGATAGCAAATCAAGTGTCAAAGAGAAAATATAATAAAATTGTACAATAGAAATACAACTTCACATTTTGAGATACACTTTCAAAACTACATTAGAGATTCCCAGTTGAATGGAAACTATCTGCATCAATAGTTTTTTTTTTTTTTTTTTTTTTTTTTGGACTAAGGTAGTTCTATAGAATTAGAATTTAGCATTAAATTAAAATTTATTCTAGATTTTCCACCTTATCAATTCCATAATGTTTTCCAAAGAACTATCTTTCAAATTGAAATCATGAGTTTCATTTTGATCATTGAAGAAAATGCAATTCCTTTTATACCCAGTAAACTCTTCAGCCAAAATCAATAAAAAGCAATCATTACCCAAAACAAAAAATCAATCACCCAAGCTTTTCTCCAACTCCCATCGACCCCACTCTTCATCCAGCTTATACAAACATGGCAGGTTTATATAAATGAAACATTACAAATTTTGAATCACCACCAAACAAACACTGGTGGGGAAAAAAGCAAGAGACTGAAATACATATATAAACAATGTTGTCCCAATCTGCAAGTATATTTGATCATATCTAAAAAAAATTAATAAAGTACTAATATACGTTATCGACATAGCCAATCTTTCTTTAAAAGACTGATTTTCAATTGGTAATCTTAGTCACAGTTAATTTATGAAGTTTTATACTAAAATTAAATGTTGATTAAAGAGTAATTAACACTTCAAATGTTTGATACCCCTTTGCAGCTTCAGCTTTGTGGTCATGCCACATTGGCTGCTGCACAATCTTTGAATGTATTCTACAGTGTGGAACTGAAGGAATAAGAAGTGTTCTCCAACCAATTATGAAAATTTTAAATTTTCACCTATGGTTTGTCTTTTGTAATAAATAAAAGTATCACGCACATTGTGCGGGTTATAAGCTAGTTATATATAAGAGCCAGAGTTAATAATTGGAAATTTTAGACAAATTAAGTTTTATATGGATCATGACTTGGCTATTACAAACCCTTCATTTAATCGAATAATCCTTCCTCTTGAACTTTTTCTTAACACTTTCATGAAAGCCAAATCATAAAGAAACAAAACCACCAAAATTTTTTTAGGATTTGCTTCAAAATTACCCATAGATAAATTAGATTATACACACACCCAAGTTATGGAATTCATGAAGCTTTTCACCCATTATTATGTAATCTTCTATTCATAAAATAAATGAATAAAATTAAAGCATCTATAAGCACTCAATCCAAAACACTAAGACATACACAATAAAAACAAAAGAATTAAGAAAATAAACAAAGCTAACCACAACAACATTAAAAAAAAAAAAAAAAAAAAAAAGCTGCCAATAAACTAAGCCTATTAGCCTGAGCAGTACAAAAATTAAAAGAAACAAAGTCTAATAGAACAATTTTGAAATATATGAGAAATTATTATTAACGCAAAAGGAAAGCATAAGATGCTCCAAAAAAATAAAACAAAAGCAAAATAAGCATTCTAGTAAATTAGAGATATATATATCAATAAAAAAATAATAGTAAAATTAAATATCAAAAAGGAAAACTACAAAGGCAAAACTTCATCTATTATTACCTCCAAATCATGTCACTCTGCACTCTGCAAGCACTTATGTAAAAATGAAAACAGAATTTGACCTTTCAAATTAATTCATTAACTCTTATTGAAGGATTATAAATGGTCTTATCAGTGAGAGGACCCTTTGTAGCATTAAGTAGTTAGAAATGAGAAGTTAAAGACTTTAGATAAACTAAAAAAAAAAAAAAAGAAGAAGAAAGATTTAGTAATCCCTTTGCATGTAGCCATCAACAAAACATAATCAATTCAAGAAACTAAACAAAACAGAGCTCAAGAAATTGGGGGGAAAAAAAAAGAAGGAAATTAAGGAAAAATGTAGCCAAACCTTAAATCTTGATTGAGTAATGCAACAAAATAGTATTTAACAAAGTCTTAAAAGAAAGCTACAACCTATTAAGGAAATCAACCCTTAATGGACACATATAATAAATATAACCTCTATTAGCAGAGAAAGTAAAACCTAATATATGACCCTTTCTTTTGATTCAAAATGTTGTATTGCTAAAGCACATCCCTAAGATTCCATTAATCAGAGCAGCCTAAAACAGCAAAACCTGCAAACATTGAAAAAAATAAAATGCTAAGAAAAATCAACCATTATTGAACGACGAACATGTTTTTTTCTACACATATTCAAGGACTACACCACATGATGCCACCCAAAAAAAAAAAAATAGGGTTACGATAAATCAAGAAGAAAGCATCAAAATAAAGTGTATAACACATCAAGTAACAAAATGCTAACCTTGGGTATCGGTGCTGCAGAAAAGAAGCGAAACAAAATGGGTGTCAAATTAACAATTGGAAGGAGGGAGAGGTTTTATTTGACCGTTTTTTCTTTTACCAACTGCCTATCCCTATAAATGCAAACCATCTAATGACTTAGATTGTCCCTGATGACATTTTGCACCTTTGTTTAGTATTATCTCTTATTTTCTATTTCAAAGAAGGCAGTAAATAATCAAAGAATATAATAATTCCAATTTGGAAAAGATTATAATGTTAGTAAAGTAGGAAAAACAAAGATTATAATCTAAGGCCAAAACATTGAAAGAGAGAGAAAAACATCTAGATTTTAATTCAAATTCGAATAACAAAAAGTAGCAGTAAGAATGTGAAATAAGTAGAAGGGAGAATTGGATGAAGAAATCAATTTGTAAAGACAGAAGCTGGCTAAAACATGCAAATCAAAGCCAATTGAAACGGGAATAGAGTAAATGAACAAAATGTAAAACAAAGTATGAGATAAATAAAAAGAAAATCAGCATTCAAGCAAACTATAATAATAAAGATCCATGGACAAATCAAAAACATTAATCGAAGACAATTAGTGAATTAGTGGATCAATAAAAGTACATAGATTATAGTTGTTCTTTGGTCTTTCAGGTGGAACCAAGAATGAAAGACGTTTGTATAATATATTTTTTGCTTTTAAAATAAAAAGATTTTTTCTAAAGATTAACAAACTAATCGAAACGTTAATGTGTACACCACACAACAGTCTTTAGGAATTAATCCCTAAATATTCAACAACATAATTTAAGCAATATATTGGCTATTTAATTAAATTCAATAAGGGGGAAAAAAACATAATTTACCATTAAAAAAAATTCATTGATTCTTTATAACAAATATACATTCCTTTAAACAAATATACAATCAAACGGGGAACATGACTTTTTAGCACAAACATTAAAAAGCTTTTAGACTTTTTAGTTTCAGGTAATAGATGCGCAAAGCAGCAACATTGAGAAATCAACCATTATTGAATGGCAAATGTGTTTTTTCCTACACATTTTCAAGGGTTAAACCCCATGATGCCACCCTAAAAAAAAGTAGAATCAAAGTAAAGAGTATAACACATAAAGTAACAAAATGCTAACCTTGAGTATAGGTGCTGTAGGAAAAGAAGCAAAACAGAGTGGTGCCGTTTGTTTGAAGATGTGGCAATTTAGGGCTTTTATTAAGTGGTGTGAAACGGTTTAAGTTGTTAAAAAATATATTTATTAATACTTTCAAAAATGATTTATAATTGTATTTAAAATTTTAGATATCAAAGAAAAAATGGGTTTTTCATTTTTTGGTAGTGGAGAGAAAACAGTAAAGAGAGAGGAGAGGCAGCAATTCAAAGGGCTTGAAAAGTCATTAATTAAGTAAACGAACGTTCAGAAGAACAAAGATTAAAAAAGTGATAGGGGTCTATATAGGATGCATTTGTGATTTGGTTTTGTCAAGTTTGAAAAGCTTTCACTATTATGCATTTGTGAATGTAGATCATCTAATGGCTTAGGTTGTCCCTAATGACATTGTACACCTTTGTTTAGTATTATTTCTAAAATTCTATTTCAAAGAAGGCAGTAAATAATGAAAGAATTCAATTCACAATTCTAGGGTTCTGCCATTCTTGACCATGCCGTAAGAATTAATATTCACAACAAAGCATCTAAAGAAAGGGAATAAACATCCGATTTTCAATTCAAATTCAAACATAGAGAATTGATACGTACCTTTCGTCGGTCTGTGTTTAGTTTCGATTATGTTGGTCATGGAGTTGCGCCGATCTTTATCTCCGTATCTCAAATCCCTAAATTGACAGCAAACCTAAAGAAGATAATAGGGTAAGAGATTAAACCAATTCTAACCCGTCTATTTGCATAAATTAAACAAAACTACTCCTAACCAAAAAACCTAAATCATAACCAATCAAACCAAAATACTTGAATCATAAATAATGCCGAAATGAATCTCTCAAAAAAAAACCCCACTATCTAAAATTAAAAACAGAACATATGGGCTTTGTGTGTGTGTGTATATATATAAAAATTAAAATAAAAAAAAAACGGTTAAAGCAAAATAAACAAAAGGCTTGCAACTAAAAATACCTAGCGATACAGAGAGGGAAGGAGAAAGTCCCCGATGGAAAGTTCAGACTCACCCTCACTTCCACCTCTTCAGTGCAAATCCATATACACACAGATCAGAATAGCGTGTTTCAAACCAACAAACATACGAAGAAAGAAAATCCAAAAGGAAGCGAAAAAAGAAAGAAGAGAAACCTTTGATCACACGATTCTCCACTGGATCGCAAGCTTTTTTTTTTTTTTTTTCCTTCCCTTTCTCTGTATTGCAGTATCGCCTGGTTGTCTAAGTTTGGCATGGGATGGTGATGGCCGGCCGTACGAATCTTCACTGGATCGCAAGCTTTTTTTTTTTTTTTTCGTCCTTCCCTTTCTCTATGCCGCAGTATCGGTAGGCGTTTTCTTTTAGAGAGAAAAAATGTTTAGCGGAGACTGATGAAAAGAGATGGCTGGGTTTTTTTTCATTGCAACGTGTTTTTTATTTTATTTTAACCAGGTTTTTTTTTTAATATACCAAAAAAAGCAGTCAGACGGTGTTTAGCTTGCAAAACAATATAATGTATCAATTTTTAAAGTGAAACGTGTTTGAATTTTAGATAGGCAGTTATCCCATTTGTCAGCACCTCTTTAATTGTAGAAATCAACTTTCTCTCAGCTTCTACTATTATATATAATACTAACTTATAACCCACACAATGTGCAGGACACTTTCATTTATTACAAAAGACAAATTGTAGGTGAAAATTTAAACATTTTATAGTTAGATAATACCAAAAGAAATATTTTAAAAAAATAATAAATAAATAACTTGCAAAGAAAGAGAACTATGAAATCTAATCTTGAAATTTCTTGTTCATTCAACAAAATTTGAAATAGACCAAAAAAAAAAAAAAAATCGTCTTTTTTCATCACACATGGCACTCAAGCACATCAAAGAAAATGATGTTTTTTTTTCTTTCTTTTGACTCCAAGAGTTAATTATTTCAAGCATGTTCCAAATTTCCGAAAAGATATACAAAATAAATTCAGGGTTGTCCAAGAGAGAAAATAGGTGTATTTGTACTTGCTAGAAGCAAGTATCGGTGTCTTCAACTAACAATAATTAATAATCAAAATATCATGAAATTAAAATCATATAGTAGTAATCTATGAATTACATCAAACTACAGTAGTAAGTAGTCTCACAGAAACTTTAAAAAATTAATTAAAAACAAAAGAATATTGCAAAATTTTAGACTATGTAAAGATAAAGTCTCTACATTCATATATACAAAGTCATTCTATCACTTTAACACCACAAAAAATACCATAACTCCATATACTGTTAGACAATTTTTCTGTAGAAAATAAAAACAAATAAATTGAATAGTTACTTCATAATTCAATAAAAATATCCTCAATGTACAACATAATAATCCCATACATTCTTGAAGACTATACTGTCATCAATCAAATACAATTAGTTCATATTAATCTTCTCCAAAAATGGCTAAATCCATCAACTCCTTTGGCTTTGGAACTGAACAATGTAGTTAGTGAACCATCCAAAACCCCATGAACCATGGCTACCCCTTCCCTTTTTCTTGCTAGCAAACTCAAAGCAGAGTCTCTAGCAAATGCAAAACTCAATCTCTGGCCTTCTTACTGGAACCCCATATACCGTCCGAAAATCTATGTTACCATTAGTAGGAGCACAAAGGGAGTCATCTTAAGCATATTCAAAGGGATTTTGAACTTGAATTAAAATATCCTAAACTAATTGTCATAATACAATAACATGATATAGAGATTCTATATTAATATGAAGAAGGCAATAAGGCTAATAGCAAAACAATGATTTTTCTATTACTAAGACCCTATCCCATCTTTATTGCAACAGTTGCTACTACATCAGATGAAATCCCTACCTAAAACAAACATGCTCTCACATTCACCACAGAATTTGAAAACCAAAAAGTCCAGCAAGTAGCTACTAAGAACTTTAGAAATTATGTGTTTAACCAATAAAATGAGTTAGGAATTCTTTTAGTTGAGGATTAGAAAAAGGGGCAATGATGGCTACCAAAACTTTTGAAATAAAACCTGAACATAATTAAATCAATGAGTTTAGCATAAAACTCCTAAAAAGCAAAGAAAATAATACTATTGATAATTCGATTCTAACTCTATTTATTTAATATCATGGTGTTACCAGATGTGGTTGGTGTATTGGAATCTATTGGAGTCATTGAAATATTCTCCTCCAACACACAGCAAGTTTTTGCACAGTTTCATCATCAACTCTTGTACCTTGAAAAATTACAAAATCCATTACTAAATCTCCTTCATATCATGTTCTATTTTTTATGCATTCTAGTAGAAGTAAAGAGAGACTCGCCAAATTTTGTCATAAGCAGAAGAATTGTTAGTGTATACTGCTGTAAGATAGATTGGTAAACTGCCTATTGGGAAGATTTCTGTGACAACTACTTGGGTATCACCATAACCAATGACCCTATGGAACAATAATGGAGAATTAGGAATCAATAATCATAACAATTCATTTTGCAAGGAAAATAAAAAGGATTTTTTTTGTTTTTTTGTTTGCTAATAATACTTACTGTAACAGCATCTATTTCATTCCCTCCAATTTCTCCAATCATGAATATGGCTAAATTAAGTTTCTCAGCACAATCTATCAAACACTAAAGAAACAATAAAGAAAAAAAGAGAAAATGTAAATAATAAATTTAACTTTGTATTAAAAGCTTAATTCAAATGATAGGCTAACTATCAACATTGTGATAGATCCCAATGAAATATGTTGACATCCAATCCAGTTGAACATTGAGAGAGCTTCTAGTAGCTAGCTATGAAATATTCTTTTTTGCAAGAAATATGTCCGTTATATTTGTTGTTTATGCAATACAATTTATATTCTAGGCATATTTGTTGATAGATCAATTAGGTATTTGTTAGTTATATTATAGGCATGTAGTTTATACAATACAATTAAATTTTAGTAATGGCATATTACAGACCTTAATGACAACACCTTAAATCTGCCAGGTTTAAAATGGTCTAAAGGAATGTATATGACACTGATTGAGTTACTGGTTAATAAGAGAAAGCATTGCTGATAGCTCAAAGGAACTTTAATCTGCTTATAAGTGGAATATAAGATCTTTTATATACTTAGCAGTGATTAGCAGAATCACTTACACACCTGCTAGGGAAGCCATCAAATTGGATGTGGATGCCCAAGATTGATGTACTAATCTAAATAGATAAAAATGACATAGAATGTTGTTAACAATTGAAATTGGCAATTAGTTATACGTAATAGAACTTTTTAAAAACACTGGTAATAAACACGCATAATAGAATGAACACATATTCATTACAGAACAAACAACATCAAAACTAAATTGCTGAGAACAGAAACTTAAATATCAGCACAATGTTCAATATTATACTAATTTGATCCCAACAACATCTTTAAGATTAGTTACATATAACTGTTTTCAATTCCGTTGATTTACAGTAAAGACCCAAAACTGTAACCAATCTTTTTGTAATTTTCATAATCTATAAAAATGTCCAAGTCCAGTGAGGGAACAAACGGTGTTCTATATCTACGTCGTAAGGTTTTTTTTTTTTTTTTTTTTCCCCTCCTTCTCTATCTATGTATCATAGGTTTTTTTTTTTCCTTCTCTGTCTCTTTCTCGTAAGTTTTTTTTTTAGTATTGCAGGCCTTTGCTGTGTATTTCAAGAGTTTAGTTTTTTTTTTTTTTTTTTGGAAAGAACTATAAAACAAAACAGGGTTTTAACATTGTGAAACAGTATAATTTATCACTTTTTAATATAAGCCTATGCACCATAGAACTATGTTAACCACAATATCAAATTATAATAATTACAATACAACTTAAGAGATGAAATGCAACAAAAAGTAAAGTACACCAAATCAAGATTAAAGCATAATTTTAACAATTATAGCAAAAATATCAACTACAAATCAAGAAGGTAATCAAGAATATATATGTACATCTCGAAGTGGCTAGGATCAAAACATGCACATATTTCTAATTTAAGCTTCTATTAAGGTTACCTAAATTGGTAACATTGTGGAAAAAAATATATAGTGTCTTCCAAACTTAAGACTGTTACTATTCAATATTCATCTCTTAAGAAAAAGGAGAAGAAATGCATGATTGTGTTTCTTTTTATCTATTTTAAAAACATCATTGACAAATACCCAAAACCAATTAACCCAAATACTTTAAACAAAAGCAAACCAAATGTGACACAAATATCCTAAACAAAGCAGTGATAAATCTACAATAGCACATGAGAATAAAAAAAATCATTGACAACACAAAACATGGCAGGTTTATTTGAAGTGAACAGCAAGAAATCTGAATGTCTAATAAAATCAAACTATTTTATATATAAGTACTCAATTAGGGATAGTAAAAATAGGGAAATAGTGTAAGAGAGACTACAGGAAAAAGTTAGAAATAGGGATGAAAGGAAGTTGATAACAGTTTCTAATTTCGACAGCAAGAATCAAGATTAATTACACAAAGGTTCCTCAAATTTATTAAGCTTTACTTCAAAATTACAGAAAGAGATATATTAGATTATACGCACACCCAAGTTATGGAATTCATGAAACTTTCCACCCATTATTATGTAATCATCTATTCATAAAATAAATAAATAAATAAAAGTAAATCATGTATAAGTACTCAATAAACTGAGCCTAATAGTCTGATCAATACAAAAATTAAACAAAAACCAAGTCTAATAGAACTCAGGCAATAGGGATGAAAGGAAGTTGATAACAGTTTCTAATTTTGACAGCAAGAATCAAGATTAATTACACAAAGGTTCCTCAAATTTATTAGGCTTTACTTCAAAATTACAGAAAGAGATATATTAGATTATATGCACACCCAAGTTATGGAATTCATGAAACTTTCCACCCATTATTATGTAATCATCTATTCATAAAATAAATAAATAAATAAAAGTAAATCATGTATAAGTACTCAATAAACTGAGCCTAATAGTCTGATCAATACAAAAATTAAACAAAAACCAAGTCTAATAGAACTCAGGCAATTACTAAATATTTGATTTAACCAATGTCTGTATTAGAAATTTAGAACAATAATATAGTGTTTCTACCTTCTAGGTATCACTGAGGCCACTTTCTTCCATAATATTGGTGGAACCTATAGTTGTTACACTCCTCCATGGATCTCAATCAAAAAATACATTTGAGTAGTTCAAGGCATTTTAAATATTACAAGAATTAATTAGTCAGACTTAACAGAACAAATGACAAATATAATAAATGAGCAAGTAAAACCTAATATGTGACCCCTTCTTTTGATTCAAAATGTTGTATTGCTAAAGCACATCCTGGGAATTCCATTACTCATCTATAGAAAATCAACCCACTGCCTTCTTTTTATCTCTTCATTGGGTTGCAAAGCAAAATTCTCAATAAAAATTAAGAACTAACACCAAAGGGTGGGGGTGCACGCACATATAAAGAATTATGTGAATTATAAAAATCAACAGTTACGGTACATGAAACACTATGCTAGAGATCACAAACTAAATATACAAAACAGGCTTGAAATTGAGTAAAACCTCACAAACACAAATAAGTCAAATTGATTACAAAGCATAGTGAACAAAAATTTGAGGAGAATTCTAGCCTTCTATAAGGTTGCTGGAAAAAGGGTAAAAAAAATATTAAAGCAATTCCAAATTTCCAACAATTTTATGGACTAATCTATAAAAATAGAATGATATCACATAAATTAAGCTAGAAGGTGCAAAACAATGAAAATATATATCAATAGAGAAATAATAATAAAATTAAATATCAAGAAGAAAAACAACAAAGGCGATTAGACAAAATGCGGTTCAATCTGCAAAAACCCAGTAATTAACATAAAAAATCCAATAATTTTACTTATAAAAATCATAAATAACTGTACTGTCAGTAATCAACGTATTTTATTTTATTTTATTATTATTATTTTTTTCATTTTGAGAACGATTCAACAAAACATAGATCTGCACAAAGCATAAATCAATTCAAATTTGAGGGTCTAACAAAAAAAAAACACAAACCTAACAAAAATCTGCCAAACAAAAACAAAATTTAATCAATACAACAATCGAACAAAACAGAACTCAAGAAATTGTAAAAATAAATGGGAAATTAGGGAAAAAGGTAGCCAAACCTTTTGGATTTTTTTTTCCTCTGTCTGTTGGTCTGGAACGGAACATGCAAACAGTAAAAAAGTGGGCCAAATCATTAGAGAGAGTATCCGAAAGAGGGAAATTAACTACGCTATTCTGACCTTGTGTATGGAGTTGTAGAGAAGAAACAGAATAGGACGGAAGAGTAGATCTCAATTACAGTGACTTTGAAGTTTTCATTGGAAAGTGATGCGGCTTATTTCACCATTAGCGAGTAACATAATCATTCCGATTCCGAAATCTAGGATGTGAACAATTGAGGGAGAAATACATTGAAATCGGAACATTCAAAGTAGAGTACTAACACCACCTATAAACAAAAGCAACATATTCATCCAAAGAGCAAATGATAAACCCTAGATTCGACAAAAATGAAAAAAATCAAAGTAGATCTAAGCGATCTAGAATCTAATCGATTCGAAATTGGTACCTGGTTGAACTTAAGGGCGTGCAGATGAGAATGTCAAACTGAAAAGCAAAGAGAAAAACTTAATTAAAATACCAAAATCGAAAACAATCCAATCAAAATATCAAAACCTAATCATAATTAAGAAATAAATTTAAATTGAAGATAAAAACTTACCGGTGAAAGAAATTAACAGACAGTTAGATGAAGAAATTTGACAGGAAAGTGAGAGACATCTTTTCATTCTTGATTGCAACTTGTGGAAATATTTCAATGGGCTTCTGTTTTTTCTTTTTCATCGACGGGAAAAATCTTTTCTTTTGGCCGTTTGTGTTAACAAATGGAAAGAATGGATGATTGTGTGTTTTGGGTTTCAATTTGTAGAGCGTGCAGTTTTTGATCTCTCGATCTCTCTCTCCTTCTCCGTTCTCTACCTCTTTATTTCTCTGTCTCTCTTTTCTCTCGGTCTCTCTCTCCTTTTTTTTCTCTGTGTAGCAATCTTTCTTTTTCCTATCTTAAGCAATTAATTTCCTTTTATACCAAGAGGGCTCTAAACAGTGTTTTAACGCGGTGAAAAATTATAATTTATCGCTTTTATACAGTGTTATAGCGTTACCAAACAATATAATGTATCATTTTTTAAAGTGAAACGTGTCTAAATTTTAGATTGACACTTTTCCTATTTGTCTGCACCTCCTTAATTGTAGGAATTCACTTTCTCTCAGCTTCTGCTTATTATATATATATGTAGATATATAGATATAGATATAGACTAGTGTTTAACCCGCGCAATGCGCGGGATAATTTTACATATTAATGAACTTTGCATCCAACATAAACTTAGTTATCATACTTCCACTGCATACATTTAAACTTAAATAATGTAGTATATTTAAGCATATAGTGTCTAAAAAAAGAATTTGACTTTAAGCAATTAAAGCTTGACTTATTTTGAGCATCTTGTCAAGCTTCTATCGTATAAAAAACACATTTATAAAATTTATACTTGGATTATGGCTTCCGTAGCGCACTCTGCACTGCAGTGGAGTGCTCTACGATTTTGCTTTTCAATACTTTGCCCTTTACTAATTTGCTAACAATTTGCAAAGGTCATTTTATTTTTGAAGCATTTACTACTTCAAGCAAGAATCTACAAAAAATAATACATAGAAACAAATTAACCTAAGTAAAAAAAATTAAAAATTAAAAATTAAAAATTAAAAACCACATATAAGGTTGAAACACACCAATTTTAAACTTACATGACAATTTCAAATAAGAAATTTGCTATTCCTAGGAACCACAATGAATCACATCGAACTAAAACTTGCATGACAATTTCAAATACTAAATCTACTGATAAGTAAAATTATAGCATGCAAGGCGTTCCAGATTTAACCCGTCGGCTTTGCTTGTGGAATGGAGCCTACAGCTTAAGCTGAGGGGATAAGTTATGGGAAAAGCTAAAAACCCTAAAGCTAACGGAAAGTGGTAGGGTCCTGGAAGAGAGTCCGTGAAACACACCAAGGGGCTGACACCATCCAGAAGCTAACGTCGATATGGCTGAAGGGAATAAGATAAGTTGATGATCCTGAAACTGACGGTTCTAGTGAAACCTTGCTTGGCCACCACGCATGAGTATATAAGGAAATAACTTGTATCCCACGCTCAATTTTAGTCTCCTACAAGGAAAGGATTCCATAATATACGCTCATGAGGATTCCTATAAGGAAATGATTTCTAGTCCAAGGAAGAGATGGTCAACCCTCTACCACTATAAAAGCCTCAATACCCTCACAAATCAAGGTACGCATAATTGACCTCTCTCTAGCACTCTAGAATTGTAAGAAGTTCTAACTTGACCTTTGGAGGGTATTTGGCCGGCACCACACCGGTGCTCTCTGTTAAGTCTTCTCTTTGTTTCGTGCAGGTGACGTTTTGAGTGTGCGAGCATTGTGTAGCTCACTGGTGATATTTTCAGCATCATCATCTACCATTCCTAGTAGGACTGAGCAAGGACCCGGCCCACCCGAAAACCCGACTCGACCCAACCCGACCCGATATGGTTTGGGCGGGTCTGAGAATATTCGGGTCGGGTTTCAGGTCTTAATTTCGGGTTATTTTCGGGTCGGGTCGGTAGTCGGGTCATATAAGTACGTTAGGCTAAACCCAATTTTTGAAAAAACAAAAATCCCAACACTCCGTTGTTGTTCTCTCCACCTCCCTCAGCTCTTCGCCTCCCTCAGAGACTCTGTGTAAGTCATTCGACTGCTTGTGTGTGTGTGATAGTGTTTTGTGTTTGGTTTTAGATTTTGGATAGTGTTGTTATGTTTGTGTGTGTGTGATAGTGTTGTTGTGTTTGTGTTTTTGGAAATGTCTTCATCGAGAAAAGAGAAGGACCCGATTCTATCTGGGTTTTTTTACATATATTCTATCTGGGTTTGTGGCTAAAGCCTTCAAGTTTCAATTTTTTTTTTTTTTGCTTTCTGGGTTTACTCTCTCTTCACTCATTATACACACCCTTGGATTTTCCTGCAGTTTGTTGTTCTCTCTTTGAACAAGAACAAAAACAAAAACCCAGTTGGAGTTTTGTAGTTTCAAACTGCCAGATCTATCTCTACAGTGCTAGGTATGTGTAGTTCTTGTTTTCTCTATGCTTTTCACTCCAATGGGTGTTCCGGGTTTTGCTAAAGATAAGATTTTTTTTGTTTCTTGAGTTTACTGTAATGGGTTTTGTTTCTTCACTGTCTTTTTTGTAATATTATTATTATTATTATTTGTAATTTTCTCAGTTTTGTTGTTGTTGGTTTTTTTTTCTTCAGCTAGTAAATCGTCGATTCTTTGTCTATTTGTGACCCCTGTATGTTCTATAACCCTTTCTGTGATAATAACCGTGATTTTACTGATATTCTGTGCTACACATTAGGAAAGTATTGACTATTGATGAAAGTTGAAAAGAATCTAATGGCAACATCTTGTTGAAATTCATACACAATGTACTGTAATGCATTTATTCCTCACAGAGAATTCTTTACAATCTACTTTCACAGACTTGTGGGGAGTGGTAAAAAGTTATTCGATCTCAATATTTATAGGGCCTTGTTTTCTCAATTTATTATAACTCATTTATTATTTGTGATTTAAAAGTGGTTTGGTTCATATTTATTACATGTGTTTTGTCCACATCTGTGGGCATTAGAATCTGTTTTCTAGTGTGCTTATGTGGACTTTTGCTGTCTTCTTTGTCCTGTATTTATGAGAACCTTTATGGAATCTTCCATTACAAAATTCAGTCTCACATGAATAAGATACAGTTTTTTCCTGTCAAAGATAAAAGATTATTACCTTCTGTTCTATTGTCATTGTAGTTGATAATTGATAGTATTTGTTTTGTGGATAGATTTTGATTAAATGATTATTATAAGACTTAGTTTGTTGAGTGCGTCACAACGGTATCTTGCACTCAGTTGTGATATAAGTCCAAGATCCTGCCCTTAGCTTGAAATCTTTACATTTGACATCATGTTGTGATCTTATGTGTAATCATTGCCGAGATGTGTGCCTGTTTCAATAACTTTTTCCAATGCAACTTTTGACATTTTAACACTGCTCATGAGTCTCTGTCAGTATCCTTTTTCAATTTCCTTAACTAGTGTTAAAGTCTTCTAAATTTTCAACAATTTTTTTGATAATTGTTACTTCCAAGCTGACTCTCCTGTGATTGGAGAGTATTGTTTCCTAGGTAGAATACTTGTGAAAAAATCGTATCCTAGGAGGAACTTCACAATTTGAAAACAATGTCACTACTACATGTACTAGTAAAAATGGAAAAGCAACAAGGAACAGTAAAACAAAACTAGCTTTTTATGTGTTAATGTGTTTTTTGTTTTTGTTTTTTTTTTGGGTTGAAAATTTTGATTTGAGGGATTAAAGTTAGTACAATGAGAGTGAGTATTTTTTTTTCTTTTTTTTCTCTAGTCAGGTTTCTAAATAATGCATATTGATATTTGTTTCTAACCCTTGGTTTAAGGGCTGTTACTTCCACAGGGCCAGCCTGCAGTTTCTTTGCCCTCTGATAACTTAAGAGATTGGCATTCCTCTTTATTCTCTTAATCAATTGGATTTAGTCACTATACAAGGAAATAGCCTGCAACCTGCAGTTTCTCTGTCTAGATTTTGTTTTTACAGTTTTTAACATTTTGTCTGATCTGACTATTTGGGTGTTTGAGTTTCTGTAATGGGTTTTTTTGTTATTTAACATGGGTATTTGCGGTTCTGTACAAGGTCTTTTTTTTCATGCGTGCTAGTTGTTTAAGGGAATGAATGAACTGTTTCTTATCTCTGTTTTGTGTGGTACTAGGTCATGGATTCAATGGAGCCTACACAACCTGATGTTGCCACTACAAGACCAACCATGAGAACTCCTCGTCCACCGCAGGTGATATCTTCTTCTAATCCTAATAAGAGAAAATCACCATCAACGGCTTGGGACCACTTTGAGAGGTTTATAGATGAGGAAGGTAGAATTAAGGCAAGATGTATATATTGTAGCAAAGAGTACATGGCTGATAGCAAAATTTATGGGACATCTAATTTAAAAAACCATACACCCATTTGTCCTGAATATCTTAATGAATTGCATGATAGACAAGACCCGTTGTCCAAGGATGTAGAGGAGGGAAATCTAGTGCCTAGGACTTTTACAAATGTTGTGGGTAGAAAAGTTCTTGCTGAAATGATCATATTGGATGAGCTTCCATTTAGGTTTGTAGAGAATCAAGGATTTAGAAGGTTTTGTAATGTCTTCCAACCTAATTTTAATATCCCATCTCGCTTCACGGTAGCTAAAGATGTGAGTCGAATTTATTTTGAAGAGAAAGATAAGTTGAGAAATGCCTTGAGAGGCCGTAGGCTTTGCCTTACCACTGACACATGGACTTCAATACAAAATTTTAATTATATGTGTCTTACTTGTCATTTTATAGATGATGATTGGAAGTTACATAAAAGAATTTTTAATTTTTGTATTGTTGATAACCATAAGGGAAAAACCATTGGCAAAATGGTTGAATCTTGTTTAGAAGAGTGGAATATTGAGGGGATTTTCACCTTGACGGTGGATAATGCTTCCTCAAACGACGTAGCCATTAGTTACTTGAAAGAAGCTACTAATATGTGGAAAGGTACTGTTTTGGGGAATGAATTTATTCACGTGAGGTGTTGTGCTCACATCTTGAATCTTATTGTGATCGATGGCTTAAAACATCATAATAAGTCAATTGATAGGGTGCGTCATGCGATTAGATATGTGAAAGCTTCTCCAAATAGGTTACAAACCTTCAAGAGGTGTGTGGAGAAAATGAAAATAGAGTCAAAGGCTATTCTATGTTTGGATGTGACCACTAGATGGAACTCCACCTATAAAATGTTGGAAAATGCCGAAAAGTTTGAACATGCATTCAAGCGGATGGAATATGAAGATCTTGATTATATTCTACACTTTCGGGATGGGGACTATGATAGGAGACCTCCAAATGAGGATGATTGGGAGACTTGTAGAAAATTTGTTAAGTTTTTGAAACTTTTTTATAATGCCACAAAGAGGTTTTTGGGTTCCTTGTATGTAATATCAAATGCTTTCTTTGATGAGATATATATGATTAAAAGAAAGATAGATCTCTTTTCTAGGAGTGAGGACCATTTTTTGTACTCAATGGCAAAAACAATGAAAGAGAAGTTTCACAAGTATTGGGGGAGCGGGGAGGGTTCATCAAAGAAGGGAAATGTGCTTTTGTATGTTGCTGTGGTGCTTGATCCTCGAAAGAAGTTGGATTATTTGAATTATTGTTTATCAAATTTGTATGGGGAGAATGTTGCTAAGGTTATCATTGACCTTGTGGAAAGTGTATTGAAACGCTTGTATGAGCATTATAATTTAACTCATTCATCATGTGTGTCTATACAAAGTGCGAGTGAGTTATCAAGGATGGAAGGTGTTGGTGTTGATGTTGATGATGATGATGATGATCCAGACAGATTTATTGCCTTTCAATACAAAGCTTTTAGGCAAGGAAAACAACCTGTTGGGTGTATAGATGAGGTTGCAAAATACTTGATGGAGAATATTGAGGGGGAAAATGACAAAACCTTTAATATAATGGCTTGGTGGAAGTGTAATACTAATAAGTATAGTATACTATCTCGACTGGCATGAGATGTGTTGGCTGTACCTGTTTTTACTGTGGCTTCTGAGTCGGCATTTAGTACGGGAGGACGTATACTAGACCCATTCCGTAGTTCACTTGCCTCTGAGATGGTACAATCTCTCATATGTACTCAAAACTGGCTTCAATCTTCAGTTCAAATTTCGCTTCGACAAGCTATGGATGATGTTGAGCTATTTGAAGATTATGAAAAATGTAATGTTCTTAAAATTTATTAACTTGTGCTTCAACTAAAATTTAATATATCTTGTGTATTTAATATATCTTGTTAGTGCATTAAATGGAATTTAATATATATTGTTGTTCTAAATGTTTTGAAGCTTTTTTGGAAGCGAAGTTAGCTTCACCTTCAGCAGCATCATCTTCACCATCAAGTACTATTACTAATCTTGACTGATCTGCCTACATACATTGGTGAGTTTTTCTTGGATTCTGTTTGTGTTAGGATTAATTAATATGATATTAGGTTCACTGTTGAATTTTGCTACTTAAAGCTCTCATCCTTGAAGTTTTGTAAAAATTAGTCATCTAAAAAAAAGGGTTTTGGAGTTATAAAAAAAAGGGTTTTGGATTTTAGGGGATATGGGTTTTGTTTTTTTAGAAGAGGCAGTCTCTATGACCCTGTCTATGGAATTTGCTGCCACTTCTGCAGGTTTTGTTTATACCCTTATAGTCTCTGTATCTCCACTATCCATTTTAATTTTTGTAATGACCATCATAATGACCATCTTACTTCTCTCTCTTTTTCCTGTTATTTTAATTGCCTCAAATTTTTCAGAGGGACCATTTGCATTTAGTTTAGTTCCCTTATTTATTATTCAGATGCAATTATATGTTAGGAAAGCTTGGTCTAAATTGCACTGATGTAGGACCTGATCCCGATGACATTAGTTATGGAGTTCATACAACTGTGACACACACTACATTGCAAATCATCACTGCTGGCTTCATAGTCTTCTTATTATTCCATTGGTTCTAAATGATGAAATTTATGAGAATATATAGCCACTCTTTACTATTTATTGGTTTATTTATTCATGTAGTTTGAGGATGACAGTTTGGAGTTTGCAAAGACTGTGAAGTAGTGGAATGTAAAGATTATCTCAGTGAGTATTGTTTTTCTTGATCTGGTTGGTTGTTTTGATCTTAGTTATGTTGAATGGGATATGAGTATATCGATGTCTGCGACCATTTATTATTAGGATTTGATGTGAATGTATATTGCAAATGTGCAGATTAGCAAGAATGAGCGACACCAAGATAGAACTGCAGCATTGGATGTGTGGGAAAAACTAGAAGATTTTGTGCACCGACTTTTTACCAATAGATATTTTGCTTGAAAAATCAATTATCCATATTTACAAATTTGGATGGTCTAAAAAGGAGCTTTGTCGGGTTATAAAAAAAAAAGGAACTTTGTCTTCTATTTTTGACATCATCTGCTTTAGAGGGGCAGTTCATAATGTGATTGATGATAGGAATTTTATATGGTGAATGAGGTAGAAGATGGTTAGTCTCATCACTCTATTTTTTTATTTAGTGGCGTTAATGTTAAAATATGCTATATTTCCTCAAGTTTCATCTAGTTTGATGGTAGATTTAAAGAAATTTCTACAGTTATAGATTTTTCATATGGAAATTTCATTGATGTATGCCTAATAGGTAATTAACCTGGGTGTCTGTCTGTATGGGATTTCTGTAAGAACTTTCAGTGAGGGTAGTATTGCTCAAAAGACTTTACATTCATTTTTAATTGCTACCTACAACATTATGGTACATAGTAATGCATTTAACAAGAAACGACCCACTTAAGGCAAGGATAGGAAAATCTAAACAGTCAAACAAAGTATCTAAAAGCTGAACTAGAGATGACCCAATAGCAAACTTCCCGTTTAACAAGCGGCAGGAAAAAAAAAAAAAATGTCCAACTCGAGACCCGACCTGAGACCCGAAAAACCGACCCAGTTACAGACCCGAATTTTCGAGTCGGGTCGGGTTTCAGGCAGAGAAATCCAATTTATATCGGGTCGGGTTTCGGGTCACAGTAAACCCGACCCGACCTGACCCAATATCAGTCCTAATTCTTAGGAACCACAATGAATCAAACCATGAGATTAGAGAAAATTTTACAACCAAAAAGTTCATAAGAAAAAAATGGTTACAGGTTTATGGAATAGAAAGTCAGAAAAATATTAGTTAGAGCCCTTGAGTTATGTATCATAATTTGTGTGACGGTTTAAAGCAACATATAAAAATTTGAAATAAAAGAGATATCTCTTAATGTTTATGTAGATTAAAATCAATTTATCATTACGGGTTTAATATTTTTTAAGTCTTCATTCCATATTTGCATTTGATCCTCTACTATGTACTTAAAATGTATTTGTCCATTTGCTTATCATTACGTACATGTATAATAGTTTGATGAATCATTTCATTCACACCCTTGTCAAGGATAAATATATCATGATTAGCAGAGATTGGTTCTCATTATTTCTTGGAGGTAATGTTAGTTAAAGATATATGTGCTAACTATTATTTGTTGATACAAGTTATGAGTCTCTTGAATGGTTTTTTTGCTGCAACTTATGAGTCTCTAAAATACCTTAATAAACACCGAAACCAACACATAGGAATCTCTTAGGAAATTAATTTATGCCACAACCTAAAAGTTATTAATTTTGTACAAAGAACATTATACTTTTAAATTTCACAATCAAAACATGCAAAATCTATGAAATAATAAACTTTGTAAAAAGAACATCATATACTTTCAAATTTCGAAGTCCCACAATTTCTACCCCTCTTTAAAAATGATAAAACAGGTAAGAGGGAAAACAAAAACCTAAAATTAAATAGAGCTTTGTAGCATAAGGCATTGACAGATTTAAATCCTAAATACACAGAAAAAAAAAAAAAGAATTTTCAAAAAATATTCAATAGAAATCGTTTAACACACAATGCACGGGGGAACATTTTACATATTTAAAATACTATCAACTTAACATAAGAATATAATATAAAATACATTAAATTTCATCCGGGTAATATAGTACATCTATTGGTTTGTTTTACTTGTAACTATAATATTTATAAAATACATTGGGATACGTTAAGCTTTAAATATTATAACATTCTATCATAACAATTCTAAAATAGAAAAACTTATTAATAAGTTGTTATTTTTTCCTCTTCTTCAATGCATTTTGTTTAGTAGCCTTGCTTCGTTTGTGAAGTATTTGAATTGGCATGCTATCATCATTTGATTTTCCTCTTCAGCAAATTGTAAATAGAGAACTGCTTTCCTCTGTTTTTCTTACAAATTTTTCTTTTGTGTCCTGCAATAATTTTCACTTAAATTAAAAGGTGCTTCAAGAATTCACAAACATCTAATAAATCCTCAAACAGTAAGTTACAATTCTCTCATAAGCAAAATTTAGATTGCTTTCATTGTACTACATTGGCTTCGAAGGTATCATGAGAAGTTCTAATATTTTATTTTTAATTTGATGAGAACTTCTTACGTACCAAGCAGGTGTGCATAGTAAATAATGTGCAGATTAGGAATTCCAAACAGAAATGCTGCTATAAAATGAGTGTGGCACAAATAATTTTAACTGAAAACATTCTAATTTTGTGAATCCCTAGAACATTTTTGGAAGTAATATTCGTTGCCAACCATATTCTGAATCTCCCTTGGTAGGACATTTACATCCAACTTCAATTTTTGTATACACATAGTCACAAATTTAGCTAAGTATACATATATACATCATGACCAGTACCATTAGTTTTTTTTAAAAAAAAAAAAAAAAGTTTATTGCATTCATAGTACTATACTGACCTTGCAAGCTAGAAATTGTCAAATATCATGAGTATTCTAATGAAAATTTATCTAATTTTAAGAAATGTTCAAAGTTGAAATTTCTCTTCCACAATAAATAGTAATGTGCCAAAACAATCAAACCATGTAAAACTCAATTTTAAGATACAATATATAAACCATATTGGATATATTATTGTCTTTAATAAAAAATAAGAATTTCTTTCACTCAGAATTTCAAGTAAATTTCTACATTATCATTCACATTCATGTCTTCATTCTAATTAATAAGTAATAAAGATGTATATTCAAGAACACTACCTTATGCAGAAAAACATAAATACTTTTAAGTTCTAACCATTCACTTTTGTAATTGTATTCTACTGTTAATCAAGCAATCATATCAAGATTATAATGAGCAATCCTTTTTATCGAGTGTTTGTGAGGTTGAAATCTTATAGGATGCAATTACTATGTTCGGAAAGACTTTTCACAATACAGCATCCCAAGGTAACAACATTCATGAAAATCCTAAGAAAAACTATAAAGACCACAAACCAAATATACAATTTTGTTTCAAAATTGTAATTAGTAACTATAGAATTCTTACATGATGAAGCCCGAGACAATAAGAGGAAAATATTAATAAAGATAACATGTGTAAGAGGAAAAGCTATGGAATATCACATTCTATGAAATGATCTCTAGACATACAAAATATCTTCACCAAATTGTTTGACTAATCAAACATTTGGACCAATGCGTCAACGATAGATGGATCAAGGTCTTTATTAACTGGACTGCTACTAAAGGCATTCATTCTATGTTGGACTTCATTTTCAATATCATAGAAATATAGCTATGCAAATTGTGGGTCCTCACCATTATTAGGAAGAAGTGTTCCAATCCTATGATGGGTTTGACCATTAAGTTTGAAAATGTAAGGGCCTCTACCATCGTTAACTCTATTATCCACCTTGCCACCCATGGATGTCATTGCAAACATTGCGTTATAACTCCTTATTTGAGTTCTGAATGTTTTAGATCGTTGTCCACCAAGAGGATCTAACTACTCTTTAAGAAGAGGAGATGTTTTTTTAAGCAAAGTCTGTTCTCTCTTCATACCATAAAATTGAACCACAATACACGCATAAATAAGAAGGTGGGCCAAAATTCCAAGGTTCAGTAGATTTTCCTATATGAATTTTAAATATTTTCAAAGACAAATTTACACTTAGCTCAATTTACTTCACCCACTTTTTTTTGGAAAATGTCATCCAATAATGTAATATGACATTTAAAAATTGCAAATCTATAGCTAAGCAATATATTGATTATCAAATCCTTTCTATTAAATAGATATATATATGTGACATGTCAATTCCAAACAGATTATATACCAGCCCAAACCCAATAAAATGGCACATTTATTCATGACCAATCTACGGTTAGATCCTATCCAAAAAAAAAAAAAAATTTGCAGTTAGAAAACATTTAGCAAAAGAATTAAAAATTAAATCTACAGTCAACTAAAATTTAACAAAAAAATAAAAAAGCTGTAAGTTAAAGAGAAGGTCTGTCAAGGCCCTTAAATTCCAACAACTGGCTCCTCTTTCATTTCCTAGCAAGTTTTAATTTTAATTTTTTGTACTCTTCCCTCACCTTCACTAATTAGTCACATAATAGATAATCTTCATTTTGATGTTGGCCCATATGCTTAATTTGAAAATAATAGTCTATGACTGTGTTAATTTGATAATCTTCATTTCGTTTCTGTTTTTGAACTTTTTGTTCTTTGTCATAAATCTATGTTTTGAAGTTTGGTTTTACTTCCCATTTGCTCAATTCCTTCCTTTCTCCCGACAACAGTTCCTCCAACGTTTTCTACCTTAAAAGTAAAACCTTGAATGTACCCATCTATTTTAAGTTCTGGTTAAGTTCTTAAAATCTCTTTTTTTAAGATTTTCTTTTCCCATAAAACGTTTGCACTTATAGTCTTATTTGTGTTGTTGTTAAGGAAATCTTTGTTCTAAATCAAAGCAATTGCAAATGGAAAAGAGATTTCATTGAACAATGAAATAAAGAGGAAAATTTAAGCTATCATACCTTTCATTTTATTGTAGAGAACTCAACGGAAAATATTAAATTAACAATTCAGATAAATGACATTTGAAAGTTTGAGAAGATATGCTAACTACCCATAAGGCGTTCAACAAAACCAAACAATGCTAACAAATTGCAGTGGACAGTATTTACGAAGTTTTTTTTGAGATAAAGATATAAATTTAATTTGATAAAAGGGAAATACATGTACAAACACTTAACAACCTTGTAAGCATAAATACAGCGGAACAAATACCTGTTCTGCAGAAAGCAAAATCTGCAACAAAATAAATATAGCCCATGGACATAGAATATAGAAATAGCAACAGATATTACAGTTTCTCTCCTGTAAACACAGATTATGCAGAAAATTCCGAACCTGTTCTGCAGAAAACAAAATATGCAGCAACAAAAATACAGCCCATGGACAACATCACAGAAACAACAACAGATATTACACTCAGCCCCCCTGTAAGCATAGATTATGTAGAAAATCCTGAACCTGTTCTACAGAAAACAGAATATGCAGCAATAAAAATACAACCATGGACATACATCACAGAAATAGAAACATATATTACACTTAGCCCCCTTGAAAGCACAGATTATGCAAAAAATCCTGAACCTGTTCTATAGAAAATAGAAGATGCAGCAACAGAAATACAGCCCATGGACATACATCACGGAAACAGCAACAGATACATCGTTTTTCTTTGGGTTCGAATAGATGCATCGTTTTTCTTTGAGTGTGGTGTTTCAAGTTTGTTTTACGTGTGTTTGTTTTTTAAGTGGGTACTTTTCCTACATGGTAGATAACTAAATCTAAATCTAAACCAATCCAACCAAGGAATTCAACCTAAATGTATGTTTTTAGACCCCAGCAAACACAACAGATTAACCTAGTTAATTAGCCAAGTTGATTACTTAGTCCAATTTCAAATCTAAGTTAACACAAACACATCATATTATTGTAAAGTGCGGAAAATAAAAAACACAACAATATGATAACCTAGGAAACCAAACCGGTAAAAACCTGGAGAGGATTTAATCTAGCTATCCTTAAGGTAAACTTGAATCCATTATGAAAGAATTCAAGTTTACACAATAGCGACTTAGACCACTAACATCCTATTGCTACCTCGAGTAGGAAACTTACTATCACGACCACATGACAACTCCAAGTCCATGGACTACTTCTTTCTTGGATTCCCAGTAAGTACAAGCACTCCCGCTTGTGTATCTTTAAGCTCTTTATTACAGCAACTGAATGATCATCAAGTTCTTGAATCGAATTCTCCTTCCTAATAATCCTAAGTATGTGTGAAGGCAAATACCTCTGGATCTCACAAAAGATTCACACACACAGCAAAAGAAGCATCCTAAAACGTGGTTAGGGTTTTCCCTTTTATACTTAGGGCAAAGCATAAACCCTACACGTCATATGGACTTAGGGCTGAGTTGGAAAATTCTGCAGAAAAACATTCTGCCCAAATTTCGATCAGTCGAGTCTAATTTTTGATTGATCGAGCCAGGCAGAATCATAATATAACTTCTGTAGCAATTCGATTCCAACTTTACATAAAACGCATACACTTTGAGCAAGTCTAAACAAAACTAAAAACATGTTTTAATCATGGTTTGCCAACAATACAAATTAGAGTTCTAATACATTAGTTCGTAAGCACTTAAAACCTAACACTAAATCATATTCAATCCCCAGATTTGAAAACGAAAAAAAATTTATATATATATAAAGCAATAAGTTTACCGATTATGGGGTAATGGGTATGCGGCCTCTCTTTGTGCAGCGTGCATGTGGTTCTGACAAAAAAAAAAAAACCTAAATTAAGATTGAAAAAGAAAAAAGTAATATCAGCGTAATATTCAATTCTATACTTATTTGATCCCAATGAAAATTTCATGGAGAACTCAAAAACCCGAAACAGAAACGAATCAAAGCTAAAATAAAATCTAAACCTATACAACAAAAAAAACTCAATAAAAAGTAACATTGCATACCCAAATCTGGAAAAAAAAAATGTACCGATGCCGGTTTCGACAATCTGCAGTTCCCTCTATGTATCCCTCTCAATCATTCTGTGTTTTAAAAACCCAAAACAAAAACAAATCAAATCTAAACCTATCCAACAAGAAAACTCAATTAAAAGTAACATTTCATACCCAAATCTAAAAAAATTTACCAGTGTTGATGGGCCATAGATTTTTCTTTCTATGTTTTTGTGGTTTCGGTGGTTTGATTCTACCTCTCTCTGTTTCTTTCTCCGTGTCTCAGCCCTCATCGTCTCTCTCTATTTCTATCTCAGCGTACATCGTATTTCTCTCTTGGCGCCGTACAAACTCTCTCTCTTTGTGACTATATCTTTCTTACGCCTTTCGTTTGTATTTTTACAAAAACTCTGTTGTCTTTCTCTCTCCGTACAGCAAGCAAGCTTTTTTTTCAAAATTATTTTATGCTATTAATTTTTTTATTTATAATGAGAGGTTTTTAAACGATGTTGTAGCATTGTCAAACAATGTAATTTATCACTTTTTAACTTAAACGTGTTTGAATTTTAGATGGGTATTTTTCCTAACATGGCAACACCTCCTTAATTGCAGGAAAGGCTTCTGCTTTTATATATAGCTAGTGTTTAACCCGCGCAATGCGTGAGATCATTTTATGTAATAGAAAACAATCAACATAACAATACATTAAAATTTGTCAAGTGAATGTTGTACAACCCCTCATTTGTCCTATACTTGCAGAAATTCTATCTATAAAGTACAATACAAAATATCACTCCCTTCATATGTTAGAATAGTTTTCATCTAGAAACAAAGTATCAAGCACATGATATATATCAAGCAAACTAACCACAAACTAAAGGTCTTTTATGTTAGTTTTTTTTTTTTTTTTTTTTTTCTTTTTTCTTTTAAGAAGCCTTGGGTTTATAGAGACGAAACATAACCTTAATTCATAGCACATACTTTGAAAACATTTTGTTTTTTTACTCCTCATTCTCCAATGACAATTGCTCTTTTGGTTTCCATGTTAATATGTCAAGCATATCACACCAATACTTGTGTGATCCAAACTCATTTAAGTAAAACAACTTCAAATTGTTAATTGCAATGGACATAATTAGAATCAATCAATCAATCAATAAACAAAACCACTAATAAGATTTTAGATGAAAAATATGAAACAATTCTCACAAAATCTAAAGTTATATATTACAATGTCCTCAAAATAAAATTTAAAAAAAAAATAATTTCGGCAAACGTACACAAAATAAAATAATAGATGCAAGAAACCATTGTTTGCAAGGGACTAAACTTAATTTTGTGGTGGGTATATATTACAAAGCAATTTGTTGGGAATTTTCTTGCATTCAACTTTATATACCTGCAAATAAAAATACAAACTAAATAAAATCACATATTTTCATGCAACAATAATTGCACAGTTCCAATGCTACCTTTTTTTAAAAAATAAAAAATAAATAAACACACACACACACACCAAATAGAAAGGAGGAAATCAAAAAATTAAAACAATAATAAATAAAAAAGATATAGACATTCCCTCACTTCCCCACTCTTTGTTTGTATTGAATCTAATTTAAGGAGATGACAGACATCATCAAATAATTTGCCACCAACAACAACTGTTTCAAAGGGGAACCCAATCTGGAATTCTTGGAAATTATTTTTAGCATTGCCACTAATCAGCTAATATTAGTCAGTTACATTCAAACTAACTAAATTCATAGATAAACTAAAGAATTAAACCTAGTATGTAAACATTATAAACCGAAAAATCAATGTGTATATAAATAATATCAAGGAAAAATACTTGCAAACTAAAGTATCTCTTAATTAGCACACAAACACAATTCAAAGAACTCAAAATTCCATTTATACACTTCTCTGATTATAGGATTAAACCTAGGGCATGAATGAAAGGGGAAAAAAAAAAAGACATACTTGTTCTAAAAATGAACAACCTGGCATCAACACATGATTTAGAAAAAATGATAATTGAAATCTTATAAGTTATAACTAATGCAGATTTGGTTCAAGGTTTTTCTGAAGGTTGTGGGTTTGAGAGAATATAGTTATTGATCCTCAAGAAGCTTACGTGATAGTAATGATTACATTGTCCTTGTTAGCTTTAATATGAATATCACGATCAATATACTCTTGTAAAAGCTCAAGCTCATCAACATTGAGAAACAACAGCTTGTCTAAAGGCATTGCTTGCATTGCTGTGACATAATAAACCACATTTTGGAATAATCAAAATCATCTAACTCAAAATGAACTTTAACATTCTGGATTATTGATTTTTTACACTCAATTTATGACAAAGTTCAACGCTAGGGGATAACCATAAGCACCAGCCCCTTTTATTACAGGGGACCCACATGATGTAAGGTCCACTTACATGGAAGATCTAGGTTCATGCAATCTCCATAGTAATTGTAGAAAAATATGCACTCTGCAGAGCTAATGTTAAACTGAACTGTTGAATAAAATTGACCTATTTTTTACTTCAAACATTTTGAGTACAGATTTAGTTCTGCCAATTTTAAAGCAACTCTACCTTTTGTAGGCACAGTCACGGTTGCACATATATATGCATCTTTATGCAGGAATAATAGTAAGATATTCACATACTCATACATAATGTGGTCAAAGAAATATCAAAACTAATTTCAAACAACCCTTTATCCATAGTGCTTCTTATTTACACACAATCTTGTACAAAGAGACATTCAATTTCTAAAATCAGTACACATCCCATATTCACCTTAAGGCTTAGATTCACTTAACAACAACAACAAAGCCTAAGTCCTAAAACTTAAATAATGTAGCCATACATAATAGAAGCTTGACACTTTGGTTTTTGTTGTGTGGCAGTTATGGTGTGTAGTTATATATGATTGTGTAGTATTAGTTCTTACTCTATTACCATTCATAATGATTATAGAGTTCTGCAACTCTGGGAATTGCTCGTTCTTGGTTTGGAGATTATTGACTATGTATATTAGGTCCATAAAGGTATTCTATCCAGGAAAGACACATTCAAAAGCTCTAAAGTATGATAACTCATTCATTTGATTTATGGGATTTGGCTGAACCTCCAGTTATAAATTTACCCTTATTAATAGCCATCTGCAATTAGAGAGAAGTACAGGGGTAATGTTTGGTGGTTGATCTATTTGTTAGGAATGCAACGGGTCAGGTTCGGGCCGGGTTTCTTAATGCCCGAACCCGACCCGTGGGTCTGCCTCAAAAACCCGAACCCACCCCATTTAATAAACGGGCTTTTTTCTGCGCCCCAGACCCGCCCCGTCGGGCCCCGCCCAAGATCAGAAATCCCAAAAAAAAGAACCCCAAGATCACGTTTCAAAAAAAAAAAAAAAATCTAGATCAGTCTGATCAGAAACCCAAAAAAAAAAATCCCCAAGATGCCAAGATCATGTTCATTAACCTAGATCAGAAACCCAAAAACGAAAACCCCAAATCATATTCTCCAATCGGAACAGAGTAGCAACTAAAAACCCAAAAACAAACACAAATTTCAGATTTTTTATTTTTACTTTCAAAATCACAAACACAAACACAAACACAAATCCTAACACAGAAATCACAAACCCAAACCAGATTCTCAAAGGAAAAAAAAAAAAAAAAGGAACCCAAACTCCCTAACGATCCCAAAGGTCCCAAACCGTAATGAACCCAAACAGAACAAACCGAGACCGGCGGTGAACGGTGACATTGACAGAGCTTGGGACGGCGGCGAAAGCTTGGGACGGCGGCAAGAGTTGGACCAGCGGTGAGAGGTTGGGTAATTGGCTAAAGGTGAGATTGAGAGTAAGTGAGATTGAGATTTGTGAGTGAGTGAGTGAGAATGTGAGATTGTGATTTGTGAGTGAGAGAGTGAGATTGTGTGAGTGAGAGTGGTATATATAACCGAGTCGGGTCGAGTCCAGGTTCGGGCCGGGTTTTCATAAAAACCCGAACCCGACTCGGACCCGGTTCGGGTTTTTTTTAAGATCCAAACCCAACCCTATTCCTTATCGGACCAGGTAAAATCCGGCCCATTAGGGTCGGGCTGAGCCAGGTACCCGCGAGTCGGGTAGAAATTGCCATCCCTACTATTTGTATTAGCAAATGGGTATATCATTATAAGCACTAATTTTAGGACATGGACTGGAATATATCCATCATGTATAACAAAGTTAATTTTGGACTTTACAAATGTTAAGCCCTGGATGGGAAAGCTACTTGTATCTACACAGAAAATCGTGTAGCTTCTTTTAACATCTAGCAAAAGTAATGAACACATATGCCTCTGCACATGTTGTATTAAACACACTACCTTAGACTTCTAGTTATGTCCCTACACATTTTACCTGACTAATGTCAAGGACTCAAGATCACTGCCAATTACCTAGAGCCTTGGACAACTCTACCTGCACCAAAAAAAAATCAACTTGAGCCTTTACTTTCTTCACGACACTTAAGCATTTGTTCCTCAAATTTTATATGACATGAGCAGATTATGTGTTTGGCTTCAATCCTAGATCTGTGGGATCCATTTGTATTTACATAAATCTGGATATGGATTAACAAATTAACAGAAATTATGTTTCTTTGTTTCCCAAAAAAAAATCTTACTAATTTTTTTATAAAGAATTTAACTACACCATAATAAATTTATAAAATAAAAAACCCAAACGTAGGTTCTCTTATTACCTTGACAGGTCAACCGTCTGGCTTAAGGCTGATCTTCTGTGTTGGTCCTATATTCTTGGAATCATTCCAAACTTTAAAAGACCACATAGAAACCCAAAATTCAAATTCAATTAATTTTGAACATTTGTAGCAAAAATCTCAGAGATGCTACTTTCTATGGAAACAAAAAGAGAATTCAACAAAACCTCATGCGCTAAAAAAGCATCCCATGCCTAGTCCCTGATGATGGAAATTTAGACCCCTTAAACACACAGATTGCGTAGCCTTGATTAATTAGCCAAGTTGTTACTTAGTCAAATTATGCAATTCTAGGTTAAAGCAATCAAATAATCATATCAAGATATAAAGCAGTGGAAAATAAATGAACACAAGATATGATCACCCAGGAAACCACACGGTAAAAACCTGGGGAGGATTTGACCCACCGATCCTCAAGGCAAAACAGAATTCACTATGAAAGAATTGAAGTTCTTACAAAAGGACTACAAGCTCCCCGCTCGACTTCCTAATGCTACCCACCAGTAGAACTTCCTAACACGACCACGCGCAGGCTCCGAATCCACGGACTACTTCTTTCTTGAATTCCTCAATCAGCTACAAGCTCCCCGCTTGTTTTTCTTTAAGCTCCAATGGTATCAACCTTGTTGATCATCAAGATGTTGAAATAATCTCTACCTTGAAAACCCTAAGTTTATGTGAAGGAAAGCTCCTCAAGGATCTCACAAGAGATTCACATAAACCGCAAATATGAGCAACAAAGACTTAGAGAGGTTTGGGTACAAAACCCTAAAAATAAAAGGAGGCACAAGAGGCACTCTAATCTCTCTTTTCCAAGTCCCAAAAACGTTCTAGGGTTTTCCTTATATATAGGAGTGTTTTACTTGATCCCCAAGACGTTTAAATAGAGTTTGGGCTGAACTGGAACTTTGCAGAAAAATAAATCTGTACGTGGTTCGATCGATTGAGTCTAATTTTCGATCGATCGAGTCTTACAGATTTAGTCCAATAAATCTGCAATCACTCGATTCCAGTTTTACAAATAAACATACTTTGAGCAAGCCTAAACAAGACTAAACAACCTGTTTTGATCATGGTTTGCCAACAATACAAATTAGAGTTCTAAATACATAAATTCCTAAATCTTTAGAACCTAACAATCTCCCCCTTTGGCAATCCGTGACAAAACACAAACTAAAACCTCAAAGTTTACAAAGTAAAAGCCCATTACAAAAATAATGCTCATAACAACAAATCCAACCTAACTACTATCCATCAGTTGCAAGTATAGACAGCAGCTCAATTGAATCAACCTGTATATTTCCTGAAACACTAAACAAAATGCATAAACGCATGTGTGGAAAATACAAGTAAACAAAAATAAATTCTTGATTTCACATAGCACAAAATAAAGACATATACCAATGAAGAACTCATAAGTATAAATCAATAAGAAGTAAAACAAGAAACAGAAATAAAAACATAAGTAAACTAACTCTCCCCCTAAGTTAGATACAACAAAAAGTTTTTATTTTCTTCCCTTTCAAAAATAATTTCAACTCCCCCTTAAACAAGACAAACATGATTCCCATAAATCAATAATTTCTCCCCCTTTTTGCCACGTATTGACAAAGACAACTCATACAAAGAGTAAACAGTCAACATACGCAATAAATGATAAGAGAAAATAGAGAATCAAGGGGAACACAAAACAATTCAACTCTATAGAAAATAGACACAGCTCCCCCTATGAACAACACAGGTTAAAAAAAAACTTTTCTCCCCCTATAAAAATAGGAAAAACAAAACAAGTTGTGGGAAAAACAGTTTTGGGGAAAAATAAAGGAGGGGGGGGGGGGGGAAATCAGCAGCAGCAGCAGCATCACCAACATGATCAGGAACATCCTCACCAGCAAGACCAAAGTTAAAAACTAAGGTGAGGATACACATGAAGAAAAATATTCTCTCTTTCAATAAAATGCAAACATGACACTATGTGAGCCATAAACAGTTGCATAAGTAAAGAAAATATTTGCACATTGATTATCCATCATATCTCTTAAGAAAAAAAATTTCTACAATTCACACATAAGAAATAGCATATACTAGAATGTACAAAACTCAAAAATTAATCAATCAATTTTTAAATCAAGTTGAGTACCCAATGTAGCAAAGTGTATGCATGTTATGTGTGAAAACAATGAGAGATATGACTGCAAAAATGCAAGATGGATACAAAAACCAATGTAGTGCATGTGAATCCTAAACACAAATGATGCATGAAAAAAAATTTGGTCAAAAACATAGAAACTGAAAATTTTTCAGTTTCGATCGATCGAGAATCGATCGAACATCAATCGAGTCAGGCAGACTCAAACCAAAAATTTTAATCGCAATTTCGATTGATCGAAAAACAGGGTCGATCTATCGAAAGTCTGGAAAAATCAAATTTTTGAAAAACAGAGCATTTTAATGCAGAAACTCCTTAAAGCACATTGTTTTATAAAAAATGCATGAGTATGAGATGGAATGCTTTTTCAAAAACCCAAAATTTTGAATCCAATTTTCTCAAAACAAATTTCAATCATTCTCCCATTGAATTTTCTTAAGCAACAAATATGTTCTGCACAAATCTCCAGATATTTTCAAAATTTTCAAACTTGAAACACATTTTGCATTAAAATCAAGGAACTTTTAATCTTGGATGACCACAACAAAATCACACACAATATAATGTACCAAGTTTAACAAAGAGTAACTTGTATAGTGTGTGCAACTAGCAAAAGCTTGAGATACATGTGAGGTGATATGTGAATAGAAATTAAACACAAAGTCTACAAAATTCATCACATAGAATTTAAAAGAGACTATCACCTAAAGAGTTACATCATATAACTACCACATCTCCTAGAATAAAAGCTTGCAATCATGTAAGTTTCTTGTATTTAGCCCCATTATAATGTGAAATATATTATGTGAAATGACATCAAGCCTAATGGTACACACCAATTGTAATTATGTGAGATGACATCAAGCCTAATAGTACACACCAATTTTAAGCATTAAGCAATTAAGCAGAGGCATCACCTTATGTTCTTTTTGTGCATGTGCAACAAGTACACAAAATCTTATGATATGCACTAAGGTGTTCATGATTGACTAGTGAACAGTGGTGAGATGGTTATTTATGCCTTTCTCAAAAGGATCAAGTCTGACAGTCAAATAACATGTGACTTCAAGATTAAGACAAAGTGATAAACACCATAAACATCTTTCCCGCACAACATGCACTACAAAACTTCAACTAGTAAAGTGCAATAAATAAGCTCATCAAAGTTAAACAAGGTACATAAACTTGTTATGTAAAGATAATATAGCCAATCCTTGATTATAAATCCAAGATGTGAAATACAAATCACAAAAATCTTTTTGGTTTTAACAAACTTTATGACCAAAAACAAAAAGCACATATTATGCTAAATGAACAATGCAAAAACAATGCATGACAGTGCTTAACTAAACTATAGAGGGTACATAAACAAGAAATATCAATTTCTTAATTAATCCTTGAGTACATGTACAAATTAGTACATACTCATACAAAATCAAAAAATAGCTTAGCACAAACTATTCAAGTTTCTCCACAATGTCAAGCATATTCTAAATCAAGAGAGAGATATTTAGACTCATGTAATCCTCAAGAAAAATAAAATAAGACACAAAATAAAATATTTTTGTCTTTTTGAAATTTTTCAATGTTTTTGGATTTTTCATTAAAACAAAACAATCAAAGAAAATAAAACAACCAAAAACTAAAAACAAAACATGTCCACAATTAATTGAAAGAATTAAAACAAGGACAAGTTAGCAACACTCACCTTGGAGAATCTTTTCTCACCCATTTAGCACGAGTATTCGACTTTGTAGGTGAAAATCCGTGTGAAGCAGAGTGTATTTGAGAGATTACACCAATTTTCTGAGAAAGACTGAAATCCTGCAAATTCCTTTCACAAGCCAACAAGCTCAAATTTTTCAAAAGCATATGAAATAATTTATTTGGACCTATGGCAGGAGAAATATCATCACATATCCTAGATTGAAACATAGAATGCTTAAATTTCAATTTATGACAATTAGGACGAATGTGACCACGAACACCACAAAAGTGACAAACAGGAACAAATTTAGGAACATCAGTATTCCTAACAGCAAATCTAGTCTCAGATTTTGGTTTTTGCCTCAACAAAGAACAATTTGGTCTAATATGACCAACAACACCACAAAGGTGACAGGTAGACACAAAAACAGATTTATTATACTCTCTAACAGTAGGTTTAGACATAGGTTCAGAAACTTCAGCGTCTACATCAGAATTTTTACCTTTGTCTAACCTAGCAAAATAAGCCTTCTCTTTATTATTCCTCTTGAAAGGAGGGATATAAACTTTCTCAGTTTTAGGCTTAAGAGAAACAGAAACACTTCTGTTATCATCAGCAAGTTTGGTATTAGACAAATTTCCCAATTTAGCTTCAGCCTCAGCTAACTTTTGTTCCAAACTTTTCATCTTCTCATCTTGAGAGGAAATTTGATTTCTCAAAAAATCATTCTTTTTATTAGACTCATCTAATCTAACAAGCAATTCCTCTTTTTCAAGATTAGTCAATTTTAACTCTTCTTTGAATTTCTTAGAAATTTTCAAAGATTTAGATAATTCCTTACGAAGAGTTTCAAAAGCATCAAAAAAATCAACAGAAACAATAGTGTTCTTTTTATTCAAAACATCACAGGCATCAATAAAATCAGCAGAAGCATGAGCAGAAACATGATCAGAAAGACACTTCAAATTATAAATCTGTATGTGGTTCGATCGATCGAGTCTAATTTTCGATCGATCGAGCCTTACAGATTTAGTCCAATAAATCTGCAATCACTCGATTCCATTTTTACAAATAAACATACTTTGAGCAAGCCTAAACAAGACTAAACAACCTGTTTTGATCATGGTTTGCCAACAATACAAATTAGAGTTCTAAATACATAAATTCCTAAATCTTTAGAACCTAACACCTGAGATTCTTAAAGAAGCTAATAATCTTTTTTTTTTTTTTACTAAAAAAGGAGAATGAGAAAGAGAGAGCATAACAATTTAGTTTTAGAGAAACAAAGAGAAAGATAGAGATTTAGCTCAGAGTCACACTCCCTCTCACTTTGTCATCACGCCACAAACCAACACTCACACCGAAATGAAAACAACATGATGGAGATTTAGACCCCTTAAACAACCAAATTGTGTAGCCTAGATTAATTAGCCAAGTTGTTACTTAGTCAAATTATGCAATTCTAGGTTAAAGCAATTCAACAATCATATCAAGAAAAATAATGCAGCGGAAAATAAATGAACACAAGATATGATCACCCAGGAAACCACACGGTAAAAACCTGGGAAGGATTTGACCCACCGATCCTCAAGGCATAACAGAATTCACTATGAAAGAATTGAAGTTCTTACAAAAGGACTACAAGCTCCCCGCTCGACTTCCTAATGCTACCCACCAGTAGAACTTCCTGACACGACCACGCGCAGGCTCTGAATCCATGGACTACTTCTTTCTTGAATTCCTCAATCAGCTACAAGCTCCCCGCTTGCTTTTCTTTTAAGTTCCAATGGTTGCAACGGTAATGATCTTCAAGATGTTGAAATCATCTCTACCTTGAAAACCCTAAGTTTTGTGTAAAGGAAAGCTCCTCAAAGATCTCACAAGAGATTCACACAAAACAACAATGTATGAGCAACAAAGCAATATGGACAACCTTCAAAAACGTGGCTAGGGTTTAGTTTATATACCTAGGGTAAAAACATAAAACCCTAAATGTTTAATGAAGTAGGGCTGAGTTGGAAATTCTGCAGAATAATCAACCTGTGCGATTTTCGATCGATCGAGTCTATTCTTCGATCGATCGAGCCAGACCAAAAGTCCCAAGTACTTCTACAGCCACTCGATTCCAACTGTACAATAATAAACCAACTTTGAGCAAGTCTAAACAAGATTAAATACAATGTTTTGATCATGGTTTGCCAACATTACAAATTAGAGTTCTAAATACATAAAATCCTAAGACCTTAGAACCTAACAAACTCCCCCTTTGGCAATCCGTGACAAAACCTTAATTAAAAGCTCAAAGTTTTACAAGTAAAAAGCCCTTTACAAAGATAATGCTCATAAAATCAAATTCAGCCTAACTACTATCCATCAGTTGCAAGTGTAGACAGCAGCTTAGTTGAATCAACCTGTATATTCCTGAAATACTCAACAAACACATAAACGCATGTGTGACAGAAAAGAGTAAAACAACAGGTATAACATTCTTGTAAGATTCACACAACACAAAATAAAGACATATATGAATGATCAACTCATAAATATAAATCAATAAGCAGTGAATCATAAAGTAACAAGAATCAATAAAAATAACATGTATATCAATCAATGTTACTCCCCCTAACATGAATATCCCCAAAAATGATATACAAAGTGAAGCACCTAGATACAATCTAAAAACTCCACAAGCTCCTCAAAACAAAAAGGAATCAAAAAGTCTCAAAAAAATCTCCCCCTAACTACAAAAACTCCTCTACAAGTCAAAACTCCACTCCCCCTTTTTGTGACGGAATGCCAAAGGGCAATCACAAGTCGCCATCAAAAGGAGGTGGTGAGGGTGAATGAAGACGCGCAAAATCGGCTCGGAGAGCACGAAACTCGTCTAGTAAGTCCACCAAAATCTGACCATGAGCCGCCTGAACGGTCATGACAGTCTCCAAAGTACGACGAACATCGAAGTCGGCCGAAGGAGGTGGAGGAACATCAGCAGCAGCAGCATCATCACCAACTGGATCAGGAACATCCTCACCAGCAAGACCTGCAGAAGAAGAAGGAGGAGGTGCGCTACTAGAGGGCTCAGACCTAAGGTGTTTAGAACCAGCTCGAAGATGAGCAGCCCTTTGTTTAAGAAAAGACGCACCTATAGGAGCTATCACATGAATGGGCTCAGAGGAAGGAAAGCCACTAATATCAAGATAACGAAGAATCCTATGAATGAAAATAGGATGTACAAGAGCATGAGCAGAAGATGAACTCCTATAAACATCGTTCAAAGAACGAAGAAAAAGATGGGGAAAACTAATAGGAGCATCAGTAACCAAAGCGTACAAAAATACACACCTCTCAAGAGGAATGGTGTGAACATGGGAAATGGGCCAGATAGAATGACACGCTATCCTAAAGAAGAGATAGTGTAACCCGGAGAGCTCAGCATAAGTGATCCGAGGATCAGAACCCCACTGGACAGTAGTCCCAGTGATGTAAGACAAGACATCACTAATCTCGGGAGACACGTCATATGGATAGACAGGATGTCGAACCAATGGTACCCCTAGAGCATCAGCCACTACCCGAGGAGTAATGGAGTACTCTACGCCTCGTATCCAACTCTTGACTAGAGTGTTGGAATCATAGATGCGGATAGAGATGTTCGAATAGAACTCTCTAATCAAGGCAGAAGGTGGAGGAGGATCAGAAACATCCACCAAGGGTAACCAGCCCCTACGCTCAAAGTTTGCCCTAATGGTAGGATCAAGTTCATCTAAGTGAACAGAACGCTCAGCCCAAATCTTTCTCCTAATGTTTAGCTTCTCAAAAATCTCTTGGTTTTTCTCACTAGAAAACTTCTCACGGTCAAAGAATGGAGGGGGTGAAGGAGAAGGTGAGGGAACATTCCTACGGGCTCTAGTCTTCCTAGGCATAGTGCTAAGGAAAGGACATAGACACAAAGTGAAAACCAAAAAGAACAAGAGAAAACAAAACCAAGGGCAGACTGCAAATTAGCACAATAAAAAATATAGAACAAAAATCTATATGATGCATGAACATTAATAATGTTGTGATGCATGATCTAATGCAGTAAACAAATAAGTTCAATTGAGATTGAATTGACAAAATTGGCTTGAACAAGGAATTTCTATCAAAAAATCCCAAAAATTGAAAACCACTTGTTGAAATTTTTAACCAAAAAGATGAATTGAGCATTATAAAACACATCACATAGATTATAATGCTTAATTACAACTACACAACAAGCCAATTTCATCAAATTCTTCCCAATTTAACAAAAGCCCCAATTCGGATCAAGAACAAACCCTAGATTTTTCAATTTTTCACCAAACTCAAAATTGATCAAATTAAAGGTAAGAATCATGTTTATGAAGTGTCCCCACAAAAACCCAATGATCAATTTCACAAAATAGGGCTTGAATCAACAGAAAATCCCAAATATGCAAAGTCCGAAAATCACCCTCAAATGCATGGATTTATGCATGAAAACATGAAAATAAAATCAAAAGGAAGGGCAAAAGAGTCTTACCGGCTTGAGGAAAGAGAGATTTTGCAGAAACTTCGGAGAAAAACGACAAAAATTCCTATGTGGAGCCTTGCCAACGCGGAGAGAGAGAAGAAAAAGTTTGAAAAGTTTGAATAGGAACTTTGAAAAGTCAGAACAGAACATTTTAAAAAGCTTTTTCACGATATTCGATCGATCGAAAATCAGATTCGATTGATCGAAACACACAGTCATTTTGAGACAAATGAAAGCACTTTTTCGATTGATCGAAAATCAGACTGGATCGATCGAAATGGGCAGAGGCTCACTAAATTTTGAGAAAAATCACAGTTTTGAAAGACACAAACCTAATTTTGAAAAACAACTCCTCAAAGCATTAAATTACAGAAACAAAATACATGAGTATGAGATGGAATGCTTTTTCAAAAACCCAAAATTTTAAACCCAATTTTCTCAAGACAAATTTCAATCATTCTCCCATTGAATTTTCCAAAGCAACAGATATGTTGTGCACAAATCTCAAGATATTCTCAAACTTGGTTGGTCAGACCAAAAACACACACACTAGCATGTACAGTGTTTAACAAAGAGTAACTTGTGTAGTGTGTGATACTAGCAAAAACTTGAGATACATGTGAGGTGATATGTGAATAGCAATCAAACACAAAGTCTACACAATTCATCACATAGAATTTAAAAGAGACTATCACCTAAAGAGTTTCATCCTATAACTCCCACATCTCCTAGAACAAAAGCTTGCAATTACGTAAGTTTCTTGTATTTTTGCCCCATTATTTAGGTGAAATTTGGCATAAAGCCTAATAGTACACACCAGATTAGATTATGTGAAATGGCATCAAGCCTAATAGTACACACCAATTTTAAGCATTAAGCATTTAAGCATTTAAAGAGGCTACACCTTATGTTCTTTTTGTGCATGTGCTACACTTTCTCGAGCACAAAATCTTATGATATGCACTAAGGTGTTCATGATTGACTAGTGAACAGTGGTGAGATGGTTATTTATGCCTTTCTCAAAACGATCAAGTCCGACAGTCAAATAACATGTGACTTCAAGATCAAGACAAAGTGATTAATAACCACAAACATCTTTCCCACACAACATGCACTACAAAGCTTTAACTAGTCAAGTGCAATATTTAAGCTCATCAAAGTTAAACAAGGTACACAGAACATGACAAGTGTCAAAAGATAGACCAACCTTGTTTTTCAAAAATCAAGAAAAATAGTGTCTAACATAATTTTTGCTTTCTCCTTTTCCCTTATTTTTTTTTATTTTTTTTTTATTAAAAGAAAAAAAAACAAATAAATCCTAGAATGAAATGCATGAATGTAATGCAATGCAAGTCCTAGGACAAAAACAACAAAAAGACAAAAACCAAAGAACAATGGTCACCAAAGAATAGAGCAATTAAGCACAAGGACCATGTCAGAAAGACTCAGTTAGTTCGAGTCTTTTGCATCCAAGACTTTTTAGATGCACCACGAGCATTGGAGTTCTTATTCACATTCGAGTGATTCCCAACTCCAGGATTGGAATAGAGGTTTAACACCTTTACCAATTCACCAATTAGTGCCATAGGATCTTGTGCTTGAGGCACAGGCACTTTTGGTTTATTTGCTCTCTTATCAGCTTGAAGCTTGTAACAGTTAGGACGAATGTGTCCAGACTTACCACAATAATGACAAACCCAAGCAGGTTTACCATGCATCTTGTCCTTAGATTTGGTAGGCTCCTTAGGTTTAGATTCTCTTAAGTCTACCCTAATCTTCTTAGGTGGTGAAACTTCTACGGGTTTAACTACCTCACTCACAGGTGGTTTGACGGTTTCACTCACAACCTCACTCACAGAAGGTTCAGAAGAAGAAGGAGGAACAAACTTAGTGGAATGTGGTCCAGAATCAAAGATGCTTTCAACATATCCTAACCCAGTTTTATCAGAAGGATACTTTTGAACATTCAACATGTGATCAAGTTTAGAACTAGCAGATCTAGCAACAGATAAATCATGTTCCAAAGTTCTAACTTTATCAAGCAAAAGCATGTTCTCAGATTTAACATTATTCAAAAGCTCATTAGCATCAAACATTTTAACAAGCAAATTTCTCTTTTCAAGCTCAAGAGAATCAATTTTCTTTAGGTCAAGTTCAACTTTCATAGCATCCTTTGCAGCAACTTTGCAAAGTTTGTTATAGGCCTCTTGAAGATCTGCATCTTCAGAGAGTTCCCCATCAGAAGGGTTCTCCTCAGCAGATATGCTTTCATTGACTATAGCAGTAGCCGTGAAAGTAATGAAGTTTCCATCCTCGTCACCACCGGACTCATCATCAGAAACCTCATTATCACTAAGGGTTACAGCCATAGCTTTATCCTTATTCCTCAAGAATGTAGGACATTCAGATTTCACATGACCATACCCTTGACAGCCAAAACACTGAGGACCCAAAGAGTTATTTGAAGATTGACCAAAATTTTCTCTAGGTTTTTCAAAATTGTTAACCTTAGTGGGATCATTCTTCCTAAAATTTCTAGGTTCAGCAGTGTAAGTACCTCTTGCCTTTCTATTGGTATTTCTAAGAAAGTTCTTAAAGTTTTTGGCAAGATAGGCAATCTCTGTAGCAGAGAGCTCATCATCAAATCCACCACCATCAACATCATCAACTGACTTAAGAGCCATTGATTTGGATTTGTTCACTTTAGGTAGCTCAGACTCATAGGATTGAAGAGATCCTACAAGTTCATCTACAGGGATGGAGTCCACATCCTTGCTTTCAGTAATGGCAGTCACTTTGGGTCTAAAGTCTTCAGTTAAAGATCTAAGAATCTTCCTAACAATTTTAGGTTGATCATAGATTTCACGCAAATTAAAAGCAAAATTGACAATATCATTCAGTTTGGCATAAAATTCATCAAAGGATTCATCATCAGACATCCTAATACTTTCAAACCTAGAAGTCAATTGTTGCAATTTATTAATCTTAACTGCCTTTGTGCCTTCATGCACAGTTTGGAGGATTTTCCAAGCAATATGAGCAACCTCAACATTAGAGATCCTCTTAAATTCCTCCATAGAAACAGTATTAAAGATGGCATTCATAGCTTTGCTATTGAAGCCTGCTGCTTCTTTTTCAGAAGTTTGCCACTCACTCACAGGAGTAGTGGGCTTCTCCCATCCGTATTCAACGGAATTCCAAACCCTCTCATCAATTGATTTCAGGAATGCTTTCATCCTTACTTTCCAATAAGCATAGTTGTTCCCATCAAAGTGAGGAGGAACAAACAGAGAGTGTCCATGCTCCATGACAACAGGGGTCAAGGATCAGCTCAGAGATAAAAAATCTCAAACAAAAAGAGCTACCCGCTCTGATACCACTTGATGGAGATTTAGACCCCTTAAACAACCAAATTGCGTAGCCTAGATTAATTAGCCAAGTTGTTACTTAGTCAAATTATGCAATTCTAGGTTAAAGCAATTCAATAATCATATCAAGAAAAATAATGCAGCGGAAAATAAATGAACACAAGATATGATCACCCAGGAAACCACACGGTAAAAACCTGGGGAGGATTTGACCCACCGATCCTCAAGGCATAACAGAATTCACTATGAAAGAATTGAAGTTCTTACAAAAGGACTACAAGCTCCCCGCTCGACTTCCTAATGCTACCCACCAGTAGAACTTCCTGACACGACCACGCGCAGGCTCCGAATCCACGGACTACTTCTTTCTTGAATTCCTCAATCAGCTACAAGCTCCCCGCTTGCTTTTCTTTTAAGTTCCAATGGTTGCAACGGTAATGATCTTCAAGATGTTGAAATCATCTCTACCTTGAAAACCCTAAGTTTTGTGTAAAGGAAAGCTCCTCAAAGATCTCACAAGAGATTCACACAAAACAGCAATGTATGAGCAACAAAGCAATATGGACAACCTTCAAAAACGTGGCTAGGGTTTAGTTTATATACCTAGGGTAAAAACATAAAACCCTAAACGTTTAATGAAGTAGGGCTGAGTTGGAAATTCTGCAGAATAATCAACCTGTGCGATTTTCGATCGATCGAGTCTATTCTTCGATCAATCGAGCCAGGCCAAAAGTCCCAAGTACTTCTGCAGCCACTCGATTCCAACTGTACAATAATAAACCAACTTTGAGCAAGTCTAAACAAGATTAAATACAATGTTTTGATCATGGTTTGCCAACATTACAAATTAGAGTTCTAAATACATAAAATCCTAAGACCTTAGAACCTAACACAACACAACGTCAAATTCCAATGTATAAAATGAAAGGTTTTCATAGAAACATACACTGATACACAACTCTAGGAACTATATTAAATCTTTCGCTCTATGACTAATTATGTATCTTTCATAAGAAAAAGAAAGAAGAGTAGAATGGATTTGTTTTATTTTTTGAATACTCATTTGATTTGTCTTCTTTTGTTCCCATACAGATAAATCTCCTGTTGTGGAGCTTTTAATGCTATAAACTAATGAAAGAGAATCGCAAGCAGCTTATGCAGTTAGAACAAATCAAAAAACCCAATAGGGTTGGTGACAATTATTTTTAAAAGAGAACATAACAGTTTGACAGGTTAGTTGAATACAGTATAAGAATTAATTGAATGCAAATATTTGTTTCTTTGAAGAGAAAGCTGGCTAAAATATGCAAATCAAAGCCAATTTAAACACAAATGCACTAATGGACAAAGTCTAAAACAAAGTATGAGATGGACAAAGAGAAAATCAGGCTGTCCTTACCTATCAGTTTGTTCCAGCAACTTCTTCTTGTAAATTACCCTAGTTTTGTGCTTGGCAAATAAATAAGCAAACCTATATTTAACAAAATGATAGGGCCAAAAGGTTTTCCAAATTACAGGAGAGAAAGATGAAAGAGAGACTACAAAAGAAAGGTTTGATCCATCAAAAATTACCATAAATTATGTAAACTTGTGAAACTAAAGAGACATTGGAATTTCAAGTGCATTCTCAAAGAAAAATGTTGCAAGGATCTTAGTTAAAAACTAAGAGCATGTTTGGTAGACTATAATAGGCGCTGTAATGTAATAGTTATTCCTATGGTTTAATTATTCTTTAGTTTGGTTATGTTTTTATTACAAGGAATAATCATTCCTTATGAATAGCTATTCTTCAAAATGAGGAATAACTATTCATCTTTAAAAGGTTGTATTAGCTATTCCTTAGTAAGTGTAATAATATTAAAAATTAATATTTCCAAGTAAGCAAACCTTCCATATACATCTAACAATTATAAAAATAAAAAATCATAAAAAATAACACATCTCTTTTAAATTTAAAGATTACAATTTTTAAGGAAATATATTTGTATGAGTAATAAATTTCCAAAAATAAATGTTAAGTTTCATTCTAATGTTATAACTCACAACCAAACTAATGAATAGGTTTAGTTATTACATTACAACACATTTTATTCCTAATAATAAAGATTACAATTCATGTCGTAATTCACATTCAGTGTACCAAATGTACCCTAAGTTTTGAACTTTACTCTAAAAACTCCTTTACAAATTCAATGCCTTGCTTTTAGTAAGTGAGATCCTTACAAAGCACCATGTACCTCAAGCAGGAGATATAACTTAGTTACAACTTCACCTTATAAAAATTAAGTATAAGCATTCCTTCTAAACCAAGCTTGCTAAAGCCATCTATTAGAACCTTTGTCACAATATAGGAGAGAAAGATGAAAGAGAGACAACAGAAGAAGCTAAAGAAAATATTGTAAATGGTATGGATATTGTAAATATGTGAAAGTGTGTTTCCATATAAAAGGTAGTTCAACAATTCAGCAAAATCTGAATCTACGAATAAAAGTGTAAACCATACAACCATATTTCATAAATAATCCCTTAATATTCAATAACACAATATTCTTGGTTATTTATTTGTTTATTTCTATTTAAAAAACACAACAAATAATCCAGGAAACCATAATTTCACTCTAAAAAATTTACAAATTATCCTTACATTGTAAACTGTGAAATTTAAAAGCAGCAAAGGTAAAAGATGACAATTAAAATCAGGAATTAAAATCCCTAATGTTACCCAAACCAAAATACAGAGACCATAAACTGTCAGATTTAAAAGCAGCAAAGGTGAAAGTTAACCATTTAAATCAAGAGCGAAAATCCCTAATTCAAAAACATAGCAAATAATCCAGGAAACCATAATTTCACTTAGAAAAAATTATAAATTATCCTACACTGTAAAGTGTCAGATTTAAAAGCAGCAAAGATGAAAATCCCTAACATTACCCAAGAGCGAAAATCCCTAATGTTACCCAAACCAAAATACATAGATGATAATTTGAGACAAAGCATCCAAAGAAAGAGAATAAATCCATCTATCCTTCAATAGGTATCAAAGGAAAACCCTAGAAAATTCAGCAGGAGGGGAAAATTTTAAATATAGAAATTCAAATAGGAAAAGCACCGGTGAGAAGTTACAGGAATTGAAAGTAGTGGTTGAAGTGGGAAAGAGTGTGCTTACCTTCCAAATATGCTACTGCAGAGAAGGGATGAGGGCAGTAAAAACAATTAGAGTAACAAGGATGGAGCAAAGTACGCATAGAGCATATGGCAATTAGAAGGGAAGCAATAGGGTAGAGAATGAACAATGACAAATAGTTATTCTAGAAGAATTAATATTAAACAAATATGCAAATTTCAAGCACATAGAAATTGATTTTGAAACGTAAAAGGAACAGAGCTACAGATATAAAGGGAAGGAACCAAATTGATTGAAATAAAGAGAGCATGCGTAATTAATTGGGGGAAAAAATGAACTCAACTGACTCATACCTATTCTAGGAATTCATCATCTTATTCTTTATAGGACCTAGATTAAGCAAAAAGGTCCAATTTACTTTTCTGAAAGAAACTACGTTTTAACCCAGAAACCGTAGATAAATAAACATGAACAAATTTAACCCAGATAATCAAAACAGAACCACTTATAACTCAAATACCATAATGAGAACCAAATATAACCTAAAGATCCAAACAAATATCAAAGCCTGATCAAAATGTCAAACTAGAAGGCGAAGAGAAAAACTTATTTTGAATACCAAAATCGAAACCAATCCAAACAAAATATCAAACCCTAATCATAATTAATAAACAAACTTAAATCAAAGATAAAAACTCACCGGTATATGACGGCGGTGGGATGCTGAAAGAGTGAGAAAGCGGCAATGGGCTATGGTTTAGGGTTTTTGAGAATTGAAAGAGGTAGAGAAAACAGCTTCAACGCGGAGGAAGAGTCAAAGAAGAAGAAAAGGTTTATCGGGAGTGGGTAGTTTTGGGTTTTATGTGTAAATTGGGCTTTCAAACGTTGTAATGATCAGGATTTTGGTTGTATTTAACCGTAAACTTTGTAGAATCGATGCTGAGTTCGCCGTTCTGCCTCTTTCTCTACTTCTTTCCCCGTGTGCTCATCGCCTCCCTCTCTTTCATTGCCTCTCTATTTCTGCTTTCGTGTACCCTTTATTTTAACCGGTTTTTTTTTTTTTTTTTTTTGTTGTTGTTGTTGTTGTTGTTGTTATTTATAACAGAGGCTTTCAAACGGTGTGTAGCAGTGCCAAACAACATAATGTATCACTTTTTAACTTTTTTTTTTTTTTTGAAAGGACTTTTTAACTTAAACATGTCTGAATTTTAGATAGATGGTTATCTTATTTGTCAGCACCTCCTTAATTGTAGAAATCAACTTTCTCTCAGCTTCTGCAATTATACGTAGTATATGATATGATAAAAAAAAAAATCATACCTAAATCTAAAAAGGGGGAAAGAATGTATTGGCACCAGTTATGATAATCTGATGGTGGTAGCGACATTCATGAACACTATCTCTGTATCCCTCTAAATTCTCAATCATTCTGTGTTTTAAAAACCTGAAACAAAAACAAGTCAAATCTAAACCTATCCAATAGGAAAACTCAAATAAAAGTAACGTTTCATAGCCAAATCTTAAAAAAATTTACCGGTGTTGATGGGCCATAGATTTTTCTTTCTATGTGCTTGTGGTTTCGGTGGTCTAATTTTGCCTCTTTCTCTGTTTCTTTCTCCGTGCCTCAGGCCTCATCGCCTTTCTCTATTTCTATCTTCGTGTAAATCGCATCTCTCTTGGCACCGTACGAACTCTTCAAATCCTCGCCGTACTTCACATCGGAATCGACGGCGGTTATAGAAGGCTGATCGGAAGCCTCATCGGTTGGTTCTTCCTCTTCTTCTTCTTTGAGGGGATCTGGTGGGTGTGACAGCAGTAGTAGAAGTGTCGTTGTCTAGGGTTTGTTTAGGGTTTTCTTCTATAGCAGTAGTAGGGTTGAGGTTGAGTTGGTCTGATGAATCGGTGGCCATTGTGTGAGAGAATCGGAGATTGTGTGAGAATGGCACCTTTGATCGCTTATTTCTTTCTCATCTAAGTTTTGGATTTTGATTTTGGGGGAAGGATATGGTTTTGATTTTTGGGTTTCTAAGAAGACAGAGGAGTTACAGGTTTTAATTTCAGTTTTTAGAAGAGAATTGGATTTTGTTTTGTGGTAAACGGTGTTTTGGGTTTGCAAAATAGCTTTTTGAAGCTTTTTGATTTCATTGCCTCTCTCTTTCTCTGTTACTCTCTATGTCCTCATCGCTCCTCTCTATTTCTATCTTGGTGCACATCTAATTTTAACCGGTTAATTTTTTGATATTTATAATGAGAGGCTTTTAAACTGTGTGTAGCATTGCCAAACAATATAATGTATTGCTTTTTTAAGTTAAATGTGTCTGAATTTTAGATAGGCAATTATCCTATTTGGCAGCACCTCCTTAATTGTAGGAATCCACTTTCTCTCAGCTTTTGCTATTATATATACTAGCGTTTGACCCGCGCAATGCGCGGGATCAAATAAACCAATGTTAAACTTTAATTACAAAAATTAGACTAAAATTGCAAAAACATTATATCATTACATTTCTAAAATAGCTATTATGATCAACTTAACATAAACATTATATCATAAAAAATCAAGAGACATATACAAATGTTATAGTGAATAATAGAATCAATTCAAGAAGTAAGGTAAATATATGTGGTACAAATAGAAAAATGTATGGTTTGTCAAGCAAGATGAGGTTTGGCAAAACAAAAGAAGTTTATCTTCATCTTGTGATAACGACAAAGACACAATAGCTATTGATGAGGGTAATCTCTATCTTCACCTCGTGATCATGATGAAGATGCAACAACCAACAACCTATTATGATATAGCACATCAAGGGAAAGAATTAATAAATCAACCAAAGAATTAAACATACTAAGGACACACACAAAAGAACTCTCACTAGAGTGTTTGACTTCCTTAAAAAATGTGGCTCAAGCCACAACAAACCTTGAAATGTAATTTGATGGGAATAAAAACCCAGACAATATGATACTTCACAACAAAGATTGCGTAATTTAAAAAATGGAAAATAAATTGAATCTAAATTAAGTCAAATCAATGTCAAGAATCAGAAAACATTTTTTTCACATTAAATTCAGTAAAGAAAATTGAGTATAGCACATACACAACAAACTGAATTAGTAAAAAAACCTTCAGCTGATCCAAGTTCAATCAAACATAAACTCTATCAATTTATATAATATAAAAATCAGATATAGTAACTTCACTTTTTTGCTTAGCATCAAGACAACAATTTACTATTAAATTCTCACGTTACTATCCTAGTATCATCATAAGCCAATCAGACCAAATGTTATAAAAGGATAACATGAGTAAGACCTAGTATGCCGAGGGAATTGAGTTTTACAAAAAAAAAAAAACAAACAATCAACATTCTAATTGTCGTGCCATTAAAAAAATTGTGAAAAGAATTTGGTTAGAAAACTATGAAGATTTGCCTGTACCCATTATTGATCAACAAATCTAGCCTTAGTATCATATAAATTAAGTGCCAACACATATTTCAATGGATTACTCATTTTCAATGAGTCTTATGTAATTTAGACGGTACATAGGTAATCTACATTTAAAGCTGATGACCATCATTAAGCATAGTTTGTTCATTATTTAATGGGGAAGGCCTTATTATTAGTCTATATAATATAAACTGTTTGGTAATCTGTCACTATTCACAGCACTATTTATGCAAACTGTTCAAGCATACTGTTCATAGTTCGTGGGTAGATAAGATTTCCATATGATGATAGCCTGATGACAACCTTTCCTCACCCTCTCCACCCCCCTCCTCCACCCCACCCTCTCCCTCTCCCTCTCCCTCTTCCTCAAACTTCACATTCTTTCTTTCCTTTTTTGCCACCCTCACATTTTCCTTCTCCCTCCCCCATATGCTTTCCTCCACAGTTTGGGTTTTTCCCATATCCTTACCCCCCCCCCCCCCCCCACCCTCCTCCACCACTACCTTTGCCTTCTCCTTCCCCACCACCTCAGGGGTCTAACCAAGATTTGCCTAAACAGCCTACCCTTATACCTGCACCTTTAACCATACCAAGTTCTCCCTCCATCGAAACCTCTCTAAACATCCCTCCTAAACCTCAGTCCTCTGTTCTTGGGAGCAGCAAGAGGTCATTTCATATTGATGCAAAATCTTTTTCTTTTTCTTTTGATGGGGGGCGGTCTGATTCGTATGCTATACATGAGACACGACGGAATGTTAAGAGCTCTATTTGGGTTGGCCGTAGGGGCATGGAGTGGATATATACTTGTCTCGAAGATATATGAGATTGGGTGCCTAGCCATGTTTTACTCTGTAAGAGATTCAGGGAAAATGGGAAGTTGTTAGAGTTCTGTGGGAGTTCTAACAAAGCTAGTCTGTTTGTAGTTATTGCAGTATATTTTGGAGGTTCTAGGAGAGGCTGTATCGTGATACCAGCAAGCTCTAATCATGTAGGTTGGTCTTTATTTCAGAGAGAGTTAAAGCATTTTTTCTCTGGTGCAAAACCAGCTTCTTTGGCTGAAGTATCCTCCATAAAAGTTGGTGGAGGAGGTCAGTCTGCTGGTGGTGGCCGGAGTGGGAAATTTTTATCTGTTTTTGGTAATCAGCAAAAGTTCAGAAATTTTGAAAATTTTGGAACTATATCGGGGTAGAACGTGATTCATGGAGACTCTACAGAAAATGGTTCAGTTATAAATGGCAAAGTTTCAGTAAAAAATGGCAGACCCACGCGGGCTTTTATTTTTAAGTTGACTCCAGCTGTGTTGAATTTGAGAGTGTCCAAGCCTGAGGGTGGGAGACGGTACGTTACCTGTCTGGTTGATAAGGAGTTTAGAGGGCCCAAGGCTGTTGGTGGTGGGCTTGATATTACAGCACCTTCAGGTGGGCTTGTTAAAGCCCAACCCGTGGCTACAGTACCCTCACTTAGTGAGGGTACTTTGGTCAAACCCAAGTCTTTTAAAAGAGTCTCCGTGGGTCAGTCTTTGTGGGAAGTTGGTGAGAGCTCGAGAGGACTTACGAAGGGTGATGCTGGGTCGCCGGTGACAGCAGCGGTGCCGGTCTCGGAGATGCCTGAGGCTTCGACGAGAGTCAAATCGGCGTTACCCAGTCCTGATCAAGCTCCGGTGGTGCTCGCACCCAACCCAGTGGCTTCGCACCCCGATATGGAAGGCGATATCGTCGCTTCTGCCCTCTCACTACCCTCTGGGGTCACCGGAGAGTTGGAGTCTCCGATTCTGAATTATCCTCTACCCTCTGGAGTCACCGGAGAGATGGAGTCTCCAATTCTGAATAAAGGGTCACAGTGGGAGAATCAAAATCGTTTTTCCCCTTTGTCTGAGCTGGGTAACGAGATGGGTACTGATCAGATTAATGAGGAAGAGGAAGGAGTGATCTCGAGCTCCGGTGAGGGACCGGGCTGCCCTCCTGCTGCTGCCATGAAGCCCGTGGTGGGTTTAGACTTGTCCTTTCCTGTAACTGAGGTGGGTTGTGTGGACATTACACCTTTGGCTCTGTGGGACCCATTTTACGTTAGTGATCTCGTCACTTTGGAAGAAGATTCAGTTGGGTCTTCTATAGAGGAGGAATTGGAGCCTTCAGAATGGGTAAGAACGATGATAAAAGGATTTGGTACTTTTGTGGGATTCCCCATTGCTTGCTGCGAGAGACAGTGTATTGATTTTTTCCAGAAAATTGAGAGGGTTTGGGAGCAGCAAGAGACTGTCGCTGCTACTTGCCAGACAAGCAACTCTACCCAAAAAGGTATGAGGGAATTAAGGAATTTGTTTTCTTCTATTAATTATGATGGGCATTCTGGTAGAGGTACTAGAGGCAGATTGACATCCTCTGGTTTGGGTTCGTCTGTTGGTCAATGATTTTGAAACTTCTATCTTGGAATGTGAGGGGTCTGAATGATCCTCATAAGAGAGTAGTTGTGAAGAACCTCTTAAGGGAGTGGAAGTGTGATATTGTTTGTCTTCAAGAATCTAAACTGGACAGCACCAGCTCTATCTTGGTAAAAAACCTCTGGGGTAGCCCTTTTGTAGACTGGGGGGCCTTAGATGCCTTGCATACAGCTGGGGGTATAATCCTGATGTGGGATAGAAGGGTTTTTGAGAAAATTGAGCTGGTGGTTGGTAGTTTTTCAGTTTCAGTTTTATTAAAGGGAGTGTCAGATGGCTTTGAATGGATCTGTTCAGGGGTGTACGGTCCGACTAACGGAAGCCTTAGGGAGGCCATGTGGGCAGAACTGGACTCTGTGAGGTCACGGTGGGATGGGGCTTGGTGCTTAGTTGGTGATTTCAATGTTATTAGATACCCAGCTGAGAGACTTGGCTGTAATTCTTTTAGTCCAGCTATGTTTAAATTTTCGGATTTTATTGCAAATCATTTGCTGGTGGATTTGCCTTTGGTGGGAGGTGAGTATACTTGGTTTCGAGATTCAGATAATCCGTCAATGTCCAGAATTGATAGAGTTTTGATGTCAGCTGATTGGGAGGAGCATTTCTTAGATGTATCCCAAAGGACTCTCCCTAGGGTGGTGTCCGATCACTGTCCTTTACTAGTGGAGGCGGGTGGAGTTTCAAGGGGGAAAAGCCCTTTTAGATTTGAAAATATGTGGCTTAAGGTGGAGGGTTTTGTGGATAAGGTGCGGCTTTGGTGGAATAGTTATCACTTTGTGGGGCCGCCTAGTTATGTTTTAGCTTGTAAGTTGAAGGCTTTGAAAGGGGATTTGAAGCATTGGAACAAGCATGTTTTTGGAGATGTAGCTGTTAAAAAAAAGAGTCTACTGACTGAGCTCTTAGACATTGACATGAGAGAAGAGATGCAGGTGATGACTCCAGAGGACAGGGCTAGAAGGTTGGTGGTTAAATCCGATATAGATTACTTGGCTTCTTTGGAAGAGATTTCTTGGAGGCAGAAGTCCAAGGTCCTTTTTATTAAAGAAGGTGATAACAACACGCGGTTCTTTCATAGAATTGCCAATTCACATAGGCGTACCAATCAGATAAGGGAAGTAGAGGTGGATGGCTTTCGATATGAGGATGAATCTGAGGTTACAGATCAGGTAGTGGATTTCTATAAAAAATTATATCAGGAACCGGAAGCTTGGAGGCCTACTATTGACGGGTTAGAATTTGCTTGTTTAGACGAATCTGAGAGGTCTTTGTTGGAGAGGGAGTTTGAGAAGGAGGAGATCATTGAGGCTCTCATGGAGGCGGAAGGGGATAAGGCCCCTGGGCCAGATGGGTTTTCTATGGCTTTCTTTCAAAAATGCTGGAGTGTTTTGGAAGGGGATGTCTTGGCATTTTTCAAGGATTTTCATAGCCAGTGTGTTTTCGAGAAATCTCTTAATGCCACCTTTTTGTGTTTGATCCCCAAGAAGTCTAATGCAGTCAATATTAAAGACTTTCGCCCTATTAGTCTTGTGGGCAGCCTTTACAAGCTATTGGCTAAGGTTTTGGCTCATAGACTCCGTGGGGTGTTGGATAAACTGATATCTGACTCTCAGAATTCTTTTGTGGGAGGAAGACATATTCTTGATTCGGTTCTAATTGCTAATGAATGTTTAGATAACAGGTTGAAGAGTGGCATCCCGGGTGTCATAGTTAAATTGGACATAGAGAAGGCTTATGATCATGTGAATTGGAATGCCTTATTCTACCTTTTGGAAAGGATGGGCTTTGGGGCGAGGTGGAGAGGTTGTATTAAGGCGTGTATTTCTACAGTTAAATTCTCAGTTTTGGTCAATGGGTCTCCTGCTGGTTTCTTTGGTAGTTCTTGTGGCCTACGCCAAGGGGATCCGTTGTCCCCCCTTTTATTCCTATTAGTTATGGAAGTGCTGAGTAGACTATTGAAGAGAACGGAAAATGGTGGTTTTCTTTGTGGTTTTCAAGCGGGGACCCGTAGACAAGGGGGTGTGCGTATCTCTCATCTTCTTTTTGCTGACGATACTATTTTGTTCTGCGAAGCCTCTAGGGACCAGTTATTATACATTCGGATGGTGCTGATCTTCTTCGAAGCTATTACAGGCCTGAAAGTTAATGTAGGTAAGAGTGAGATTGTTCCTGTTGGGGATGTTGGGAATTTGAATGCTTTGGCTCGTACCCTATGTTGCAAGGTGGGCACATTGCCTATGAGATATCTGGGCATGCCTCTTGGGGCCCATTATAAGGATGTGTCAATATGGAATCCTATTATAGAAAAGATGGAGAAACGGCTTTCTGGTTGGAAAAGACTTTATTTGTCCAAAGGTGGCAGGCTTACTTTGTTAAAAAGTACTCTCTCAAGCCTTCCCACCTACTTTTTATCTTTGTTTACTATCCCTCAGGCAGTGGCAGCTAGGATAGAAAGAATTCAAAGGTATTTCCTTTGGGGGGCCTCGGAGGATGTTTTTAAATACCCTTTAGTTGCTTGGGATAAGGTTTGTTTGCCTATTGAGAGTGGTGGCTTGGGGATCCGGAGGATTGGGTTGTTTAACAAGGCCTTACTCGGGAAGTGGTTGTGGCGTTTTGGAAATGAAAGTAACAAATTATGGCGTCGGGTTATAGCAGCCAAATATGGTGAGGGGAGAGGGGGCTGGTGCACTAGAGGGGTAAGAGGTTCTCACGGGTGTGGGATGTGGAGGAGTATTAAGGAAGGCACAAAGAAGTTCCTTAGTCAAATTCAGTTTAATGTGGGGGAGGGTTGCCGGGTTAGTTTTTGGCATGACCCTTGGTGTGGGCCTATTCCTTTAAAGGAGCTTTTTCCTGCTATGTTTGCATGCTCTCTTTCTAAAGAAGCATGGGTCTCCGACTTGGTTATATCTAATTCTGAAGGAAATAGGAGCTGGAATTTACTTTTCCGTCATGGTCCTCAGGATTGGGAGGCAGTCACTGTTTATTAATTTTTTGAGCTTATTTATTCCGCTATGCCGAGGGGTGAGGGGGAGGATCACTGGGTTTGGAGATTGACCACGTCTGGGGTTTTTGATGTGCGCTCTTTTTATAAGCTGTTATCTAGTCCTAACACTGATGATTTTCCTTGGAAGAGCATTTGGTGTGCAAAGGTGCCTAAACGGGTGTCTTTCTTCCTATGGACAGCAGTTAATGATGGGATCCTCACCATTAACAATCTTGTCAACAAAGGTCGGTTTCTGGTTAATAGGTGTTGTTTATGCTACTGTGATGGGGAATCAGTGAATCACCTCCTGCTTCATTGTAAGTTTTCTCATGCCTTATGGAGTGAAGCTTTTGCAGTGTTTGGGATCCAATGGGTAATGCCAAGGTCAGTCAGCTCTTTTTTCTTTATGTGGAGAAACTGGTTTGGAAGGCACTGTTCGACCATTTGGAATATGGTCCCGGCATGTTTAATGTGGTTAGTTTGGCAGGAACGCAATACCCGCACTTTTGAAGACAAGGAGAGAACATTAGATCATCTAAAATCTCTCCTTTTTGGTACTCTGTTTCTTTGGGCTCGTATTTGGGGGTGCACGAATTGTATTTCTTTATCTGAGTTTTTAGCCTCTAGTTCCTTTAGTTCTTGATTTTTTTGTATCTGTTTCTTGTTCAGAGTGTTCACTATCGTGAGCATGATGTTCAATTTTTCAATATAAAGTATTATTACCTATCAAAAAAAAAACATAGATAGGTTTATGTTATGAATAATAGCTCATAGGATAATTAGATGAGATCATCCATGGTATCTAGATGGGTGGCCATTAGATGAATAATGAGTAATTACAATTAACAGATACTGTTAGTAACTAATGATGATGAACAAACTTGGCTAATATATGAATAAAAATTATTATTAAACAGTTTATGGCTTGATGGGTTAACATACTGAACAAATAGTGGTATTCTCTTAATATTAGGGAATTTGGTGATTGATAATTTGGTGATACAATGTGAGTGGCAATTTGCCAATGAGTAATAATTTCCAATTAGTCACTGTTTTCAATTTATAATCACAAAGTCATAATAACCGGAAATCTATTGATCTCTATATACCCATTAACAGAAATTGTGAGTTTATAATTGCATCAACTCACTCAAACATTTGTGGGATAAACTCACATCAATTTCAATATGGAGCCAGTGGTTTTCAAGATGTCTATTGTAGATAATCATTCATCTAATTTGTGAAACAACTACCAATATTTCCCATACATGCCATTATTAATGATTATAATAAGTCAATATTAAATTTTATTATATTGGTGTAAAAGAAATTGTTTAAATAATGTAACTAAGCAATTAAATACCAAGCAAGCACAAATAAGAAAATTCTATATCCATATAAAAGAATGGATAAATAAACCCGTAAAATAACCTCACCCACATCTACCGTATCAACCTTCCCAAAAACGGCCCATTCATTCTTCCATTACCACAAAGAGGAAATCCTCTATACATAAATATATCCATAATAACAAAACAGAATATCAAAACTAAATCTCCACAAACGAACAAATAACCTAAAATAAAATTGGAAACAAAAAATATATAGCAGCAAAACGTTAAATCCTATTCTAATAGGATTCCAAAAATACCTTCAAGATTAGTTACATATACAAATGTTTAAACTCCGTTTCTTCACAGTGAAAAACCAAAACTATTTTCTTTTGTTGTTGTAATTTCTGTAAAGAAAATATAATTGAAAAGGGCTTGTTGGCAAAAAAATCAAAACAAAACTGAAAATCAAAATACTTTAATATAAACCAATCCAACCAAAATACCCAAAATTAAGTCATATTTCATACCCAAATCTAAGAAAGAAAGAATAAAAAACCTTTACCAGATCTAAGGTCGATCTCGGTGTTGATGATACTTGATTGTGTGCCTACGGTTCTGTGTGCTTACGGACTGCATCTGTCTATGGTTCCGGTGGACTGCATCTGTCAAGTGAACGGACGATGGCGGAAAAAACTGACGGTGATGGCAGGCTTAGATATTTCTCTTTTGGTGGCTTAGGAACTTTGTCTCTCTATCTCTGTAACTCTGCAGAAGCCTGGATTGTCTTACGTCTTAACGCAATTGGCGGACAGATTTCTCAGACTTTTGCATACTCTCTACTCTGTGCCTTCTCTGTTTAACAGATTGTCTAGGTATGGGTTTGGAAATCGTTTTTGAACATTTTATAGATTAAAGGATACTGAACCGATGCAGTGTTTGGGTTCGAGTTTTTAGACAGTGTTTTAGTGAAACTGTCATTTTCACTATTTTCACTATTTTTAGAGTAGTAAAACGGTATAACGATCGGCTTTTGCAGCTTTTTTATTGTCGACGTGGTAGTATTTTAAGGGGTCTTTTTTCCTAACGTGGCAGCACCTCTTTAAAGCTTCTGCTATTATATATAGTATTAGATTAGACTAGTCACTAATCCGTGCGATGTACGGAAGAGTTGAGCAAAAATTTTAAATTTTCACTTTTGCTTATAGTTATGATCACTTGAAAATAAAAGTTACAATTGAAAAAGGAAAAAAAAATTATAATACCAATGATAAGTCCAACACCAATAATAATTTGGTATTTCTTTGCTATCAATAATAATTTGTCACACCTAAAATTTATGCTAAAGATGACATTAATATATAATTATTCTCAATACCCAAAAAATCATACTCAATAGGAACAATATTTTTTTAAAAAGATTAAAGAAATTGTTAACAAACCTGGAGTAGCAGTATTATATGTTATTAAAAATGTAAAAGGAATAATGTAAATATTTTAATATAAAAGATTAAAGAAATTTTTAACAAAATTGGAGTAGCAGTATTATAAGTATTAAAATGTAAAGGGAATAATGTAAATAATCTAATATCACTCAACCTATTTTATAATTTTAAAAAATCAATCAATGAGCCCATAAAAAAGATAAAATAAAATCAACCAGTGAGCACCGCAGAAGAAAAAGTGACATTGGGATGAGGGTGGGAAATTACTTGAGTAAAAAGAAGTTTTAAATTCCTAAAATTGCATAAGTCCGATCTGTATTTTCCTTTTTTTTTTTTCTTGCTCCACCGTTTTTTTTAATTCTCTCATCTTTATTTCTTTGTTATTTTTTTTTTACTCTTATCTCTTTTTGAGAAACAAACACTAACAGAGAGGGAAAGGCCGAAAGGGGTTCTAATTGTTTTCATCCACACATTTAAATTATTTTTACTTTCCCAATACCTTGACTTTTCTTTCCCAATGGCCACACGTTCAAATGTTCTATTCTTCATTCTCATCCTCACAAATCTCTTCCTCTCCCTCTGTCTCAGTCTCTTCATTCTTTTCCTCACAAACAAATTAGTTTCAATCATAGAAACAATAAGAATGCAAGATTGTTTTTACATATTACGTCGTCATCGCTCTCCGTTCTTTTTTTCTTTTTCTTTTTTCAAAAGATTTTGCAGAAGCATTCATCTCAACGTTTTGACAGATCTCATGGTGGTTGAGGCTTCAACAATAGTGATAAGGTGTTGTGAGCCTGTAAAATACTACTGAGAAAAAGAAAAAAAAATTGTCATCCTTATCGTATAGTACTGTACTTTTTCACGTTTTCTTTTCTCAACATCAGATCTTTTGTCATCCTTATCGTATAGTACTATACCTTTTCGCAATGATCTAAGTTTTAACATAGTAGGCATTTCAGGGGCATTTCAATTCTTTGAGTTTCTGTTACAAATATTGTAATATGTTACTTGATATATCCTATTGTCACCCTAATACTTCATCTGTATTTAAAACCCAAATTTTTTTTACCATACAATTTTTTTCTTTACCATACATTTTAGAAAAGGTATCTGACCTTTAAATTTGCTTTGACACTTTGCTGTCTGGTGTTACGGAAAAGAGAAGTCCTTGCTAATAGGAGAAAAATTTCATGGAGAAATTTGTTTCAAAGTTGTCCACAGGAAGTAAATTTTGGAGAGAGGGAGGGAGAGGAAAAGAAGACTGTACAAAGATAAAGATAAAAGAAAGAAGTGATGTTTAATTTATAACTACTATCAAACATTGTGTCTATAGTTTAGTATGGGCAATTGGGCTTTTAAGGGGCGTGCATGCGTGTATATAAGGCAAAAAGAGGCAAAATATTTTGTAATTACTGTCCAAAGAGACAGCACATTGTGTCTCTAATTTACTATAGATGATTGAATACAATGGTTCTAAAAAGTGAAAATATCACTAAAACTTCCATCAAATGAAAAGACACAACTGTTCAAGTTTTTTTAAATGTACACGTGGCATTAATTTATGTAGTCACATGGTGTAATGAGAAATGGTCAACAAAAAGTCAAACATTTCGGTTATTAGTTATTATATAGATATAGATATAGATATGATATTGGATTGAATGATTTGAAAAATGATATTACCTTTGTATGTGTACCACTAATGAACCATTTCAAACATCATAAAAATTTAAAATTGTCTATTGTTTGGAGTTTTAATTTTTAGAGCTCATAACTCTATTCATTCTTTCATAGATTGGATTCATATGTAGATAGTTTTCCATTTGTAATTCTCTAGGCTACTTTTTGACTATTTTCACAAGGTAGTCCTGTTTAATAAAATTACTTTTACCTATCAAAAATTTTTGTTTAGAGTTCGTTTGGTTTTGTTCCTATTCAAACTTTCCAACATTTCCCTCCTATACAAGTGACGGATAAGAGTAATTTTAGGATAACAACAGATGATGAGATTGAGGTTACTCTTTCTGCGTAATTGAGGCATCTAAAGTGTGAAACTGCTTTAATGTGGTTATCTAGCTGCCTACTACAAAACCACATTTTGAAACATCATGCACATTATAGCCAAGCATCTTTAAATATGTTTATTTAGGAGTTATCATGGGTACTTTCTTTTTAATTTTTTTTGTCTATTTTCTAATTTAGATTGAATGTAGCGTGATAAAAGGCTTTTGAAGTTTTGTCATGGGAGTAGTCAGGTGCTTGTTTGAAATTTTGTTATTCTAATATGTTTTTACAATTTGGGTATCCTCTTTTTTTCACAGGATCTATTGTTAGATGTTGTTTGTAGACATCGCAGTTTGTACCCCTTATGACTCAAGCCCCTGTTCCCCAATGATGCGTCAACTCTAAGACCCAAGGCTAGTTTAGAGTCCAATCAAATATCAAATTGACTTGAGGAGTGTTAAAATAAAAATATAAACTTTTAAATGGGAAAAAATCTAGTTTTGAAAATAAAATAACCAAAGTGGCCCTTTTCCCACGTATGTGAGCAGCGGCCTGCATATGTGGGCTAAAGCATGCGTACGCAGCTTGGGTTTTAGAAGCATAAGAAAGGCAAGTTTTTTTGTAATAATGACTGAGGTTTGAAATGAATCCCACATCGTTTAGGAGCCGTTCCAAACCCCATTTTCTCCACTATAAAAAGCTTTACATGGTACATTTTCAAAACACACAGAAATCCCACGGGAAAAACCTAAGATTCACTAGAAAATAGTGAATCAAATGGGAGTTTTTCACAAAACATCCTCAAGTCAATTTTACTTTATTGAGACATTTTCTGACCCCAATCCTTTGAGTTTAAGATTACTAATCATGTGTTTATAGACTGTGATAGATTTGACTGAAAGGAATGGTCAAAATCAAACCTTGGGACTCCTTTTTTGAGGTATCAAAGCTTTAACTCTTTCTTTTTATTTTCTGTCTTTCTTTCTATGTTTTAATCTTGTTTTTTGCTTGTATACATGTTAGCCTAGGTTAGTTTATAGTTTTTTTTTTATGTTTTGAGCATGCTAGGTTGTTAGAATTAGGGTTTTTGTCTTTGTGCTCTGTTTTCTGTTTCGGTTTCTAGGTTAGGGTGGTTGAACAAGTCCCATGCACGCATGTCATAAGCATGCGTATGCAACTTAAACTCTGCGTATGTAGGCCTCTGGCTGCGTATGCAAGGGCTGGCCCAGAAACCCTAATTCAGATTCCTTATGTTATTTGTTTTGCTTGTTTCACATGTTTTATCTCTTTTTAAACCCTTTTTTTTATGTTTATACGTATTTGAGTCTCTATCTTACATGCTTGTTTTTCTTCAACATGCTTAGATTAGGGTTTATGTTAATTTTTTGTTTGTGATGCCATGAGCATGGATTCACATGTCCATTCATGATGCCATAGGTATTGTGTTACTGAAAGGTAAGTAAAGGTAAGCCATGCATAGGTATGAATATGCATTTGATGATGTATGTCGTTTGAATGCTTGTTTTATGTCCAAATGTAGACTTTATATGATTTGGTGTTTGCCATGACATGCTTGCTGCCATGTTCGATTTGCTGCCTTGCCTTGAGATGTATGATAGGGTGTTTACATGCTAGATGAATGTTAGGGTTTCTTAGATGTGTTTGGGTTTGGTTCTCTTTTGCTTTAGGTTGATATATATTTTGTTTTGGGATAAAGATGCATGATTGTATGTTAGATGCATGTTAGTGCGTCTGTGAGTTTAGGATGCAAATGTTGAATTGGTTTTTAATAGGGTTAAAACATAAGACACAACGATGGGAGGCCAACCTTAGAGTTGGGTGATCTTGGGTGCCTAACACCTTCCCAAGAGCGTACCTAAACTCCGAACTCATACCCTGGTAGTAAGATCAAAGGTCCTTCCTCGAAAGGACGCTATATATATGGTTCCTAGATCATTGCAAAAACTAGGTGGTGACTCCAAAAACAACCCCTTGCGTCCACATTGTTAGGGTCATATTTTCTATGTATTGGCTTATCTTTTGACAAAACGCACTTTACTTGTAATTGGGTAGATTTAAGTTGGGTTTAATGTATCAACAAGTGTGTGAAGTTTACTTTACAAGTGGTTATCATTAAAGACATGAAGATTGATCCAAGAAACAAGTGAAGAAAAGTTGTTTTATTAAAGCTCGACACTAGCATCTATTAAGGATTAATGAAGAAGCTTGACACAAGCTCGATCTATCAAGATTCACAATTTTTGAATTCTCAGATCTGAAATTCGGCCCATTATGACTTGGATGATTAGAGTTTCTCTCTTTACAACCCTAGACTATATAAAAGGCTTATTTTAAAAGTCATCAAAGATATAGAGACTTAGATTAGAGAACTCATACACTCTGTGAGAAGTTACTGTGTTTTGTGTGCTTTAGGGTCTTGTAACTAAGTGCTTCCTGATCATCAACGTGCTTTGAAGTGAAGAATTTTGCAGCTAACAACAATCAATCAGTTGCTGTGAGTTAGTCACGTATTGAGGTTTGTGCATACGAAGAAGTCTTTTTATGAGATCAAGTCCAATTGGGGATTGGAGTAAAGGTTCAACTATAGGTTATTATTTTAGGATAGTCCAAGGTAGTGGTAAGATTCCTTATTCTTGTAATCGCTTGATTCTTGATTAGTGGATCCTTGGGAGTGGTGGCCTGAAATTTACCCGATGAGGTTTTTACCTTGCGAGAGGTTTTCCCCATTGTCAACAAATCACCGTGTCATTTAATTTCTGCTGCATATTAGATTATTTGGTGATTTGTTGGTGTCTCCACGATTTGCATGTAATTTGACCTAATTAATCAAGTTGGGTAATTGAATTAATTAACTAGGGTCAATCTATAACCCAATAGATGTCACGCAACAATAATTCCAAGAGGAGTAAACTACAAACAAGTTTTGCTTGGAGAGGATGGATTAAATGCTAACATTTTTTTTGGTTTTAGAAGGGTCTAATTGTGGTGGAGAGAATCATCTTCTTGTATTTTGAATTGTGTCAAGTTTCATTTCATATGAATGTATTTTAAATTAGAAAATTTCAGAAAAAATTGTGATATTCTTTATTTTAGATTTTCCAATCTTATGATCCTCCTTTTATATACTAAATTGTGACAGGTTTTGATGGGTAATTAAATCGGAGCATACAACCTACTGATTTCACATATCATCAGGTTTTATTTCAGATTGATATATTTTGAATTAGAAAATAATAAAAAGAATTGTAACAATTTACATTTTGATGTATTTCCAATCCTATGTGTTAGGATTTGTTTCAGTTAAAAAATTTGAATTAAAAACTTTTCTGCCATTGTATTGAGTATTTAGTTACCAATCTCATGATTTTCTAGATATTGAATTGTGACAGGTTTTATATTACATGTAAAAAAATGAATTAAAATTGTTTTGAGACATGTTGTTTGAAAATTTCAAGTTTTAGATCACCTTTTGGTAAACTAAATTGTTGAGTTAAAATAGTTTAATGTTGAATTGCAACAGCTATAAACAAGAAAAAGGAAAATGTCAGTTTTGCTCTCAACAAAATATAATATATATATATATATATATATTTTTTTTTTTTTTTTTTATTACAAGAGGAAAAAAGTACCAGTGGAAGGAGGGGAACCTGAACCTTTGAGGTCTACCTTCATGAACCTGTTTGTGCATTTCTTTTTAGCTTATATGTATCATGCTGGTTGATTTGTTTGTAAAATGTGTTGATTTGTGAATTTGGTGATTTCGAATATTTGATGTGTTTGAGTTCATTATAATGTTAGGTTAGGATCCTCAAGGCAATGATTAAGCGCAATGGTACGATCAAGTTTTTTGTCTTAAGTTCAGATGATTACTCTTTGGAGGAGAATCGGCTTAGACAGCAAAACTCAATAGACATAATTTCTTGGTTTAAGAGGGGTTGGTAGGAGCCCTAAGATAAGAAGAAATGAAATATATAAGTCACAATACCACTTCTTGTTAGTCATATCCAATTAATTTGACTTCACAAACTAAGAGTGCGTTTGGCAAAAATTATTTTTACCAATTTATTTTATTATTCAGCTTATTTTTATTACTATTTATAAGTCCTGCTGCACTTTTTGATACTATTTATAGGTCCCACTATAATATTTCAGTTAACTTTTACCTTTATCTACGGTACTTTCAGCAAAAAGTTTTCAATTTCAGCAAAATAAGCAGATCCCAAACAGACCCTAAGATTTCCTTTTTTTTTTTTTTTTTGGGTGGCTTTTATGGATTATTTTATTTTATTTTTTCTGAAAAATCTAGCGCAAAATCATGTAGCTATGTTTTGGCTATAGGAAAGAAAATGATAACTTTGCACACAATAGTGCGTATTAACATAATAGTATATATACAATAGAGATTTTAGAACGTATCTTTGTCAGATTTATTACTATAGTGAGAAGTTTTGTTTGTCGTTTAGGTTATGGGAGAAAGGATTCATGCAATCCACTCTGATGGAACTTGTTAGGAAACTAGCTAACTTTGATGTATGTACTATATTATCATATGAGCATTGTATTTTAGCATTGTTAATTAAATAGTTGTTGTGCTAAGTTGTACTCAGTTAGTTAGTTGAATTCTATTAGTCAGTTAGTTAGTTGTATTAGTTGGTCAGTTTAGGCGGGAAATGTGACTGAATTTTATAGAAAGAGATTCCAGATGTTGAATGAAATTTATCCAGAGAATTAACCAACTTTGTCATTAAAGTAAGATGCTTCTATGGTGGATCATCCTGGTATAATTGATTCTCCGATATTGTTGTTTCCCATCTTAACCTAAGTTCAATTACTCTTTCCTAAAGTTTCATAATGTGACTTGTAAGTTTAATTCCATGGTAATTTGTATAGTTTTGATTATCCCCTTGTTCTTGTAAATATGTATTAAAGTACTTTTTTCTACTCACTAGGCATTTTAGTAACACTTAAGACCTCATTGAAAAGGTTTGCCAATTAGTATAAACCCAGATCACCTAAGCACTTCCAAATTTCAATGGAGATTCCATCCGGTCCCACGACATTTCCCATTTTCATCTTCTTTAATGCATTCTTTATCTCAATCATCCTAATTCTTTGAACAAATCTATGATTTCTATCCTCCGTTGGACTACCCAAATCACTCCATCTTTCATACCGTTTCCATTAAAAAGGTTATCAAAATAATTTTTCATCTCTCTTTTATTTGCTCTACATTGACTAACATTTTTTGATCATCTTTAATGCGCCGAATACCATTCAAATCCCTTGTTTTTATTTGCTTTTCTACATAAAATTATCAAATTGTGCAGCAAAATCTGGATGCTGCACATCAAGCTCATAGTGTACAATTAAAATCTCAAATAAACTTTCTTTGCTGCTTAAAAAAATTGAGAATAAAAATTTTCAATCAAATTGCAATACATATTATCAAATTTTGACTGATTTGTAAGCATCAAATTTGGAACCTTAGCTGTGGGTTCCAGTTATATATTAAATTTTCTAGTAAATCCCCAAAACCCCTTCCAACTCATTTTGAAATAGGAAAGCACTAGTTTTAGGGAATGTACTAATTGGCACTTCTAGAACGCCAATCAGAACTTTCCCTTTCCCTTAGTAGTGCCAATCAAAACTTCTTGTTCAAATTAATTTGGTTTTTGCGTGTTGGCTCTCTCACCCACGTCCTTCAGGTCCTTGCATGTGATTTAACTCTTAGATGACAATCAAGAGGTCAAAGGGATGATTTGTAATCTTATTGCATGTAAAATTTTATAATGAAATTGCACATATTATCAAATTTTGACTGATTTGTAAGCATCAAATTTGGAACCTTAGCTGCAGGTTCCAGTTATATATTAAATTTTCTAGTAAATCCCCCAAAATCCCTTCCAACTCATTTCATAGTCATTCCCTCACCTACCTTTTTGAATGAACGGTGAGTATGGATCATACTATGGCCTATGGGTTTACTTTCCATTGAATGTATCGAACTTAATCCAAATTTAGACCAAAAATAACATTAGTAGAAATAATAAAAATAAAATGACTGATTTGAACTATGATGCTGTAAAATGACTAATAATATGACAAACTAACAACAGCAACGTGTTTATTGTGCTTTATTGTTGTCTTCTAGTTAGGGTGCAATCTGGGTGCAGCCTCTATCTCTTGCTTGGGCGGACTTACACAACGCCGAAAGCCTTTGGGCTTTATTTTAAGGGCCCATCGTCGAGTTTCGGCTTGGCTACCCCATATTCTATTTGGGAACATCAAAATTTTCTCCTTCAACATATATATATATATATATATATATATATATATATAGACACACACACATACATTGTTAGGTTCTAAAAGTTTAGAACAATTGGCAAACCGTGAGCACAAACTTGTCTAAAAATAGATCTTAGAGTCTATAGGGTTTATTAGACAATACTTAAGGTGCTGCAAGTCAGAATACAAGAAAAAAAAAGTTACAGGTTCAAGAATTCAAAACATACTAGGTTTGACCGATCTAAAGATGGGTTCTACATAATTTAATTAAACCCAATTAGCCTGTTAAGCCCATGAAGTGATTAGGGTTTCAGATCTATTTCACATAGTATTTAAAGGAAATCCTAAGACACATTTTGTTATAACTTTGGAGGTGCTCTTGTGAGATTTAAAAGGTGTTGTGCCTTCTTTGTTCAAAGTCACTACGGAAATCATTTTCATACTATTAGAACTGGTAGATCTAAAGTTGCTGCATCAAGATCATACATAGCTAATGATTTAAACCTTCAAGGGTGGTCTTGGAGTCACAAATTGGAGAGTTTGTGTTGCTAAACCTTTGAGTGGGATCTCAAAATCACAAGTGTGAGAGTTTGTATTCAATAAATTCAAGATAGAAGAGTCTATGGAGTCTAAGCTACATGTGGTCGTGTTAGTAAGTTCTACATGAGGTAACTTTAGATTTAGGGTTTAAATCTATTGTAATCTTCCATTCTATCATAGTAGATTTGTTTACTTTGAGGATAGCTAGGTTAAATTCTCCTTAAGTTTTTACCTTGAAATGGTTGGTTTCATTGGTTTTCTTGAGTCATTATATTATTGTCTTCTTTACTTCACTAAGTAATATGTTTGCATGTGTTTAATCTAGATCTCATAATTAACCTAAGTAAATACTTGGCTAATTCATTAGGTTAAACTAATATGTTTTTAAGGGGTCTAAACAAACAAACATATATTAAGTAATAAACCTTAATACGACCTCGTTTGAACTAGTTTTCTTTTATTTTTTTTTTTTGACAGAACAATTTGTTTCACTTAGTAATTTAAAAAAGTATTGCAATTTGAAGAATGTGAGATTGTAGAGTTGTTATTGCAATTTGATCTAAAGACAGAAATTACGAAAATAACTTCTCTTTGTGAAAAATGGTGCCTTTGTTGTATGCTGCATTCGGGTTGGCTTTGTTGCTTTCTTAGTAATAAATTTCACACAAAATTTTCTCTTTGATAATTTTGAACTATCATTAATGTTACAAATAATCTCAAAAAATGGCAACCTACTTCTGCAAGCTTGTGTAAATATCACAACTGTTGCAAACAAGTTTCAAGAAGAGATTTATGGCTATCTATTAGAATCATGGACTCTCACCCCGTCAATACCCCTTCCAAATATAAAAAGTATTTATAGTTAATTTTCACTAAACAGTTCTTTATTGAATTAACTATGATATTTGTTAGAATTGATCCTGTTGTTGATTCTCAGGTGAATACTTAAATATGCGTTGAGAAGTTCTCAGATTTTCTTCAACTTGGAAGGTTTACTCTTCATACTGAAGGTGAAAACATGATATTGCCCTCATATTCCTTAGCATTGATGATGTTTATATTATGTACTCGCATTTAATCTCTATATTCTCCAGTAAAAGCAGTTGCAATGGTTTTACTTTGCCAAATGATGTAGAACAAACAGCATATGCTTTCCTGGAGCAACAAGGGCACCAGAAGTCACAAGACAAGATCAAAAATGTGCCAGTAGAGGCCATTGAGACGATAGTGTCGGAATTTCATGAAATTTGGCAAGTTAAAGAGAAATGGCATTTTGATCCAAACTCATGGCAATCACCATGAGCATCGCCTAAATTTAGGCAAATTCTTTCGTTAATTGAGGTCCCGAAAACAGTGTTTTTGCTATTTATAGTAATATTTATTTTTCCTTAATAACTTTTATGGTGGGACCCACAATTCATGTGAGAGGGAGGAGTATGCATTTATGGTACTCCTAGAGTATTCAATAATTTTCCAAAAGTTAGAATAAGGTCCTATCTATTTTGGGACGTCTCTTAGTGATAGTATTTTCAATTTCCGTAACTATCTAAATTTTGTTATTTTTGGCAAAAATCAATATTTTGCCACATAATTACATGATTAGTGCGGATTAAGGTTTCTAGGTGTTTTCATAGCCGCACTAGGGTTTCTTTTACTATTTAAACATATTGTAGCCTTTAGGATAATTCAGTTTTTTAGATTTATAAAATACAGACTTTGTCTATTTTTCTCTGGTGGATTCTAGAACCCTATCACCTTGTGGATTCAAGGGACCCCTCATGGATTCGAGGTTTTCATTTAGAAGCTAACGTGTTTAGTTTCTCTTTCCAATTAGAAAACAACGTGTTTGTTTTCTTGTAACTTCTGCAACATCAGCCAAATCCTAACAATTTTTGGCATATGAGGTAAGCAACTTCTGAGTGCTTCTTGCTTCATCCTTCCATAATATGTATTGCTGGTTTTCTCTCTGTCCTCCTCATTCATTAGTTTTGGTGAGCTGAGAATCTAGTGCTTTCTTAATAATAATGCATTTATTAATGCGCAAAAAGGGAACTGCTTTTTGTTATTAAATGCATTTTCAAGCTAAAGGATCTTGACTGCCTCCTAAGATTTTTCTGCCTTCTAATTGCCTAATACATTGAAGGTCTAGAAATTTAGTTTTGGCATTATTTTAACATGGTTGATATCAAAATATTACAATTGAAACTTTGAAATTTGTTGCTTCTGAATAGATTGAAATTTTGAAATGGTGCAATGACTAGTTGAATTTTGGAATCTGGCATTGACCCTGTAATTTTATTTGGTATTTATTCATTTCATTTTACTTGCTTTTTTCCCATCACGTCCCTTTATAACCATGCAGGACTCTTTGGAGCCGTCCTTGGAGAGTAAGCCAAGGATACACAACTCCTCATATAATCTAGGGAACTCCTAGTAGGGATCAAATTCAGGATATTTAGGCCTACATGTTACAAACTCATGGGTCGAACTCACATTTGAAAACCAGTTTGCAAGAAGAGGGTGCCTAAGAGTTTATAAACACATGGTTAAGCCTCTAGGTTGCCCCCTTCGGGATCCGACCACAAAGCCGTAACTTGGGGTGGTGGTTAGCTCTGATACCAAGGTTACAAATCCATAGGTAGAACTCACTCTTGAAAACTAGCTTGCAAGGGAAAGGTGCCCAGGAATTTATTAAAATATGGCTAAGCTTATATTTAATCTATGTTGGACACTAGGATTATAACACTACAACTCGTTCCAAGTCTGCAACTACTAAGTTGCACCTAACGGGATGATAGTAAATGAATTATATAAATACTACCGGTTGGATTAGATTAAACAGGTGAAAATTTTAACAAAATATCACCGCTGATTAGGTATTGCTTTTTTTTTTTTTTTTTTTTAAAAAAAAAAATTTAAAATTCATGTTCCATACTTGTCATTTATACTATCCTAGTTAGGGCAGCATGTGCCTTGTCGTGGAAAGAGAGTAATGACTAAGGCCAATTCTAGATTTTATTTATATCACAAAACAAACATATAGATCATTTGATTTTAAAGTACATAGAGATTTACATTAATCAAAAGAGACATTAATTTTAAGAATTTTAATAATTATGCCATAAAAAGTTAATCTCATTCGTATAAGAATTTTAATCAACCACAAAGTTATATAGGGTAGCTATTTAACATATAAATATCTATTTTACTATAATAGATTTTTAGTACCTATTTGCTAAAAGAAATATATCCACTCACTAAAAACTTCTAAGAATGGTAATGAATATCATCATCTTCCAACAATAAATAATTGAGTTTTGCTAAGAAACAAAAAAAGATAACAAAAGGCATGTGTCATTGAATTTTCCATTAGATAAATTATAAGTTTCAAAATTTTAAACCTAGAAAATCAATGTTCTTTAAATAACAAATAAAACACTTTATATCATCATTCTAACTTTTCAAGAATTACTACCATCTAAAACTCAAAATACGTGAAATTTTTTTTTTGGGATGTTAAAATTTAGTGGGAGTATTTTAGACATTACACAATAAATATTTTAAGAATCATAAGTTTTAATTAAGGTTCAACTGAGAAATAACAATATGACATATTTGCTATTTTTCAAAATATTAAGGGAAAAATTGCTTGATTTTATAGTTTAAGGAAGAATCATAAACTACCCCAAACATAAAGGATGAAAAGTGTCTTTATCCTAAGTTGTGTGTGTGTGTGTTTGTGTAAAACTATGTGTTTTTAGTTAAAATGGTGCGTAAGAAAAAAAAAATACAAAAAATCAACCTAGTATGTGAAATAGTGAATTTTAGCTTAACAAAGTTGACTAAACCAACACAAAATTTCTAAAAACACAACAGAATGACACAAGATTTTCTTAATACCTTTATAATTTTTTTATATCTTATTTTGACTTATAAAAAATTGACAGCTCAGCAGTTTTGAAAATATTGTGATGACAATAAGATGTCTTAACGTTTTCACAAAAGAAATGCTATTTCCACGACATTTTCATAACAAATCATAAGTGGTAGGTTGTTGAAGGTTGTTATTAGTGGGCAAAAAAGTAGTTTCATTGGTAAGGTTAAATTAGAACTAATAAAAATTTACCACCTCTGATTTGTTATGAAAGTGTTGTGAAAAATATAGTAGATGTAGCACTATTTTTTTTTTTTTATACAATACCTTGATTTTTAGTTATGGTTGGTTTCAGTATGATATTTCATTAATTTATTTTGATTTATAAAGAATTAACACTTAACAATTATGAAAATATTGTGCCAATTTGTTGTGTTAATATTTTATTATAATGTGAAATAGTGCGAATTGGACAAACCAAAAATAATATAGCAAATCTACTATAGCTTTACCCATTCACACATCAAAAAAAAAAAAAAAAACACACACACACACACTAGCGAAATAGTGAAAATTGAACAAACCAAAACTACTGTAGCTTTTTCCATTCACTCTTTTTATATATAGAAAGTGTTGTGAAAAATGTTTTTGATGTATCACTTTTTTTTTTTTTTTTTTTTCACAATACCTTTATTTTTAGTTGTAATTGATTCCAGTATGATATTTTATTTTGGCTTATATATGAAATTAACACCTCAATAATTGTGAAAATATTGTGACTATTTGTTGTGTTACTAACTTATTATATATAAACGGGGTAACTAATAGTTCATATATCTATAAAAAAATTAAAAAATTCAATTGACGATGTCACGAGAAAAAAAAAGGGGGGGGGGGGGGCAATGAACCGTGCAAGTTGAAGAAATCATAAACACTGTAGCAACAAGGATTGGCTCTTTTTATATATAGATAGATATAGATATTACCGGTTTGGTTAGGTTAAAAGGGTGAAAATTTCAACAAAATATTAGAGCTGAGTAGGTATTGGTCATTAATTCATCGGATTGGAAGCTGAACTATAGCAGTAATTAGTAAGCCCCAATTTTCCCTGTCTTTCATTCTTTTTTAATTTTTTTAATTAATTAATTAATTTTTTTTATATATAAGATAAAAATTATACTTTAGCATAATCTTAGTGTATATGTGTGTGAGCTGTGAAACTCCATTCTGGAGACTTTAACTCTGGTCTTTGCCCCCAACATCTCACAAGTACTTATATTTGTGAAGTGACCATCGCATCAAAGGTGTGTGGTGATCCCGTCTTTCATTCTTAAATGTATTTACATAGTTGGGACAAATTAATTGCTCATGTGAAAGTATCTGGGTAGGGCAATGTGAACATAGAATGAGACATTTCATACATGAACGTCACAAAATTCAGTCCGAAGGTCAACATTTATGTTAGGTGAATGTGGAAAAGAATGCCCTTTTCACGTTCCCATGCTTTCGTCCATCGACAAGTCAAAGGTTTATAAAACAAACTACATAAAATTACAAGTTGCAACTATCAAAAAGCATTGTAACAAATTGGGGCGGGGCTCAAGAAAAAAGTTTATAAAATAAAATTTTAAAAAATTAGGGTAAATATTATATTCTAAATCCTATAGTTTAAGAGTGTGACAAATTAAACTATATAGTTTTAAAAGTAAGAGAGTAAACTCTAAGATTTTAAAAAGTAACTAACTAAATCTCTTAGTTACAAAAGTAACATATTAATTTGAATCTATTTAATGGAACAACATTGTGTTCCCAACCCCCTCAAAAAAAAAAAACATTGTGTTCCCAAAAATTATATGGGTATAATTTAAAAAAAAAAAAAGCAAATTAGAACATTGCCCAAATCTCTAATAAGGTCAAGGCCACTAAACTTCATTCTCACTTATGAAAAAAAAAAAATTAAAAAAGGAAAGAAAAATTGTGTTAGTTTGGGATTGCGTGTTTTCATTAGTCTATTGGGTTTATATAATAAATTGAGCAAAAAAAAAAAAAAAAACACTTGTACATAAAATAAAAAAAAATTGTAAACTTTGAAAAGTGTTGTACATAAGTTAATAAGCTGAATATACCATTCAATTTTACCATACCGCTCAACCAAACAAATTCCAAACAGTGTTGCTATGTACAGAAAAAATTCACTGAATTATTTACATTCCACTCACATAGCATTTGATATAGTGCTCGATTGAGCCCCCCATAACCCATGAAGGAAAAAACTAGTGCACATAAGCTGTTGCACACAAAGTTGTACATGTATAATGGCAAGGAGTAGTTTTTAAAACTGAAATCGGGACTTACAGCGGGGAATAGACATTGACTAAGCCATAAATATAAAGGATGGTGTGAAAAAATATCAGAAACTTCGGCACGGAAATACTTTTGAGGGCCCGTTTGGTAAAGAAATTTGAGTAATGATATTTGTAGTTGAAATACATGTGACTAAAAAAGTGTGTAATATTATTTAAAAATTGAAAATATGTTATTTTACTACTCTACCGAACAGACTCTGAATTTCTCTAATATACAAAAAGACTTATACAGCTGGCATTGACCTTATACAGCTGGCATTGACCTTGTGCTTTATATTATGATGATCTGACAACCTACTCTACACAAAGAAGCTTGGCATGTTTGTTCTTTAATTTGTTCCTTCAATTTCAATTTTTCAAATGGGTAGTGGCAATCTCACTGGGCTACTCTTGTGGAAGATCTTATGCAGCAGAAGGAAACTTCATTCTGTGGCCATAAGAATAGCTCATGCAGATGATCTAAGGCCAGGTGCTCCCCATGCCATCCACACGTTAAATTGGTGTGCCTCAGTGAAAGAGAAGTTGAAAAATGATGAAATTCCTGGAGAGAGCGACTGTGTCTGCATTTACAAGGTGCCTCCAAACATGCGTCTAGTGAAGAAGAGGGCATATGAACCCAGTATTGTCTCAATAGGTCCTTACCACCATGGAGAACCACGGCTACAAGCCATGGAAGAGCTCAAATGGCGATACTTTCATCGTCTCTTCAATCCAAAACAGCAGCATGGAGTAGAATTAGAGCCCGTGATGGAAGCAATGGAAAAGTTGGAAGAGACAGCTCAACGCTGTTACAGTGATGAAGTTAAACTTAGCAAAGGCCAATTTGCTAAGATGATGCTTATAGATGGCTGCTTCATCATTGAACTCTTCAAAGAGCTCAATCAGAAGCAAAATTTCACACAGCAGAAATTGGGTATCGATGAGGAGCGTTCCTTACTCAAAAGGTGGATGCTACCAACTCTGCGTCGTGATCTAATCATGCTTGAAAATCAGCTCCCCCTGTTTGTTTTGTGTGAACTGTTCCAGTTAATTACAAATAGCAGTAGTTTGACAAAAGCAACCCCATCATTGCAAGAGCTTGCTCTTCGCTTCTTTAGCCCTCTCTTGCAAAGAAATCACTCGGGTACACAAGAAAATCAAGGAAACCAACCAAACTTAGATGAATCTACAGTGAAAGGGTTTGAAGGAAAGCATTTTCTTGATCTTTTCCGCTCTAGCATCCTCCCAAACCTCCCGGAGAAAGATGCACGAGGTAAGCAAACTCACATGATGCGCTCCATATTAGAGCTAAAAGAGGTTGGTGTTAAGATTACCACAGCTAAAAATCATCAGAGTCCGTTGGATATAAGCTTCGGGAAGTGGAAGTTGAATATGGGAAAGAAGCTGATAATTCCTCCTTTGTACATTGATGATCATAGAGGCACTTTGTTTCGAAACATGATGGCATTTGAGAAATGCCACCGGTTTTGCCATCCAGATGTCACATCATTCTTGTTTTTCTTTGATGGACTCATTAATTCAGCTAAAGATGTCGGGATTCTCCATTATAAAGGGATTCTCTACCATTCATTGGGGAGCAATAGGGAGGTGGCAAAACTTGTCAACAATCTTTGCAAGGAAGTGGTTCCGGATAATGATGAGTCCTATTTATATAAGGTTGTGAACAATACCAATTCCTACTTCAATACTTGCTATGCCAGAAAAAGAGCAGTGTTAGTGCACCACTATTTCAGCAGCTGGCTTGTGGGTATCTCAACTTTAGGTGCAATCTTTGCTCTTTACCTGACCCTTATTCAGACAGCCTCTGGAGTTGCTAGTGCTCTGGATCCCTTGCATGACAACCACTTCTTTTCATATATAAGAGATTCCATTTTACTACCATTTTCTGGTAATCCTAGCACCCGAAATGGTTCCAACCGAAGGGGAGATTAACCAAAGCGACAAGTGTTGCGAATGTTTGTGTACTTATTTGGAAAATTTGTTGAAAGGGATCGATGAGACGAAAAATGATTAATAATATCATGAACACCAGTATAAAGCAAATAAACTATAAGAGGACAAAAAAAAGTGTAAATAAGTTGCATATTCAACACTAAAAACAAGCAGCATAGAGGAAACCCAGGAAGACTCCTACACTAGATAACTCAAATCCTACCACTGTGTTCCTTAAAAACAGAAAAAACCACTCACCAGTTGCTACAAAGAACTTAATTTAGCACTGTGAGAGTTCGTTTAGACCCCTTAAACCAGATTGTTTAACCTAATTTATTAACCAAGTGATTACTTAGATAAATTTTCAGATCTAGGTTAAACACAAATAAATCATATCGTGGTGCAAGAGGGAAAAAACAATAAAATTTGTGGGACAAACACAAAGTAAACTAACCAGATTCATAACCCAAAACAACTGTCTGGTGGGGAAACATTCTTATGACACAAGGGGGAATGAAGGGACTTCCAACTTAATGGGACACGATGAACACTTAATACTTCAATGGAAGCAAAAGAGGAGAAGAAACCAAAGAAGTCATGGATTGAAACTGGAGGCATATAATAGAAATGAGAAAGGGTTACTTGGGGTAATAATGGGATGGAAGGTGAGGTAGTGAGTTCAAGACCCAACGCACGCGCGTGTAACCTCCAAAAAAAAAAAAAAAAAAAAAAGACGGAGTTGACTCCCTCTTCTCCCTAGAAAGGCCAAGCAAGCTCTTACACACATATCAACATGTAGAGAATACAACAATGAACATGTTATGTTGCAAGAAGCAACTAGAAAGAAAGAGAGAGCACTTTGGCATTTATGATTTACCTTTTTTACTCACTGAACAGAAGAACTTGACTCCTTCAAAGTATTTTACAATCCTCAACACTTTATCCCCTCAAAGAATGTATTAGTCTTCTGAGTATAACTTGATTATAGAAACTTTTTGTCCGAAAGTACAACCCCAAGGCAGCAAGAGATCCCAAAAGAGTAGCAGATGCCATGATAAGAAAAGATAACATGAAGCATTGAGTTCCAGTGCATGTTTTGCCTGCTGCTGATGCTTCTTTGTCATATATATAACCAACAACTCTCAAAGAAAATATATAAGATCCAACAGGACTTGCTATGGTAATTGTTTTGAATATGGTACCCATATGAACCACGCCAAATATCTCAGAAGTGATAGTGGGCATTTAGTGACCATTGAGAACCATAACAAACACCCACCAATACTGAACCAGCATATAGAGCACCAGGCAAACCAGAAGCAATCACCAAATTACCAATGCTCATGATTGCTAGCTTGATGACCATGAACAATGGCCTTGAACATCCTCTTGAGTGCAAAAAATAATCTGATACGTAGCCAGCTCCAAAACGGCCAAGAAAATTCCAAATGCTCCACAAAGAAACCAAAGTACCTGTCTCATAGCTGATGTATCCAAGAGATCCTCCTATCTGGCTGATGTTATTCACTGCAGCAAGTCCTGAGCCCATACCACAAGCCATGGCAAGGAATAAAATCCAGAAGTCTACAGTGCGCATAGCTTGCAACAGATTGAGATTTTGTTCTGCCTGTAAAGTCCTATCATTATTATCCATCTCTTGATCAGTACTGCTGGGCAAATAGCGATACCCAGCAGAATCTTGCCTCGCATATATCTTCTCATCAACCAGCTGGTTGGGATCATCCATCAGTTGGTCCCTCTCAATAACGAGAGTCTGTAAAATCCTATCAGAATCTCTTTGATGAGCTCTAATTGCTATGCAAAGAGGTGAGGCAAGCAGCAGCATGAGCAGCACAAATGCAATGACACGTATTGCAAATTGAAATAAAAAAATGTGCTCTAATATTATAATGGCCATAAGATAAGCAGCAATGACCAGTGCAATCAATGAGAAAGAATCTCAGTGTTTCTTTTCATCTCCTTCATTGGTGTTGTTGATTCTCACAAACCACATGAGCAACAAAGTATTAATAGTAGGCAACAGTGCCAGCATCAGAAGATAGGATGTAGGCTTGTTGGTGAATATTGTCTCATATACTTGAATTAAAATTGCTTCACTTAAACCAAGAAAACCCTAGCAATAGATAAGAATTATTTTCAATATCCAAACTTAAGTCCTTGCTCCTAACAATCCAATAAGAAAGTAAATTCAAACTCAAACAGTAACAATGGCGTAAGATATGACATAAGACCTGTTAGGAAGGTAAACTGCTTTTCACAAGCTTAGATCTCAAAAAGGGTTAGGAGATGAGTGATGTGGAGCAACAAACATTAATACCATTTGATTATAAACTTGAACTTGTCAAGTATTTTCTCCCTCCTTTCATGTAATAGTGGATTCCACAAATTAAATTCATGGTGGGACTTACCACTCATTTGAGATGTGGGATTATCGCTTCTAGAGTGTGGTATGGAACATTTATGCATTCCATATCTCAAATCGGTGGCCCGTATGATTTGCACGGCTTATTGGCAACTTAGCAAGCATGTCAGTTTGTAAGTTTTTTTTGTTAGTAAAGCTTCCACTACCCTAAGCATTCCTCTTAACTAATCATTGGATAAAATACTATAAAAGCACTTGTAGAAAGTAGAAACAATAAATGATGAAAAGTAAACCCCTCCCTATCATCAGTGATGCTGTTTCAGAATTGGATGTTGGTCTGAATGCAGAAGACAGGTAAGTCAGTTGGCAGCAAAAGCCCCACATATTTTCATTGCAATATTTTTCAAGTAACACCAAATAATTAAGCTAAAAAAACTACTTCCTCTGTCTGGCTCTCGTTTAATTGGTCTTCTATTGCATTTCCAGATGTTCTAAAAGATGATATTTTTGAAAAGTCAATAGACGGAATATTAATAACTCTCTCAATTTACAATCTACTTCATTTGAAAAGTTGATATCTCTTTTCTATTATGTTTATTTAAGTACTTTGAAATCCATGACAATAAATTAAGATGCCTCTTAAAAAAATTGAATTTTCTAACAAAATGGGAAGGAGCATTACCATAATTGCCTAAAAATTCAAATCTCGTAAGAAAAAGCGTAATTCTTATATCAATGAATATAAACGTTGCTTTTGATACATTTTTTTTTCTACAAACTAAATTGCCTACCGCATTGACACATACTGACATACACATGCTAAGAAACATGGACACATGTATGTGTACAGGTACAACATGAACAATTTTTAAAAATTATAACATAGAACGACGAACATGACACGGGTATGAAGTGTCTTCCTAGTACATATGATATAATCGTTGATCATTCATCACAAAAAGGGTAAAACTTACACCATGCAAAATATTAAAAAGCTTGACATTAAAAATTTAACAATAAGTATAAAGTTCTGACAATTTTTACAAAATATTTTACATCTGTCAAGTAACAAATTGAGACTCATACGAGAACCAATGAAAACCCAACAAAAAAAACTCAAGTTTAATGATGTACCTTCATAATGCCAACAATAGTGCCACTATAATTAGGAAAGTTCCTAACCCCAGTGACCACATTAGCAGTGTTGAAGAAGCTCTGCGCGTGAGCCGCCACCAACATGAACAAGCACATGGCCGCCATGGGAGGCCGAGGAATCAGCCCAACAACGGAGGCCCACATCAGGAAATAACCCAAAAAGCATTGAACCGCGCCTGCCAGGTGGACCAGCCACGGCCCAGTACGGCGGCGGTGATTAGCTGTTGTGGCGGCGGAGGAGTAGAGGAGGCCGGAGAGGACGCCGGCGTTGGCGCCTATGTCTTTGAAGACAGACATGGTGTCGAGCGTGGATTGGTCGTAGGCTTGGGTTGATTTTAGAACTGAGGAGTAGATGGAGAAGGTGTAGAGAGAGCCGCTTGTGCATTGGATCCATATGCTGGCTATGGTGGAGACCCATTTGGTGTCCAGCTTCTGCACATCCATTTCTTATTGTTTGCTTCAGTTTGATGGGGCATTCTAGCATTTTACCCCTTTTTATTTTTTTAATTGGCAAAATGCCCCTGTTTCGAAACTATATAGGTGCGTGCCCCTGTTTCGATACTCGATGACCCTAAAATCGAGTTACTTAAAGTACTCGATTGGTTTAAAATCGAGTTATGCCCGATCAAACTTTAAAAAAAAAAAAAAAATTCATGAAACTCGACTAAATGGAAATCGAGTTCCAAAACGTCACTATAGAGCTTAAAAACGTCACTATAGAGATAAAAAACGCCGCTATAGGGTCACTGAAACCTGGTATAAAAAATTTTTCCAGAAAAACGCCACTATAGGGATTAAAAAACGCCGCTATAGGGCCACTGAAACTTGGTATAAAAAATTTTTCCAGAAAAACGCCGCTATAGGGCTTAAAAACGTCACTATAGGGCTTAAAAACGCCGCTATAGGTCTCCCTGAATATTGGCTGATCACACTTGTAAAATTTTTTTGCATGGAACTCGATTTCCCTAAGCTCGAGTTACATGCAAATTTTTTTTTTTTTTAAGTTTGATCGGACATAACTCGATTTTCTACAAATCGAGTATTTCATTGAAACTCGATTTTAGGGTAATCGAGTATTGAAACAGGGGCATATCCCTATATAGTTTCGAAATAGGGGCAAATTGCTAAATAAAAAAGCAATTAGGGGCAAAAGGCTAGAATGCCCCAGTTTGATGAGTTGGGTTTTTTTTTTCTTTTTTTGGGCTCTCTTTTGGTTATGATGGTTCTAGCATTTTTCGGTGTTAAAACTTAAAAGTGGAAGAACTTTGGTTTTCATATAAGAAAAAGGATTTTGCTAATGTGTGTCTTAAGGACATATAATAATTTTTATTTTTGGAAAAAAAATTTCAGAAATTGAAAAAGTATTGACAATTTTTTCAATTCCCGAAAAATTATTTTTAAAAGTGGATAGTTTAATATATGCCCTAAGGGCACACATTAACCGGACCCTAAGAAAAAACTGTAAGAACTTGGTAAAGTGTAATGACTTTGAGTTGGCATTCTATGGTCTTGACAGTTGGGCAATGATTTCAGTACGTGTCAATTCTTACTGTACGGAATAATTATTCTTAAAACTAGTTTATAATTTGTTGACTAATTGATTGTAAGTTAACGAAAAGTAATAGATACATATGGGCTGTAAGTGTCAAAAACTTACCGTCTGAATAAGTTAATAAGTTGTAAAATTATGTGTGTAATTGTGTAAATTTTTAAAATTATTCATTAAGTTCTTGACATTTGAGATCAAGTTCACAAGGAGTATTATTTTATACTCGAATCAATATAGGCTCCTTGAGTTTTAAGTTTCATTGGTAACTAAGCATTAAAGTGAGAGAGTGTAATTTCTCAAAAAAAAAAAAAAAAGTAAGAGAGTGTATTGTCTGAAGTATAATTTGTTTCGTCTTTCTTAAAAAATTATCATGACTTTTGAGTAATTTTTATAGTGTACTTTTATGGTAGAACTTCATTCTGTTTCTCTTGTGTATGTGCGTTTGTATCTCATAAATAAAAATAAATTGCATCGATTAAAATTGATTTTTTTTTTAATTGTAACTTGTTAGCTTTTAAAAAATAAATTTATTATGATATTTTTGAAATTGCGCAATATTCAGCAAAAAAAAATATTTATTTATTTACTTTTGCTCATTTCCAATGTAGTGAAATATGTTTGATTTTTCCTTAATGAGAGCATTCAAGCCTCATCAACATAATCCTTACTAGTTATGATGAATGTGACGAAGGTTGACTAGTAACCATGAAGACAATACAACTACAACATAAGCAACAAAGCTAAATGGTGGAACTTTGATAGCAATTATGAAATCATTTGGCAAATGAGGAGCTTGACCAAGAAAATGATGAATGTGATAATGGTCGACCGGTTAGAATTCACATTTTCCAAGAAAAGAAAGGCATCAAAGAAAATTTTAAACTAAAGATTCTATTTGGTTAGGAGAATAATATATAGATCATATTTACTAGGATTGTGCAGAAATTGATTAGAGCCAAACTAACCGACTAGCGCTGACCCAACTGACCCGACTCTAGCATCGACTGACTGAGCCAACCTAGGTAATCGGATGGAGAATCCTTCTCCAACACCGGTGTGGTGCTACCATCGGATCTGCAAATTTGAAACCGATATTTTTACCGAACCGATTGATACATGGGTTATATATTGTTAGGGTACTTTTTTTTTTTTTTTTTTTTTTACATCTAATTTTATTTGAGTACCACCTATTTATACCACTAATAAGTCATTGGGTTTTCCCAATTATTTTTTGCTCTATTATTATGCTAAATCAAAAATATTTCATATCTGATTATCTAAATTGTGTTATGATATAAACTATCACAAAAAGCCCAAAAAACTCATATTTTATCCAATTTTATTGTCATTATTTAGCTAAATCCAAAACCGGCCCTATGAACCCAATAAACACATCCTATTCTATTTAAAGCCCAAGAATACTTATGCTTGACAATATTTGAAAAACCTACGATTCAAATCCATGGCAAAACAATTTTATCAATGGAATTCAAATCCATAATCAAAGTCCATGGTTTAAACTCAAGGCAATTTATTTATCCAAAACCCAATTCACATTAACAATATCAAAGCCCAATTCTCATTGGCAATATCAAAACCCAGTTCTTGCTGGAAATATTTAAAGCCCAATTTTCATTGGCAACATCAAAGCCCAATTCTCATTGGCAATATCAAAACCCAGTTCTCGCTGGCAATATTTAAAACCCAATTCTTATTGGCAATATCAAAACCAAATTCTCATTGGCAATATTAAAACCCAGTTCTCATTGACAATATTTAAAACCCAATTTTCATTGGTAACATCAAAGCCCAATTCTCATTGGCAAAATTAAAGCCCAATTTTCATTGGCAATATTAAAAACTCAACTTACGTTGGCACTATTAAAAGCCCAAGCTAACTACTTGGTACTATTCTATCAAAAACCAAAAGTTATTAATACTTGGCAAAATACTATATCATAATTATTTCACTTAAAAGTCCAATAATGAACAATATTTTAGATTTTTAAACATATTACTGTAATATTACAAGTTTATGGAATTTATGAATTATTTATTCTTAAAACCCATGGCAATCATCTTATAAAAGCCCATGGAAAGTTATAATTATTAGACCCATGACATTTATTTATTTCATATTATAAACTCATGTTCACTATCTATCTTACATCACAACATTCATAATATTTATTACCAAAACTCATGGTAATTATTCATTCTACATGTCCATTATGATTATCTATAGAGAAACTCATGAGAACATCACATTATTCAATTATAGTGGTTGTTACCATATTTATTTAAAACCCATGGTAAATATTATTCTCAAGAACAATATTGGAGGTCATTATTTAAAAAAGCCCTAAAGAAAATATCATTTACAAAGTAATCCACAGTAAAAATTATGAGAAACTATACAAGTTGTTATTTAAAGCCCATGGGAATTAATACCCAAAATCTATCATAAATATTTATTAAAACTCATGAATTCATTTTATTTCTACTAACAACTAAAGCCCATGAGGAGTAAAAAACCAATGGCAAAGCATGTCTTTAATGCCTATTTTGTAGGCCCAAAAATCTCATAAAGTAGGGAACGAGCCCAAGCAAAGAAAGAGCCATGTGGTCTAACTAAAAATGCTGAAATGGAGCAAAATTCCAGCCCAAAAAAGTCCCTAGCAAGAGGCTTGAAAGTGGGCAACCAGCCATTGTTCATCCCTAACCAAAAAACAACTAGAGACTCCTACAAGAGAACCAAGCCTTTGAGGATGAACTAGGAGCTGTCCTATCAGTTTTCTACCACCCTCTACCTAACATGAACAGTGCCTGAGGGCTGTCATATCAGCTGAAGTCTGAAGGATGATGGAACTCCATCATCTTCCTCAAGACTGTACCTCTAGCGGAAGGAGAGCTGAAACCAAGTTATCCAAACCTCAACAAATTGATGCTATAAATAGTAAAAATGTTCAAGACATGATTCATATGCCAAGCCCATGAATCCTAAAGGGGAAAATTGGGAATATGTGATTTGGAGGGCATAAAGGAATCTCCAACGGAACCCCCTGAAGTGGACTTGGAGCTTGACACCTGGCTTAGGGTGTTAAATCTTACTTCTTATGGTCCAAATCTTGGTTACAGCATTAGGATTCGCTCTTGATACATGCCTTAATCACATTGATCATGCTCAGCCTTAGAAATCCTGGCATTTAATGCAAAACACTCTAAAATCCCATCATTACCCAAAGAAGCAAGGCAGCCCTTAAAGTAAATCTCCTACTTCTGACCAAAAATCCCAGGAAGATTAACTTTGATTCACTACCTCTGATTAGTCATACATTTTTTTGGATTCTTGTTAATTAATGCTTCTCTAAAGCTCTATTATAAAAATATACACACCTCAGCTCATAGAAGGCTAGCTACCCTCTCTGAAACTCTTGGTTAGTTTACTACTTTGCTCGTGATTTAGCTTCCTTCAAGCTCACTACTCATCATCTTTAGCCCACACTCATCTAGTCTCAAATACTCTTTTCCCCCTTTCACACAATCACAGCCCATAAATGTCTCTCAACTAGTCATAAATTACCCATCACTCATAAAAAGCCTTAACTTCAGTGTTAATCCCATTCCACTCACTCAAAACAGCCCACATTACCTCATTCATGTCTTATGCACACACACCCACTAAAATCTTAGTTTAATACTTGCTGCACTGAGTTAGGATCTCTCTCTTCCTTCATTCCATCCTATTTTTTCTCTTTTATTTGTAACTATGGAGCCTTTAATCATTGTTTATTATTATTATGATGAAGACCATAATGTTTTGGATACTATGGAAGTTTTCCCTTGTGTTGACCTAATAATAATAAGGAAAACATATAATTTTTACCATGTAAACACACTTATTAACTTGGAATTACCCTACCACTGGAGATAATATCGTACCACTAGAAGATTGATTTGAACTATGATGCTGTAAAAGGACTAATAATATGACAAACTAATAACAGTAACGTGTTTATTGTGCTTTATTGTTGTCTTCTTGTTAGGGTGCAGCCTCTATCTCTTGCTTGGGTGGACTTTTACAACACCGAAAGCCTTTGGGCTTTATTTTAAGGGCCCATCGTCGAGTTTCAGCTTGGGTACCCCGTATTCTATTTGGGAACATCAAAATTTTCTCCCTCAACATATATATATATATATATATATATATATAGACACACACACACATTGTTAGGTTCTAAAAGTTTAGAACAATTGGCAAACCGTGAGCACAAACTTGTCTAAAAATAGATCTTAGAGTCTATAAAGTTTATTAGACAATACTCAAGGTGCTGCAAGTCAGAATACAAGAAAAAGGAAGTTGCAAGTTCAAGAATTCGAAACATACTAGGTTCAACCGATCTAAAGATGGGTTCTACAGAATTTAATTAAACACAATTAGCCTGTTAAGTCTATGAAGTGATTAGGGTTTCAGATCTATTTCACATAGTATTTAAAGGAAATCCTAAGACACATTTTGTTATAACTTTGAAGGTGCTCTTGTGAGATTTAAAAGCTGTGGTGCCTTCTTCGTTCAAAGTCACTACCGGAAATCATTCTCATACTATTAGAACTGGTAGATCTAAAGTTCCTACTTCAAGATCATACATAGCTAATGATTTAAACCTTCAAGGGTGGTCTTGGAGCCACAAATTGAAGAGTTTGTGTTGCTAAACCTTTGAGTGGGATCTCAAAATCACAAGTGTGAGAGTTTGTATTCAATAAATTCAAGATAAAAGAGTCTATGGAGTCTGAGCTGCGTGTGGTCGTTTTAGTAAATTCTATATGAGGTAGCTTTAGATTTAGGGTTTAAATCTATTGTAATCTTCCATTCTATCATAATGGATTTGTTTACCTTGAGGATAACTAGGTTAAATTCTCCTTAAGTTTTTAACTTGAAACAGTTGGTTTCATTGGTTTTCTTGAGTCATTATATTCAAGGGTGGAGCCACATAATGGCTTGGGGGGGCCCCGGCCCTTGCAAAAAAAAAAAAAAAAAAATTCCTTTAAAGTAGGTAGAAAAAAAAATTATGCCCCCCCAATATTGGACAGCCAGTCCCCCTATGCCCAATTCTTAACTATTCTCCCAAGCCCAGTCAAATATTCACTGAATCCCAGCTTTAGTTTTAGGCCTTATCACCTTATGTACTCTAAATAAAACAAGTTGGTCTGCTCAAGTCCAAACACTAAAAACAAAACTTTACATTCTCTTCATCTCAAAAAATCCACCCACTGACCCACGGAATCCCTTTCTTTACTTCTTATTCTTTTGTTTTGTCTTCTTTGATACACTTTCATTTGCATTGGTACTGTTGCCTACCTACCAGCCCCCAAAACTCCAGTCCTTTGTACTCATAGTTCGGAAAAAAAAAAAAAAAAATTTTTGACCAATTTTTTTCTTTCTTCATCAGTTTTAGTTTTGAAACTTGGTGACTGGTGAGTTTTCTTCTCTTTCTTAAGTATTAGACATTCATATCTTTTTAGTGTCTTTTTTTGATTTTCTCAACTATCTAAACCTAAATATTCACATGCTCTTTATATTTTCATAGATTTTTAGAGAAATACATGATTGAAGGCATGGGGAGATTGTTTGTGATGAGTCTTGAAGGGAAGATCTAAAGTTGGAGGCAGTCAGGCAGAGGTAGTAGGCATTGCCACGGCCCACACGGGTGACCCATCTTTGCAATTTGTGAAGACAAATTTCTAATGTAAAATTGTTTTGATTTATTACCTATTTTTGATTAGTTAGATATCATGCGGCTGTGGATGTGGCTGTGGGTGTTGTTAAATTGTTTGGTTTATGTTGTGTACCAATACTTGTGTGTTTAATTTTTGTTTTTATTTGGGGTGTTATTATTAATTAAAGTTGTATTAAAAATGGGTTGTATGTTTAAATTATAGTGGAAATTTTGTTTTTTCTTGAGTATGAACAACATCCATATAACTAAGTAAAAATTTATAATTAAAATTTTATTTTTTAAACTTCTTTTCAGGTTAATTTTTGAGTCATATTCTTAAAGCTAAAAGTATTATGATAAAACGAAAAACAATTGATGCATTCTTTAAGAAAAAAGATGTTAGCAATTCAGAAATTAGGCTACCTGTGGCTATAGAAACAAATGTTGATACTTCAATGCCTGATGAACACCCTGACCCCTCTAAATGTTTAAGAATTCAATCTGAAGAGATATATCGTGATCCAAGATCACGTAAACAAATATGTGAATTCCCTATCAACAAATAAGATGAAATCCGACGAGCTTATCTCAAAGAAGGTCCATATCAACCTAAAAATATAGACTATCCATACAACGATGATACTTATCGTCGTCGATTTCAACCTTCATGGTTCGAATCGGCCCCCCCATGTAAAAATTCCAGGCTACGCCTCTGATTATATTATTGTCTTCTTTACTTTACTAAGTAATATGTTTGCATGTGTTTAATCTAGATCTCATAATTAATCTAAGTAAATACTTGGCTAATTCATTATGTTAAACTAATATGTTTTTAAGGGGTCTAAACAAATAAACATATATTAAGTAATAAACCTTAATACGACCTCGTTTGAACTACTTTCTTTTAATTTTTTTTTTTTTTTGACAAAACGATTCATTTCACTTAGTAATTTAAAAAGTATTGCAATTTGAAGAATGTGAGATTGTAGAGTTGTTATTGCAATTTGATCTAAAGACAGAAATTACGAAAAGAACTTCTCTTTGTGAACAATTTTGCCTTTGTTGTATGCTGCATTCGGGTTGGCTTTGTTGCTTTCTTAGTAATAAACTTCACACAACATTTTCTGTTTGATAATTTTGAACTATCATTAATGTTACAAATAATCTCAAAAAATGACAACCTACTTTTGCAAGCTTGTGTAAATATCACAACTGTTGCAAACAAGTTTCAAGAAGAGATTTATGGCTATCTATTAGAATCATGGACTCTCACCCCGTCAATGCCCCTACCAAATATAAAAATTATTTATAGTTTTCACCAAACAGATCTTGATTGAATTAACTGTGATATTTGTTAGAATTGATCCTGTTGTTGATTCTCAGGTGAATACATAAATATGCGTTGAGAAGTTCTCAGATTTTCTTCAGCTTGGAAGGTTTACTCTTCATACTGAAGGTTAAAAAATGATATTGCCCTCATATTCCTTAGCATTGATGATGTTTATATTATGTTCTCGCATTTAATCTCTATATTCTCCTGTAAAAGCAGTTGCAATGGTCTTACTTTGCCAAATGATGTAGAACAAATAGCATATGCCTTCTTGGAGCAACAAGGGTACCGGAAGTCACAAGACAAGATCAAAAATGTGCCAGTAGAGGCCATCGAGACGATAGTGTTGGAATTCCATGAAATTTGGCAAGTTGAAGGGAAACGGCATTTTGATCCAAACTCATGGCAATCGCCATGAGCATCGCCTAAATTTAGGCAAATTCCTTCATTAATTGAGGTCCCGAAAACAGTGTTTTTGCTACTTATAGTAATATTTGTTTTTTCTTAATAACTTTTAGTTTAAAATAAAATACAGGTCCTATCTGTTTTGGGACGTCTCTTAGTGATAGTATTTTCAATTTCCGTAACTATCTACATTTTGTTATTTTTGGTAAAAATCAATATTTGTGCCACATAGTTACATGATTAGTGCGGATTAAGGTTTCTAGGTGTTTTCATAGCCGCACTATGGTTTCTTTTACTATTTAAACATATTGTAGCCTTTAGGATAATTTAGTTTTTTAGATTTATAAAATACAGACTTTGTCTATTTCTCTCTGGTGGATTCTAGAACCTATCACCTCGTGGATTCAAGGGATCTCTCGTGGATTCGAGGTTTTCATTTAGAAGTTAACGTGTTTAGTTTCTCTTTCCAATTAGAAAACAACGTGTTTGTTTTCTTGTAACTTCTGCAACATCAGCCAGATCCTAACAATTTTTGGCATATGAGGTAAGGAACTTCTGAGTGCTTCTTGCCTCAGCCTTCCATAATATGTATTGCTAGTTTTCTCTCTGTCCTCCTCTTTCATCAATTTTGGTGAGCTGAGAATCTAGTGCTTTCTTGATAATAATGCATTTATTAATGCGCAAAAAGGGAACTGCCTTTTGTTATTAAATGCATTTTCAAGCTAAAGGATCTTGCCTGCCTCCTAAGATTAATATCTGCCTTCTAATTGCCTAATACATTGAAGGTCTAGAAATTTAATTTTGGCATTATTTTAACATGGTTGATATCAAAATATTACAATTGAAACTTTGAAATTTGTTGCTTCTGAATAGATTGAAATTTTGAAATGGTGCAATGACTAGTTGAAATTTGGAATCTGGCATTGACCCTGTAATTTTATTTGGTATTTATTCATTTCATTTTACTTGCTTTTTTCCCATCACTTCCCTTTATAACCATGCAGGACTCTTTGAAGCCGTCCTTGGAGAGTAAGCCAAGGATACACAACTCCTCATATAATCTAGGGAACTCCTATTAGGGATCAAATTCAGGATATTTAGGTCTACATGTTACAAACTCATGGGTAGAACTCACCTTTGAAAACCGGTTTGCAAGAAGAGGGTGCCTAAGAGTTTATGAACACATGGTTAAGCCTCTAGGTTGCCCCCTTTGGGATCCGACCACAAAGCCGCAACTTGGGGTGGTGGTTAGCTCTGATACCAATGTTACAAATCCATAGGTAGAACTCACTCTTGAAAACTAGCTTGCAAGGGAAAGGTGCCCAGGAATTTATTAAAATATGGCTAAGCTTATATTTAATCTATGTTGGACACTAAGATTATAACACTACAACTCGTTCCAAGTCTGCAACCACTAAGTTGCACCTAACGGGATGATAGTAAATGAATTATATAAATACTACTGGTTGGATTAGATTAAACATGTGAAAATTTTAACAAAATATCACTGCTGATTAGGTATTGCTTTTTTTTTTTTATTATTATTTTTTTTATTTTAATAATTTTAAAATTAAAATTCATGTTCCATACTTGTCATTTATACTATCCTAGTTAGGGCAGCATGTGCCTTGCCGTGGAAAAAGAGTAATGATTAAGGCCAATTCTAGATTTTATTTATATCACAAAACAAACATATAGATCATTTGATTTTAAAGTACATAGAGATTTACATTAATCAAAAGAGACATTAATTTTAAGAATTTTAATAATTATGCCATAAAAAGTTAATCTCATTCGTATAAGAATTTCAATCAACCACAAAGTTATATAGGGTAGCTATTTAACATATAAATATCTATTTTACCATAATAGATTTTTAGTACCTATTTGCTAAAAGAAATATATCCACTCACTAAAAACTTCTAAGAATGGTAACGAATATCATCATCTTCCAACAATAAATAATTGAGTTTTGCTAAGAAACAAAAAAAGATAACAAAAGGCATGTGTCATTGAATTTTCCATTAGATAAATTATAAGTTTCAAAATTTTAAACCTAGAAAATCAATGTTCTTTAAATAACAAATAAAACACTTTATATCATCATTCTAACTTTTCAAGAATTACTGCCATCTAAAACTCAAAATATGTGAAATTTTTTTTTTTGGGATGTTAAAATTTAGTGGGAGTATTTTAGACATTACACAATAAATATTTTAAGAATCGTAAGTGTAGGGTCTGTTTTTGTAGCCCAAGCCCAAAAGATATGGGTCGAAGGCCCAACGAACCCGAAACAATGAATTTGTAGAGAGGGGATCGAAGGTCTAAGCACTGGCCGGTCTTCACCGGGCCAGAAATACTTTCTATTTTACTGAAAGAACACTTAGACCAATTTACAACTGAGGGATGCTCCTCGGCATTGGCCGAGGAGGCTTATTTCCCAGGCCTTCCCTCTTTCTTTTTTTCTCTTTTTCTTTTTCTCCCCCCCCCCCCTTTATTACACTTTGCTCGTATCCCTTATATATTACTCTCTTCCTCTTCCTGTTGATCATTCATTGGCCTCTCTTCTGGCTGCCTGTCCCATTAGAGGTCCTATCCGTGCTCAAGTGGTTCACCCTGATCGATGTAGCCCTGCCCGGGGGTTGCATCCCCATTAATGCGGCCAGAAGGGTTAGGTGAACGTATTAAGTGTTGAGGTGACATCTTGCTCTGGGTTTGTCCCCCCCACCCTTACAATTATCCTCAGTATGCCGAGGACGAGGGGGTCCTCGGCGTGGATCCAAAGAAGAGCTTTCTCCCCAAATTGGCCTCGGATAGTCATCCTTCCGCGGGTTGGGCCATTTGGGCCTGGCTTGGAGTGGGCCAAGGCTGCACAATTTCCTGGCCCCACAGTAAGTTTTAATTAAGGTTCAACTGAGAAATAAAAATATGACATATTTGCTATTTTTCAAAATATTAAGGGAAAAATTGCTTGATTTTAAAGTTTAAGGAATAATCGTAAACTACTCCAAACATAAAGGATGAAAAGTGTCTTTATCCTAAGTTTTGTGTGTGTGTGTGTGTAAAACTATGTGTTTTTAGTTAAAATGGTGCGTAAGAAAAAAAAATACAAAAAATCAACCTATGAAAATTGTCTATGAAATAGTGAATATTAGCTTAACAAAGTTGACTAAACCAACACAAAATTTCTAAAAACACAACAGAATGGCACAAGATTTTCTTAATACCTTTATAATTTTTTTATATCTTATTTTGACTTATAAAAAATTGACAACTCAACAGTTTTGAAAATATTGTGATGACAATAAGATGTCTTAACGTTTTCACAAAAGAAATGCTATTTCCACGACATTTTCATAACAAATCATAAGTGGTAGGTTGTTGAAGGTTGTTATTAGTGGGCAAAAAAGTAGTTTCATTGGTAAGGTTAAATTAGAACCAATAAAAATTTATCACCTCTGATTTGTTATGAAAGTGTTGTGAAAAATATAGTGGATGTAGCACTTTTTTTTTTTATTTTTTTTTTTTATACAATACCTTGATTTTTAGTTATGGTTGGTTTCAGTATGATATTTCATTACTTTATTTTGATCTATAAAGAATTAACACTTAACAATTGTGAAAATATTGTGCTAATTTGTTGTGTTAATATTTTATTATAATGTGAAATAGTGTGAATTGGACAAACCAAAAATAATATAGCAAATCTACTATAGCTTTACCCATTCACACATAAAAAAAAAAAAAAAACACACACACACACACACTAGCGAAATAGTGAAAATTGAACAAATCAAAACTACTGTAGCTTTTTCCATTCACTTTGTTTATATATAGAAAGTGTTGTGAAAAATGTTTTTGATGTATCACTTTTTTTTTTTTTTCACAATACCTTTATTTTTAGTTGTAATTGATTCCAGTATAATATTTTATTTTGACTTATATATGAAATTAACACCTCAATAATTGTGAAAATATTGTGACTATTTGTTGTGTTACTAACTTATTATATATAAACGGGGTAACTAATAGTTCATATATTTATAAAAAAGTTAAAAAATTCCATTGACGATGTCACGAGAAAAAAAAAAAGGGGGGGGGGGGGCAGTGAACCGTGCAAGTTGAATAAACCATAAACACTGTAGCAATAAGGATTGGCTCTTTTTATATATAGATAGATATAGATATTACCAGTTTGGTTAGGTTAAAAGGGTGAAAATTTCAACAAAATATTAGAGCTGAGTAGGTATTGTTCATTAATTCATCGGATTGGAAGTTGAACTATAGTAGCAATTAGTAAGCCCCAATTTTCCCTGTCTCTCATTCTTTTTATTTTTTATTTTTTATTTTTTTAATTAATTAATTTATTTATTTTTAATATATAAGATATAAATTATACTGTAGCATAATCTAAGTATATACGTGTGTGAGCTGTGAAACTCCCTCCTGGAGACTTTAATTCTGGTCTTTGCCTCCCAACACCTCACAAGTACTTATACTTGTGAAGTGACCATCGCATCAAGGGTGTGTAGTGGTCCCGTCTCTCATTCTTAAATGTATTTACATAGGTGGGACAAGTTAATTGCAATGTGAAAGTATCTGGGTAGGGCAATGTGAACATAGAATGAGACATTTGATACATGAACGTCGCAAAATTCAGTCCGAAGGTCAACATTTATGTTGGGTGAATGTGGAAAAGAATGCCCTTTTCACGTTCCCATGCTTTAGTCCATCGACAAGTCAAAGGTTTATAAAACAAACTGCATAAAATTACACAAGTTGCCCGCGGGGGGGGGGGGGGGGGGGGGGGGTGGGTTCTGGTGGCGCTCAAGAAAAAAGTTTATAAAATAAAATTTTAAAAAATTAGGGTAAATATTATATTCTAAATCCTATAGTTTAAGAGTGTGACAAATTAAACTATATAGTTTTAAAAGTAAGAAAGTAAACTCTGAGATTTTAAAAAGTAACTAACTAAATCACTTAGTTACAAAAGTAACAAATTAATCTGAACCTATTTAATGGAACAACATTGTGTTCCCAAAAATTATATAGGTATAATTTAAAAAAAAAAAAAATGCAAATTAGAACATTGCCCAAATCTCTAATAAGGTCAAGGCCACTAAACTTCATTCTCACTTATGAAAAAAAAAAATTAAAAAAGGAAAGAAAAATTGTGTTAGTTTGGGATTGCGTGTTTTCATTAGTCTATTGGGTTTAAATAATAAATTGAGCCAAAAAAAAAAGAGTCCGAGGGTCAACATTTATGTTGGGTGAATGTGGAAAAGAATGCCCTTTTCACGTTCCCATGCTTTAGTCCATTGACAAGTCAAAGGTTTATAAAACAAACTGCATAAAATTACACAAGTTGCCCGGCGGCGCGGGGGGGGTGGCGCTCAAGAAAAAAGTTTATAAAATAAAATTTTAAAAAATTAGGATAAATTAGTTTTAAAAGTAAGAAAGTAAACTCTAAGATTTTAAAAAGTAATTAACTAAATCACTTAATTACAAAAGTAACAAATTAATCTGAACCTATTTAATGGAACAACATTATGTTCCCAAAAATTATATAGGTATAATTTTAAAAAAAAAATGCAAATTAGAACATGGCCCAAATCTCTAATAAGGTCAAGGCCACTAAACTTCATTCTCACTTATGAAAAAAAAAAAAATTAAAAAAGGAAAGAAAAATTGTGTTAGTTTGGGATTGCGTGTTTTCATTAGTCTATTGGGTTTAAATAATAAATTGAGCAAAAAAAAAAAAAAAAATTGTAAACTTTGAAAAGAGTTGTACATAAGTTAATAAGCTGAATATACCATTCAATTTTACCATACCGCTCAACCAAACAAATACCAAACAGTGTTGCTATGTACAGAAAAAATTCACTGAATTATTTACATTCCATTCACATAGCATTTGATATAGTGCTCGATTGAGCCCCCCATAACCCATGAAGGAAAAAACTAGTGCACATAAGCTGTTGCACACAAAGTTGTACATGTATAATGGCAAGGAGTAGTTTTTAAAACTGAAATCGGGACTTGCAGCGGGGAATAGACATTGACTAAACCATAAATAGAAAGGATGGTGTGAAAAAATATCAAAAACTTTGGTGCAGAAATACTTTTGTGAGACTGAGGACCGTTTGGTAAAGAAGTTTAAGTAATATTGTTTATAATTTTTTGAAATATGTGTGACTAAAAAAGTGTGTAATATTATTTAAAAATTGAAAATACGTTGTTTTACTACTCTACCGAACAGACTCTGAATTTCATAAAAGCCAAAATGGGGCTGTATGGGGATTTTTCCTTGTCATTTCTCCCCTTACAATTTCTCTAATATACAAAAAGACTTATACAGCTGGCATTGACCTTGTGCTTTATATTATGATGATCCAACAACCTACTCTACACAAAGAAGCTTGGCTTGTTTGTTCTTGAATTTGTTCCTTCAATTTCAATTTTTCAAATGGGTAGTAACAATCTCACTAGGCTACTCTTGCAGAAGATCTTATGCAGCAGAAGGAAACTTCATTCTGTGGCCATAAGAATAGCTAATGCAGATGATATAAGGCCAGGCGCTCCCCATGCTATCCACACGTTAAATTGGTGTGCCTCAGTGAAAGAGAAGTTGAAAAATGATGAAATTCCTGGAGAGAGCAACTGCGTCTGCATTTACAAGGTGCCTCCAAACATGCGTCAAGTGAAGAAGAAGGCATATGAACCCAGTATTGTCTCAATAGGTCCTTACCACCATGGAGAGCCACGGCTACAAGCCATGGAAGAGCTCAAATGGCGATACTTACATCGTGTCTTTAATCCAAAACAGCAGCATGGAGTAGAATTAAAGCCCGTGATGGAAGCAATGCAAAAGTTGGAAGAGAAAGCTCAAAGCTGTTACAGTGATGAAGTTAAACTTAGCAAAGGCCAATTTGCTAAGATGATGCTTATAGATGGCTGCTTCATCATTGAACTCTTCAAAGAGCTCAATCAGAAGCAAAATTTCACACAGCAGAAACTGGGTATCGATGAGGAGCGTTCCTTTCTCAAAAGGTGGATGCTACCAACTCTGCGTCGTGATCTAATCATGCTTGAAAATCAGCTCCCCCTGTTTGTTTTGTGTGAACTGTTCCAGTTAATTACAAATAGCAGTAGTTCGACAGAAGCAACCCCATCATTGCAAGAGCTTGCTCTTCGCTTCTTTAGCCCTCTCTTGCAAAGAAATCACTCGGGTACACAAGAAAATCAAGGAAACCAACCAAACTTAGATGAATCTACAGTGAAAGGGTTTGAAGGAAAGCATTTTCTTGATCTTTTCCGCTCTAGCATCCTCCCAAACCTCCCGGAGAAAGATGCACGAGGTAAGCAAACTCACATGATGCGCTCCATATCAGAGCTAAAAGAGGTTGGTGTTAAGATTACCACAGCTAAAAATCATCAGAGTCCGTTGGATATAAGCTTCGGGAAGTGGAAGTTGAATATGGGAAAGAAGCTGATAATTCCTCCTTTATACATTGATGATCATAGAGGCACTTTGTTTCGAAACATGATGGCATTTGAGAAATGCCACCGGTTTTGCCATCCAGATGTCACATCATACTTGTTTTTCTTTGATGGACTCATTAATTCAGCTAAAGATGTAGGGATTCTCCATTATAAAGGGATTCTCTACCATTCATTGGGGAGCAATAGGGAGGTGGCAAAACTTGTCAACAATCTTTGCAAGGAAGTGGTTCCGGATAATGATGAGTCCTATTTATATAAGGTTGTGAACAATACCAATTCCTACTTCAATACTTGCTATGCCAGAGAAAGAGCAGTGTTAGTGCACCACTATTTCAGCAGCTGGCTTGTGGGTATCTCAACTTTTGGTGCAATCGTTGCTCTTTACCTGACCTTTATTCAGACAGCCTCTGGAGTTGCTAGTGCTCTGGGTCCCTTGCATGACAACCACTTCTTTTCATATATAAGAGATTTCATTTCACTACCAATTTTTGGTCATCCTAGTACCCCAAATGGTAACTAAAGCGACAAGTGTTGCGAATGTTTGTGTACTTATTTGGAAAATTTGTTGAAAGGGATCGATGAGAAATGATTAATAATATCATGTATTTACTTCTTCTTTTTTTGCTGAATAATATCATGTGTTTACTTAAAAAGCCCTTTCATATACTTTTGAATTCTGTATACCATTAACTAGACCAAGTTTTATAGTCTAATACTAAAACGTGGTAACATTATTGTCTCTATCGAGAGGAGAGAGTGAAGGGAAAGGGACCACAGTATGGGCTCACTTGAGGTTTTGGATTGGAAAACACCAAGCTTTTCTATTTTTTTAGGGATGGATATACTTTATTGAAAACAAGAACACCAGTATAAAGCAAATAAACTATAAGAGGACAAAAAAAAGTGGAAATAAGTTGCATATTCAACACTAAAAACAAGCAGCATCGAGGAAACCCAGGAAGACTCCTACACTAGATAACTCAAATCCTACCACTGTGTTCCTTAAAAACAGAAAAAACCACTCATCAGTTGCTTCAAAGAACTTAATTTAGCACTGTGAGAGTTCGTTTAGACCCCTTAAACCAGATTGTTTAACCTAATTTATTAACTAAGTGATTACTTAGATAAATTTTCAGATCTAGGTTAAGCACAAATAAATCATATTGTGGTGCAAGAGGGAAAAAACAATAAAATTTGTGGGACAAACACAAAGTAAACTAAACCAGATTCATAACCCAAAACAACTGTCTGGTGGGGAAACATTCTTATGACACAAGAGGGAATGAAGGGACTTCCAACTTAATGGGACACGATGAACACTTAATACTTCAATGGAAGCAAAAGAGGAGAAGAAACCAAAGAAGTCACGGATTGAAACTGGAGGCATATAATAGAAATGAGAAAGGGTTACTTGGGGTAATAATGGGATGGAAGGTGAGGTAGTGAGTTCAAGACCCAACGCGTGCGCGCGCGTGTAACCTCCAAAAAAAAAAAAAAAAAGACGGAATTGACTCCCTCTTCTCCCTAGAAAGGCCAAGCAAGCTCTTACACACATATCAACATGTAGAGAATACAACAATGAACATGTTATGTTACAAGAAGCAACTAGAAAGAAAGAGAGAGCACTTTGGCATTTATGATTTACCTTTTTTACTTACTGAACAGAAGAACTTGACTCCTTCAAAGTATTTTACATTCCTCAACACTTTATCCCCTCAAAGAATGTATTAGTCTTCTGAGTATAACTTGATTATAGAAACTTTTTGTCCGAAAGTACAACCCCAAGGCAGCAAGAGACCCCAAAAGAGTAGCAGATGCCATGATAAGAAAAAATAACATGAAGCATTGAGTTCCAGTGCATGTTTTGCCAGCTGCTGATGCTTTTTTGTCATATATATAACCAACAACTCTCACAGAAAATATATAAGATCCAACAGGTCTTGCTATGGTAATTGTTTTGAATATGGTACCCATATGAACCACGCCAAATATCTCAGAAGTGATAGCGGGCATTTAGTGACCATTGAGAACCATAACAAACACCCACCAATACTGAACCAGCATATAGAGCACCAGGCAAACCAGAAGCAATCACCAAATTACCAATGCTCATGATTGCTAGCTTGATGACCATGAACAATGGCCTTGCACATCCTCTTGAGTGCAAAAAATAATCTGATACGTAGCCAGCTCCAAAACGGCCAAGAAAATTTCAAATGCTCCACAAAGAAACCAAAGTACCTGCCTCATAGCTGATGTATCCAAGAGATCCTCCTATCTGGCTGATGTTATTCACTGCAGCAAGTCCTGAGCCCATACCACAAGCCATGGCAAGGAATAAAATCCAGAAGTCTACAGTGCGCATAGCTTGCAACAGATTGAGATTTTGTTCTGCCTGTAAAGTCCTATCATTATTATCCATCTCTTGATCAGTACTGCTGGGCAAATAGCGATACCCAGCAGAATCTTGCCTCGCATATATCTTCTCAGCAACCAGCTGGTTGGGATCATCCGTTAGTTGGTCCCTCTCAATAACGAGAGTCTGTAAAATCCTATCAGAATCTCTTTGATGAGCTCTAATTGCTGTGCAAAGAGGTGAGGCAAGCAGCAGCATGAGCAGCACAAATGCGATGACACGTATTGCAAATTGAAATAAAAAAATGTGCTCTAATATTATAATGGCCATAAGATAAGCAGCAATGACCAGTGCAATCAATGAGAAAGAATCTAAGTGTTTCTTTTCATCTCCTTCATTGGTGTTGTTGATTCTCACAAACCACATGAGCAACAAAGTATTAATAGAAGGCAACAGTGCCAGCATCAGAAGATAGGATGTAGGCTTGTTGGTGAATATTGTCTCATATACTTGAATTAAAATTGCTCCACTTAAACCAAGAAAACCCTAGCAATAGATAAGAATTATTTTCAACATCCAAACTTAAGTCCTTGCTCCTAACAATCCAATAAGAAAGTAAATTCAAACTCAAACAGTAACAATGGCGTAAGATATGACATAAGACCTGTTAGGAAGGTGAACTGCTTTTCACAAGCTTAGATCTCAAAAAGGGTTAGGAGATGAGTGATGTGGAACAACAAACATTAATACCATTTGATTAGAAACTTGAACTTCTCAAGTATTTTCTCCCTTCCACTAATTAAATTCATGGTGGGACTTACCACTCATTTGAGATGTGGGATTATCGCTTCTAGAGTGTGGTACGGAACATTTATGCATTCCATATCTCAAATCGGTGGCCCGTATGATTTGCACGGCTTATTGGCAACTTAGCAAGCATGTTAGTTTGTAAGTTTTTTGTTAGTAAAGCTTCCACTACCCTAAGCATTATCATTGGATAAAATACTATAAAAGCACTTGTAGAAAATAGAAACAATAAATGATGAAAAGTAAACCCCTCCCTATCATCAGTGATGCTGTTTCAGAATTGGATGTTGGTCTGAATACAGAAGACAGGTAAGTCAGTTGGCAGCAAAAACCCCACATATTTTCATTGCAATATTTTTCAAGTAACACCAAATAATTAAGCTAAAAAAAACTACTTCCTCTCTCTGGCTCTCGTTTAATTGGTCTTCTATTGCATTTCCAGATTTACTAAAAGATGATATTTTTGAAAAGTTAATAGACAGAATATTAATAACTCTCTCAATTTACAATCTACTTCATTTGAAAAGTTGATATCTCTTTTCTATTATGTTTATTTAGGTACTTTTGAAATCCATGACAATAAATTAAGATGCCTCTTAAAAAAATTGAATTTTCTAACAAAATGGGAAGGAGCATTACCATAATTGCCTAAAAATTCAAATCTCGCAGGAAAAAGCGTAATTCTTATACCAATGAAATTAAACGTTGCTTTTGATACATTTTTTTCTACAAACCAAACTGCCTACCGCATTGACACATACTGATATACACATGATGTGTATATCAGTATGTGTCCTAAGAAACATGGACACATGTATGGGTACAGGTCCAACATGAATAGTTTAAAAATTATAACATGAAAAGCTGAACATGACTGACACCCTAAATAAAGTGTCTGTGCTTCCTAGATCACAAATGATATAATCATTGATCATTCATCACAAAAGGGTAAAACTTACACCATGCAAAACATTAAAAAGCTTGACATTAAAAATTTAACAATAAGTCTAAAGTCTTACCATTTTTACAAAATATTTTACAACTGTCAAGTAGCAAATGCAAATTGGCATGACAGATAATAATAATAAGGGTAAATTATATGTTTGGTCCCTAACTTTTACATTATATTTTAATTTGGTCCTTAACATTTTAAATGTGTCAATTTGGTCCCTAACTTTTTAGTAGTGTATCAAAATTGTCCCTACCGTTAAGTGATAGATGAAAAATACTGACGTGGCTAACGGCCAAAATTAAAAAATAATTTTTATACAACTATCATGCCACGTGGACTAAATTAAACTAAATAAAAAACGACTCTCATGCGGCATGAATCTGGACTGGCACCCAAATTTAGACTATCTCTTGCTGTAAAAGCCACACACTTTGGCCCACCGTGTTAGAATTTAGAAATATCATCTTAGGGCTCACCAATCAAGTTTAGACATTGAGAATGCAATCATTTACTTTTTGTTCTTTTCTCTTTTTCTCTTCGTCCTCATCAAATTGATTTATTACAAGAAAAATGTTGTAAATTTTTTGCAAATGCAAACCAATGAACCATACCCAAATCCTGCTATTGAGATGGATCTCAAGAAAGGAGTTCTCTATTTTTTTTCCATTGGATCTCATCTGTGTTCTTAGCTACAAAAAGTCATTCATATGCAAAATCATTTTTGAAAAGTTCTTTGCGTCACCAGTAGATTAGCGTCAAGTCAGGTTTTGCCGCCAGTCTTCACCATCGAATTTTGATATCGAAGCTGCTGCTTCCCTGTGAATCGTGCTACTATGTTAGGGATTGTGATCCTAATTTGAGCCTCACGTGTTTGGATGTGAGTGACTCACCAAGCTCTTTTTCTTTTTTTTTCGTTAAGAAAAAATTTAGGTAATGTTGACATGGCAGTTCAGGTGGCAGTCTTACGTGGCATTAAACAAATATTTTATTTTGACTGTCAGTCGTATCAACATTTTTTATCCATCACTTAACAATAGGGACTATTTTGACAAAATATCAAAATATTAAGAACCAAATTAATACATTTGAAAGGTTAGAGACCAAATTAAAAAATAGTGTAAAAATTAAGGACCAAAAACATAGTTTACCCTAATAATAAAGTAACGGTAGTAGTAAACTCATATAAGACCATAGTTTTAAAAACCGGACCGGACCGGCCGGTCCGACCGGTTCAACCGGGAACCGGCCTTAAATCCGGTCCGGTTATGTCAAAAAACCGAAAATGACTAAAAAACCGAAAAACAGTAAAAATCGGAGGTCCAACCGAAAAAACCGGAAAAACCGGAGGTTGAACCGGTTAATACCCGGTTGGGAATTTTTTGTCTTCTCTGGCAAAACTATGCCGTTTTGGTCCTTTAAAGCACCTCTAAAATCCTAAAAACTAACCCTAACTAAGGTCCCTAACTCCTTAAGCCGAAAGCCCACACCCTCAGACTCTCTCATCTCAGTTCTCACTCACCTCACCTCAAGCTCTCAAACATCTCAACTCTCTCATCTTGGCGATCTCGCTCTGCAGCTGCGCTCTGCCTCACCGATCAGTCAAGCTCGCTCACCTCAGTCCTCACTCACCTCTCCGCGACTGCGCTCTCTCTACCTCACGCACCTCTCTCTGCGCTGCCTCACGCACCTCTCTCTGCGCTGAGTTTTTTTTTTTCTTTTTTCCTTTCGAAAACAGAGTGAGTGAGGTGAGCTTGACTTTCGAAAACAGAGTGAGCTCTGCCTCACGCACCTGGGTTTTGGGCTATCGTATTGGGCTTCTCGGCATCTGGGTTTTGGCCCTTTTGGGTTCCCTTCTCGGTTGGTCTCGCTCTCGCCCTCGGCCATCGCCCTTTGGTAATGTTCTTTACTTCTTTTCTTTTTCATTTTCTTGGTTCTGTTTTTTTTTTTTTTTTTTTTTTTTCATTTCTCTGATTCTCTCGGCTTCATCAGATAAGAAACTAATAATTAATATTCTTTTTTTTTAATGATTTTGATTACTTGATTTTGATTTTGATAATTTCTCTGTTCTGTTTTTTTTTTTTTTTTTTTTTTCATTTCTCTCGGCTTTATCTCAGATTCTCAATTCATGTTCTCGGCTTCAGCTCAGGTTCTCCTTCCGTGACTTCACTGGTAAGTGGTAACTTCAATTATTAGTTTACAATAGCATTTTAGTTTAATTGTGATTTTGTGTATGTTGTGGATTTGATTTACAGAGCATTATTGTTTGTGAAATATAGTTTAGAGTATTGTACTATTGATTGTGTGTGTTGTATTGATGAATTTATTTGTTGATAAAATGGTTGCTGCCAGTCTGAAATTGTTGAGTGAAATGGAGTCCGCCTCTGTACCATCTAATGAACATGCTTCTACAACTGGGTCTAATGCTAATTCTTCGTCTGTGAGAGCGAAATGTGATCCCGCATGGGATCATGTAACTGAAGTAGTGAAAGACGGAAAGAGTAGTTATAGGTGTATACATTGTGGGAAAAGTTATAAGGGAGGGGGCATCAATAGGATGAAAAGACATTTAGCTGGAATTAAAGGTGATGTGGCTGCATGTATGGGTGTACCTTATGATGTTAGGTTTCAAATGGTTGAGAATTTGAAGGAAATTTCAAAAACTAAAGAACAAACAAAAAAGGATCAAGAAGCATCTAATTATTCACCATTAGAGGACTCACCAGAATTTGAAGATGTCCAAGAAATTACTCCTAGAGGTAGGGGGCTAGGTAGGGGAAATAGAAGTGGTCCTAGTAGTTTTCCACCAAGATCCAATCTTGGCAAGAGGAAGGTTGGTAACATTGATAATTACTTCGCTCCTAGAACAACACCGGGAGCTCAACCTTCAATTAAAAGTGTGCTTGCTGGTAAAGAAAAGAAGTGGAGGGTTGATATGTCTATAGCAAGATGGATGTATGATGTTTGCATTCCAATTAATGCTGTAAATTCTAGTTATTATCAACCTATGTTCAATGCTGTAGCTTCTTATGGTCTTGGATATAGAGGCCCAAATTATCATGCCCTTAGAGTGCCTTTGTTGAGAGATGCAAAAAGAGAAGTACAATTGATTGTTGATTCTCATCAATCATATTGGGCTGACACTGGTTGTACAATAATGGCCGATGGGTGGACTGACACTAGGCATAGAACATTGATTAATTTCCTTGTCTATTGTCCTAAAGGAATTATTTTTATTCGTTCTGTTGATGCTTCTGACTTGGTTAAGGATGCTATTAATTTGAGTAACTTGTTTGATGAAATTGTTAGTTGGGTTGGTCTTGCAAATATAGTACATTTGGTCACTGACAATGCTGCAAATTATGTAGCTGCTGGAAGAATTGTGTGTGGAAAATATAGGAACATTAGTTGGTCACCTTGTGCAGCACATTGCCTAAACCTAATTTTTAAGGAGATTGGGAAAATGGATCATATAGCTAAACTTGCAAAGCATGCATCCAAGATCACAGTGTTCATCTATAACCGTGTGGCTTTGCAAGCTTGGTTGAGGACTAGAAAAAATTGGACGGAAATTGTGCGTCCAGGGCCAACTAGGTTTGCTACTACTTTCATTGCCTTAGGGAGTCTTAAGGAACATAAGCATGACTTACAAGCATTGGTGACTAGCAAATTTTATGTTGAATCAAGATATGCAAAAGATAAGAAAGCAAAGGCAGTGGTGAAAATCATTCTTGACAATCAATTTTGGAATGATTGTCATGTAATTGTGCATATTATGTCACCATTGATTCGTTTATTACGCATTGTTGATTCTGATGAAAAACCAGCTATGGGTTATGTATATGATGGCATGTATAGAGTAATTGATGGAATCAAAAAAAATTTCAAGGACAAGAAGAGACTATGGGAGCCTTATGTTAATATTATCAAGGATCGGTGGGATAATCAATTCTATAGAGATATTCATGCTGCTGCTTACTGGTTAAATCCTGCATTCCAATATGACTCATCCACTCTTAATAAGAGGCTAGAGACACAATCTGCTGTGACAGATGTTATTGAATCAAAAGTTTCAACTGGTCGATTGAAGTTGGTGGAGGAATTAAGGCTATTTCGAGAGCGTGAACAAACTTTTGGAACCCAACTTGCTCAAGAATCAGCCAAGACATCTCAGCCGGGTAAGATATTGTTTACTTTAGCTAATACTAAAATGTAAATATGTTTTAAAGATCATAGCTCTTTTTTATATTTTTGGGATAAGTATAGTTGTGTTTATTGATTCATTGTATCTTTGTTTTGTGTTGTATATGGAACTTAGATGAGTGGTGGAAGTTGTTTGGATCTTGTGCTCCAACTTTACAAAAGTTTGCAATTCGAATCCTTAGCCAAACAGCTGCCTCTTCAGGATGTGAGCGGAATTGGAGTGCTTTTGAACAAATACATACCAAAAGAAGAAATAGATTGGAGCATCAACGACTTAATGATCTTGTATTTGTTCATTATAACTACCGATTGAAAGAAATGTATATATTATATAATCTCTTTGTTTCAATGTTTTTGTGGGAAAATATGAGTGATTCACTGATTTGGTCAAGTGGGTTCTTTGTGATTGTAAAATATAAGTGATTTGGTTACTAATTAAATTATTCATTATGTTCATCTTATGATAGAGTCAAAAGGAAGAAGTTCAATTTTGATCCTATTGATTATGCAAGTATCGATAAAACTGAATTTTGGGTAGTGGAAGATGAGGAACCTCCATTTCTAGATCATGAGGAGATAGAGAATGCATTATATGAAGAGGGAGCCTATCCAATCGAAGAAGGGTCTTCTAGCCATGTACAAAGAGGTTAGCTTATAACAATTCTTTGCCTAGTTGTATTTTTAATTAGACTATTTATGATTTATGAGAAATGATTATGAGAATTGTTATTTCATTTATTGTTCTTTGGTTTTGGAATTTGTATAGATATGGACAATGAAGTGATTGAGGATGATGATGACATCAATTTGGAATCATTTGGTGATGAAGATGATGCTCCTCCCGGATTTAGAGATAAAAATCATCCTATTCATGTTGAAGATGAAGAAGATGAGGATGAGGATGATGATTATGATGCTAGTGGTGGAGCATTTGGTTCACATGATGATATTGATTTCAATTATCTTCATGACAAATGAGGCTTGGGTTTTAAAACTTAGTTGTTGTTTGTTTGAAACTTTAAAACTTAGTTGTTTGTTTGAAACTTTAAAACTTAGTTGTTGGTTGTAATGAACTTATTTGTTATTTGCCATTTGGATGTAAATGTAATAACTAAAAACTTATTTATTTGGTTTTGTTGAAAGTTTATTAGAATTTCAGGATGATTATTTTGTAATGTTAATGTTATTACTTATTGATTTGAGTCATGTTGAGATTGCTTAGGTTTTTTTGCTTTAATAAGTCAAAAAGGAAACATATTTACATATTGATTTGGTTTTTTTGCTTAGGTTTACAGTTGATGTTTCTAAAGCAGGTTCAAAGTCTTTGGACTCTCTATTGTTGAGTGCTATGTTGTGACCAGTCCATTGGCTTTTTTTTAAAAGAAACATAATTGTTATAATAGGTTTGTTAGTTTTAGACTTTTAGTATATTAAAAAATTATTAATTATTTATATAATTTAAATAAATAATAATTAAATTATTTATGACGTCACCGGTTCGACCATCGGTCGGACCCCGGTCCGACCATAAAACCGGTATTTAGCACCTTTTCCGGTTCTTTCACCGTACCGGTTTTTAAAACCATGACGATAACCATTTTAATCTTTAGTAAGCATTTTTTTTTTCTTAATCTTCTTGGGCACACAGTAACCACTTTGTGGGTCATGGGTGAGTCAATTTCAAAACTTTTTTACATGGTGAATGAAATGATGAAATTTAGACAGATTTTTATGTGTGAACAGGTTGGATAAGTTTATGATGAAATTTGGACATATTTTTTATGATGAAAATTGGACAGATTTTATTGGACAAGTTTTTTATTGGTGGGAGGGCAGAAATTGCACCTGGACAGTTTATTTATTTATTTTTATTTTATGTGTGAACAGGTTGATGTGTTAACTGTGAACAGGTATTTGTGAAAAATCTAAGTGGACATTTTCTTGATGTGTGAACAAGTTTGTATCAAGTGAACGTTTTGATTGAAATCTTGAACGTGTTGTGTATTGGGCTTGAAAGCCCAATTTTTTTTAAAAAAAGAAAAAAGAAAACAAACAGTTTTTTTAATATTTCAAACCGACCAAACCTATTAAACTCATTGCAAAAAACCACATCGCTATAGGTTAGAAAACCGACCCTAAGTGGTATGCATCGGTTCTTATTATGAGAAAACCAATCTCTATCAGTTCGGTGATAAATTTAGAAAAAAAATGAGCCGTCCGAACTGCGTACACGCCATTATTTACGAGGATTGTCCTTAACTCATAAATATTTAATGTGATATTTAAGGAAGAATACAAATAAATTATTTATTTTCTTTCTATTTCATTGCTCATTTGTTCTGTTGAAAAGAGATATATAGCATTTAGCAATAAGTTTAACCAAAAAATAAAAATAAAAACAAGGAAAAAACCTGTTAGTGTTAACCATATTACAACCTATAATGTATTCTAATGAAGACCAAAAAAAAAAAACCTCACCTAATGTTTCCCTGTAAATGAAAATTTTCACATTGACTTCTCTTCAGCTTAAAGAAAGCTTAATTCTTTTGAGCACGACAAGCTGATAGAACCTTTTTGTACGAAAGAGCAATGTAAGAGCAACAAGAAACCCCAAAAATGCTACGGATGCCATGATCATAAAAGACAACCTAAAGCAATGGGTACCATAGCATGAGTCATCTTCACCCTTAGCTTCCTCGTCATAAATGTACCCAATTACTCTTACAGAGAAGATATAAGATCCCACAGGACTTGCTATGCCAATAGTGTTGAAAATAGTACCCACGTGCCTAACACCAAATAGTTCTGAAGAAATAGTTGGCATTAGTGACCATTGTGAACCATAACAAATGCCTACTAGGATTGAACCTACATATAGAGTTCCAGGTAAACCAGAAGCAACAACAAGGTGGCCAACACCCATTGTTGCTAGAGTAATAGCCATCAGCAATGGCCTTGCCCAACCTCTTGTGTGAAGCAAATAATCTGATAAATAGCCAGCTCCAATACGACCAAGAAAATTCCATATGCTCCATAAAGAGACCAAATTTTTCGTCTCCATAGTAGTGTAAGTGAGAGATTGACCTATTTGGCTCAAGTTATTTACCACAGCCACCCCAGAGCCCATTCCACATACCATAGCAACAAACAATAACCAGAAGTTTATAGTGCACATTGATTGCAAAAGATTCATGCCCTCTTCATCAGACAGAATTTTGTGATCTAAATCAGCATCAACTTGACCCGCTCCACCAGGCAATTCATCATATGCTAGAGGATTCTCCATTGAAGGATCATTCTCAAGGGACAATGTTTCTAGAAATTTCTTGGTGTCCTTTTGGGCTTTGATTGCTATTCCAAGAGGTGATGCAAGTAGAAGCAAAAGAAGTACAAAGTTGAAAATGCGTGCCCACAATGGTAAACTTAAAATGTTTTCCAAAATGATTAGAATCATGAGATAACCAGCAATGATCAAAGCAACTATAGTGAAACCATTCAAGTGTTTCTGGTCATTAGCAGTGTTAGATTTATGGATTCTCACAAAAAACATAAGAACAAGAGTGACGAACGTAGGCAACAGAGCAAGCATCAGGAGGAAAATGCTTGGCTTGCCCTCCCAGAATGTGTCATACACTTGGATCACTATTGCTCCACTAATACCAAGAAAGCCCTGGCAAGAAAAGAAGTCAGAGTGGCAGTGCCAAATACCTCATGCAAGAGCAGGGCAGAGCTAGAATTTTAAGATTGAGGGGCCAAATTATAATAACAAGAAAAAATGTTAACAAATTTAAGGTCATATAGGAAATATAAAAAGTTTGGAGTCATGCATATATTTGTTGCAAGATTAAACTAAAATATTAAATTATAACTTCAATACTTTTTAACAATATTTTCACCCATTGGGTAATTCCATATTCAAGTTAAAACTGGAATTCCGAGTTTTAGCCTTAAGGGCATATTAGTGCACTGTTTTAACTTTTAACATAAATAGTAAATTCAAATTAAAGTCCATTCTTATTTTTCAAAATGATACCTAATAATGAACACTCTTTTTGAGAGAGAAAAAGAACAACAACAACAAAAAATAATAATAAACATTTGCCACTAATCAAAATATAACTAGTTTCAAGTATGAATATACAAATCACTTTTATTGTGCCCTCATTATTATTTCTCATATCTAATAGGTCTTTATCAATTAGGCTACCAAACGTGTATCAACTTCAAAAACATTTTATTATTGTAATTTTGCAAACAGTTCCAAACGTTAAAAATCTTTTTAATCAAGTCCCATTACAGCTAAAGTTTTGCTTCTACTACAATGCAAAGGAACCCTATAACTGGTCCAAGAACTCGTGAGAAACACACCTTTCACATATCTGGCTAACTGTTGTATTATATGTACAGATATACTAAACTATCATTTGGAGTCTTGGAGAGGACCATAAGTTTTGTTAAAAACAATATATGTTTGGTGGACCGTGGACTGGACCGAGGGGCCACCTCTGGTTTTTTCAAGCTTTACCACCTGTGCATGCCTATAATTTAGAAGAGGCCCCTTTGAATTTGTCATATTCCTTTGACTTTATCTTTCATGTATAATTATTTTTGTTACCTCTTATATGTTATTATTATTATTTTTCCATATGTTTACATTTTAGACTCCTTCATAATTAAATATAACATGTCTTATGAAATTATATAAATTTCTTTGTAATCAATAGAAGGGAATCAATGTGACTTACTCATCTATAAACTTAAAAAATCACTATTTCTAATTCTAATAAATTTCACACTTGAGAATTAGTAGGTTATTAACCATAAGTCCATAAGGTCGTTAATAATTTCATATCACTAAAACACCTTGACTCTTTTTGCAAAAAATTTCTAGTTCCTCTAATTAGTTTGGATTATTGCGAAGGGAAATTCTTAGGTGACGTTTTAGTTTTACTGAATAGTAAAATATTAATACTTTAAAGTTACTAAAAATTACATACAATTTTACTGAAAGGTCACAGTTTTGACATCTTACTTATGTGTGATGAATAGGAAAGCTTACAGAATTTTCAGTTTTATAATTTACTGGTGAAAATGATTTTCACGGATTAAAATATGATTTGGTAAATAAAACCGAAGCCAGCCACCATAAAAAGTCGCTCCATATAAGACAAAATGACCCGTGACCCCAACAGAAGTATATTGTGTTAGCCAGGATTGATTCGGATTTATACTATAGTCTTTTTAATGAAGAAAATATGGATTCCAATATCCTCTCCCACTTATTATAAAAAAAATAAATAAATAAAGAAAATTATAATTTAATAACACTGCCTGATTTTTTTTTCTCTATATTTATCTGCTCGTTGTTTAAAAGCAGAAACACAAAAAACAACAAAAGATTTATTTATTTTAATTTACGTTAATATATATACACACTAGCTGGAAAGAGAAACTCTCATAAACACATCATTGATGAATACGTTTTTATTTATTTATTAAAATAAAAAAATTACTGGCTGGAAAGACTCAAATTATAAACATGAAAGACAAATTCTAGTACCGCGCCTTTGTCTCAATTTTGATTTGGCAAATTAGAAGCAGTGAAGAAAAAGTGGCAGATATATATATATATATATACATAAAAGTGGCAAACAATTAGTTGGGTATTTTATAATAACATAATACTCTCATTCTCGCATTTATGACAAACTCTACTAATTAACGTGAAAACAGTAATTACCATGTTGTCGCACTATGAAAATTCCTAATAATTGCTCATTTATGTTCTTAGAATTACTATGGAATCCACTCCATGTATGATGGTTTGCTCAAAGAAAATCAAATCAATAATGATGTCTAGTTTTACAGCCAGTTTCACATCACGTGATTCACTGTGAGTGAAGGGTCCACATGTAAAAACTAAAAACGTCCACCACAAACAATCCGCTCCGCTCACAATTAAAGTTAGAAAACATGTGGTGGAATTAGGTTTGTGATGTGTCCTAGAATTAGTGAATACTAATAAAGAAGAAAGGGTACCTTCATGATCCCCACAATGGTCCCACCAGAATGAGGGAAGTTCTGCACACCGGACACCATATTGGCCGTCGTAAAGAAAGTCATCGAATGAGAAGACAACAGCATGAACAAACACATCACCGCCACCGGTGGCCGTCGGACCAACCCGACCACGCAAGCCCACATCATGAAATACCCAACAGAGTTCTGGATCGCCCCCGCCAGGTGGACCACCCATGGCCCACCACCCCAGTTGCAGTAGTTATTACCGTTACTATTACGGTTATTGCCCACTGCCACGGCGGAGTAGAGCATCCCAGCTAGTACTCCGGCGTTGCTGCCAATATCCTTGAACACAGCCACGGTGTCGAGCGTTGATTGGTCGTAGCCTTGGCTCGATTTCAGAGCTGAGGAGTAGATGCTGAAGGTGTATGCACCGACGCTACACTGGATCCATATGCCTGCCACCGTGGCTATCCATTTGCTACTACTCATCAGACTCACCTTCTCCTCCATGGAATCTCCTTCTTCGTGCAATTCTTTCTTTGCTATCTTTCTTTATTTATTCATTGCCTTTACTCAAACTTTTGTTTCACGCTTCAATTATAATAAAGGAGTGGCTTTTATGGGTGACTGTGAGTCAGTGTACGAGGGTACGACCCAGTAACCCACCACATTTTCCTGTGAAATTATTTACAGGGAAGTAGCCAAGTAGGCCCAACAGACCATAAAAATATAATGGTATTTGACTTTTTGTTATCTTTTTTTGAGAGCATTTAATTAGTAAAATTTCTGATAGTTGAATAAGAGATTTGTAATTTAATTTTTGCTTATACTAAAAATCGATTGATATCTTGATTTGATGATAAAAATTTATAATCTGGAGCGAGCATCATAGATTAAAATTCTCTCTCTCACAAAATTAAAAAACAAAAAAACTCCAAAAAATACCCACATACCCACGTCCGTTAATGTATTCATAATGCAAAATGAGATTTTGCTATAATGCTTGTACAAATTTACAAGCGACTCCATTTGCTTTTGTGTTCTTACTTAAGAAATTGAAAAGGGAATAAAACAACAAATGTACTTAAAGAAAAACTAAAGTTTTCTTATTTACGGAATGGATGGACAACCAAAATCACCTATGACTCCTAGGGTCTGTTTGGATACAGTTTAGTGGGGTTTGGATATAGCCGAAACGCAGTGCGTCTGCGTTTCCCCCCTCCTTTTTTTTTTTTTTTTTTTTTTTTTTATACGCGTTTTGGGAGTAATGCAGCTACTGTTCATGAATAGTAGCCGCAAACATTGACTTTTCAACGTGAATAGTGCATCTGTGCACTGTTTACAGACCCACAAATATCACTTTTCAGCAATTTTTTCATTGAAAATGGGTCTCATGGTACTATTCACACATTTAAAAATTATTTTGCTACAGTATTTTCTGTTTTCAGTTTTCAGTTTCAGTAAAATAAGTTTTATCCAAACGAATCTCTTATTTTGCTGAAAACTGAAAACATTATAGCAAAATAATTTTTAAATGTGTGAATAGTGTCGTGTGACCTATTTTTAATGAAAAAGTTGCTGAAAAGTGAGGTTTGTGGGTCCCATAAACAGTGCATGGGACCTACTGACAGTGCCATTTCAGACTAATGTGTGGACGTTCAAAGTGCTAGTGGGTCCCGTGCACAGTGCACGGGACCCACTGGCAGGTCTATGTCCCACGTGAAACCAATTTCTGGTAAAAAAAAGAAAAAAGAGAAAAAAAAGAAGGAAACGTGAAAACTCAAAACATAGACGTTTAAATCCAAACGCCCATCAAGTCATGTAGCTAATGCAAAAACTATTTTTATTGTTTCTTTACGTTTCTTAAAAGTAAAGAAAAAAAAGTGAATAGCAGTTGTTGTGTGTGAAAAGACTAAAACAATTATTAAAAAAAAAGATATTGTAATAAAATAGAGTATACATTAGATAATTAGATGTTGGTATTTTAAAAAATAGTTAAGTAAAATTGAAAAAAAGTTGATTAATTCTTATGTCAAAATAGACCAAAAAAAAAAAAAAAAAAAAAAATTGGCTCTAATAATAAAGCTTGGTAAAGTATGAATGTGATGGTATATATTTACTATTTAGGAACTCACGCTTGTCAATTTCTGAACAACCTAGACACAGTTATAGGTTACTTGGGTGTTGTAGTTGTACCACTGATTGCTGCTTAGGTATACTTGTGCTTGCATTGCACTCTTTCTTCCATAACGTAATTTCCAACTACAAGTGCAGAAGGACGAATGGCCTCTTTCTGATGGCAATTCCACTCTCGTAGCGTGTAATTCCCACGACTTCCGTTAGGAAAAACTTGTGGATATATAATTTTTTTAAAGTGAATTTAAAATCTTACATTTCTATTGAAAACATAACAATATGATTGAACCTAAAAATTATTAGAAAATTACATGATAATTAACTAATTACAATCTAAAAAAATAGATAATTAAATAGCTTAGAATTCAAAATATAGGTCCAAAGTCTAGGTTACGAAATGAGAAAGTTTTACGCACCTATTTTACCTGACTCGAAAGTTAGTCTTCTAGAATTTAATGGTTATACCATTTTATGCATAATCAAGCCGTCAATATATACATATCATGCCATCATCATATGAATGAACAGTGAATATATTATCAAAGATAACCTTAACGTGCATCATGTTCAACGTGTTATGTTTATCTCTAATATCAAGTTTACAGTTCATATTAGAATTACGGACAATTATTTTAGGATAAAGTTTAGCTATAAAATTCGTTGTATGCTTAAGCTACAACCTTACTCAATATCTTTTTATTGGAGGTGAATTTTGACAAATCTATCATTGGATGACATATTCTTCTTATATTCTCCATATTTGCAAAATTTCTAGAAAATTGAAGATCAATAGCTATATCATCAATAAATTATTTATATTACAAGTTTTTGTAATTTAAAATTATACATAAAATATAAACTTATAGATCATATAGTAAATAATATTCGATTGACACAAAGTTTGATATGTGTATTAAGAGCGTAAAGAACATGCAATGCAATGGTTAGATTTTCAACATATGTAGTAATGTTTATTTATTGAATAAGGTTAAGGGTCGTCAATGGGCCGGCCCGGCCCATTTTTACTTAGCACATGGGCATAATGGACTGAGTATAATGGACTATTAACTAGTTAACGGGCCGGGTCGGGTAGGGCCGAAAGAGAAAACCTCAGCTCATGACACTGCCTATGGGTAATGCCCATTTTGTCTTTAGCAAGCTGGGCTATCGGGCTGGGCATAATGGACTACCCATAGGCTTGTGTTAGCATTTTATTTTATTATTTTTATAAGTAAAGAATCAATTTTTTATAAGGGAATAATCAATCTATTTTTTTAAAGGAAATAATTAAAGAATTTAATACTTAATTACAAATTTTTTTACAGTCAAATCTATTTTATTTTTTTTTTTGTTGATGGAAAACTATTTAATTTTTTTATTAAGGCTTTAAATAGTTTTTTATTTTTATCTTTAATAAAAAAAATATCAAATGGTTAATTCAAATTTGCTAGACTACTAGAAAAATATATATTTAGTAAACTAAGTTTAGCACAATTACTTTGAGTATCTTAGTGGTTGAGGGAGTTCTCTTAAGAAATTCTTCTATAATATCTCAAGATCAATCCTTCATACACTTCCTATATATTTTTGTTATGAATTATGAGTTATTGGGTTGGGCAATGGGTTGGGCTACTGGGCTAGCCCACTGGGTACCCATGGGCATAAAAACTAGCCCACGGCTTGACCAACTAGGCTAGTGGGCTACCCATGGGCCTCAATAACAACGGGTTGGGCCACCCATTAGCCCAATGGGGCGTCGGGTTTCTAGGTCGGGTTGTGGGCTGTGGGCTATTTGATGACTCTTAAGTAAGGTTGTAACCTAATGCTACAACCAATTTTATAGCTAAATTTTGTCTATCATTTTATAATCTGATTGGTCATGCATGCTCATCTCACACACACACACACATATATTACTTTATTACATCCTATTTCATCATATGGCAATCACATATATTTTAAACATGTGCTCATTCATAATTCAGCCCATATTATTTCAAAAATAGAAAAAGAGAGAGAACATGTCAAAATTGGCATATTAATCCCTAAACACCATTAAGGAGAGGAATGAGAAAAGTTAAGACGAGAGAAGATAGACAAGAGAGAATTAGGGAGAGGAGAGAGAGAATGGAGGCCTAAATAACTAACAGAAGGGGATAGACCTAACGGTCTTTAAAGAGTAAGTTGGGATTATGAACTAAGTTGGTCAATTTTGAAATATTTTGGATTTGGTTGGTATTAGCCAAAATCACAGGTAGGTTACTGAAATTTATCTCTATTTTTATTTTTTCAATTTCAAATGTTTAAGATGTGCATTCCATATGTTTCAAGGATTCCAACCCTTTAAGTATCTATTTTTAATGTAATTTTTTTTTTAAGAACTCCATCAACTTAGTGTATCCATTCTTAATGATACTTGCCCCTTCTTATACCAGGGAACCTACGATATGAGGGCCCATCTTACAGGAAGAGTAGCGCACATGAAAGAAAATATAAATGAAGTGAAAAAAGGGCACTTCAAAGCAAGAAAAAAGAATGGCCTTAGCTATGGCCTTGTAGACAAAGTTTCCATATTTATTTCTCATCATTTTAAAGAATGCTTTAATCTGCTGAGCATATAGAACCTCTTAGTACGTTGGAACAATGCAATGGCAAAAAGAAATCCTAGGAAAGCCAAGGATGCCATGATAACAAAGGATAACATAAAGCAACGTGTACCAAAGCAGGAGTGATCTTCACCATCTGCTTCCTTATCGTAAATATAGCCAATAACCCTAACAGAGAAAATATATGATCCAAGAGGACATGCTATGGCTATAGTGTTGAAAATAGTACCCATGTGCCTAACACCAAATATGTCCGAAGTGATTGTAGGCATTAATGACCACTGCGAACCATCACAAATACCCATTAGAATTGAACCCACATATAACATTCCAGGAAATCCAGAAGCAGTAACAAGGAGGCCAATAACTATTGTTGCTAGAGTAATAGCTATGAACAATGGTCTAGGCCAGCCTCTTGTGTGTAGTAAATAATCCGATAAATACCCGACTCCAACACGACCAAGACAATTACATATACTCCATAAAGAGATCAAATTATTCGCCTCCACAGTAGTGTAATTGAGAGATTGTCCGATTTGGCTCAAGTTGTTCATCACAGCCTGCGTAGAGCCCATTCCACATACCATTGCAATAAACAACAACCAGAAGTTTACAGTGCACATTGCTTGCAAAAGATTCATACCACCCTCTTCATCAAACAGAATTGTGTGATCTAAAGCAACATTAACTTGAGCCTCACCACTAGGTAGTTCATGATATGCTAGATCCTTTGCTAAAAAAGTCTTAGACGAGGAGCCCATTGACTCGGGGTTATCCATTGAAGGATTACTCTCAATGGAAAACATCTCTAGAAGTCTCTTGGAATCATCCTTCTGGGCTTGGATTGCAATTCCAAGAGGTGATGCAAGTAGAAGCAAAAGAAGGATAAACTTGAAAATGTGTGCCCATAATGGTAAACTAAAGATGTTTTCCAAAACTGTAATAATCATGAGATAACCAGCAACGATCAGAACAACTGCAGAGAAACAATTCAAGTACTTTTCATCGCCTCTGTTTGTCTTATAAATTTTCACCAAAAGCATAAGCACAAGGGGGATGAATGTAGGCAACAGAGCAAGCATTAGAAGGAATGTGCTTGGCTCGCCCTTGTAGAATGTGTCATATACTTGAATTAGTATTGCTCCACTAATACCAGCACATCCCTGGCAAAGAGAGAAGGTAATATTACAGGCATAGCATAGCATAGCTCAAGCAAGAGGGATTACAAAAAAAGCCACCCTTTTTTTTATTCGTAAAAGAAGTCATTTTTATGTCAAGTTTAAGCAATCATTTAATTAGAATTAGAAGTTTCATGAAGACCATGACTTTCCACATAAAAAAATACAATTCTTAATAAGTTTGATCTGTTGATCATTAAAACAGGTAAAACGTAGTGATATTGTCAAGAATCCGGTCATAATACGTACGACTAATAAAGTCTAATAGTATAGTAAATTGTTGCCAAAAATCATATTTAACTTTTGCTTCAATCAATAAGGAGGTTATGATCTAAAATTTCGAAAGTTTTGGGTAGAGAGTGGAATGATTATGAATTATGGGCCGGTCACAAATCAAACACTTTACTGACTCTCCACTCGGATGTGTTGCATATATATTGTTTGCGACAGGTTTTGTTTTGTTTTTTTGATGGAATAAAGTTGTGATTTACTTTATGGTGAGCATCACGATTAAAGCGAAGAGCTTTCTAAATAAGGAAAAGTGATCTCTTGTATTGAATGCTCATAATATATGGGCCACATGGACATAGGTGTAAGAATCCCACAAATTGTGAGATATCTATATATTCTATATAGGAAATATCTTCTTTTATTTAAGACTTTAGTCATGACAACATTCAAATTATGATAATTCTAAGGTTTTTCTTTTTGAAAAACAAATACACACAATGGAGAGAGAAGGAAGTTCTAACACAAAAAACACACTACAAACTCTACCTAAAAGGATAATTTTAAGTTCATTAGCTCAATCCTAAATAATTGGAAAATTTGGATAGTGATTTGAGTGAAGATTTAAGTCATCCCCTAATGATTCTAAGTTAAAAAAAAAAAAAATCATTTCCTAATTATTTTTTTGAAAAACAAAGTAACTGTTAAACACACGCACTTAATTATTCTCTCTCACCAAGTTCAAACATATTATTTAACCCAAAGTACCGTTACAAAATGGCCTAACTCTTATAATTATTGTATATAGTAATTAAGTAAAATAGACCTACCTAATTGAGGTGTGCTATGATTGCACACAATAAATAAATCAATATATATATATATATATATTAGTTAGATATACCAACATGTAAAGAAAAATGTTACTCAATTTATTAACTGCATATGGGCAATCGTAGAATAGTTTAAAGATATATGTATGATGTATGTACCTTCATGATGCCCACAATGGTCCCACTAAATTGAGGGAAGTTTTGCACACCAGAAACAACGTTGGCCGTGTTAAAGAAAGTCATAGAATGACTGGACAACAACATGAACAGACACATCACCGGCAACCTAGGCCGTTGGATTAATCCAACGACAGAAGCCCACATCAGAAAATACCCAAAGAAGCCCTGGATCGCTCCCGCCAGGTGGACCAACCATGGCCCACAGAAACCAGAGTAATTATTGCGTGTTACGGCGGTGTACAGTACCCCAGATAGTACCCCAGCGGTTGAGCCTATGTCTCTGAAAACAGCCACGGTTTCGAGCGTTGATTGGTCGTAGCCTTGGCTTGATTTAAGAACTGAGGAGTACACACCGAAGGTGTATGAACCGCTGCTACACTGGATCCATATGCTTGCCACCGTGGCCACCCATTTGTTGCTCAGCCTCTGCGCCATTTTTTTTTTCTTTTCTCTTTGCTCTTAGATTTTTTCTTTCTTGCCTTAACAATTTTGACAAGGTATATAATCCTAAAGTAGTGTTAGCTTAAAAGGATAACCAAGTCAATTACATGTCTATGTCCTGTGAAATATTTTTTTATTATAGTGTTGAATTATTAGGTGGAGTCATCTAAGAATATTCTTCCACACCTATATCATTTGTCTTATATATATATATAATTTTTCTTTTTTTTAATGAACTCCAACACCTTACAAAGTTGAATAAAAAATTGTTTTTTTTTTCCTTTTAATTAGTCCATTATTACGGCAACAATCAAAACTCTTTATTAAGAAATTTTATCGTGCGTATTTAAGTAGACGAATATAACGTGTTCCGTTCATTACGTAATTATTTCCGCAAACTTTGGAAACCAAACGGGAAACTCCTGTTTCTCTCAACCTTACGAACATACGTGTTTTTTTTTACGTGTATTTTATGCGTAATTACTAACTGAGTTAAGAAGACCATGACTTTCCACGTAAAATATACGCCACTTAAACTTAGTTTGATCATTACACCAAAAAAAAAATGTAGCGATCTATATTTGCTTGAAGAAAAATATAATGATATTGTCAAGAATCAGACCATAATCCATAATAAGTATGACTAATAAATAGGGACGGACCTAGGATTTCAAGCTGGGGGGCCAAGATAAGCGAAAAAAAAAATTCAAATACGCATCCATATAGTATTAATAAACTATCAACCAAGACAAATACCCAAAAATCATTATTTCTTAATATATTAAGATACAATCATTTACCAACAAAAACAAAAGACACGAAACATTATTGTTTCTTAATACAATCATCTATGAAAAGGGAACTCGACGCTCTTTCAAATCTTCAAAATCATCTACGATTGAATCCAAACTAAGTACCCGTTTGGATTCAAATTATTGTGGCGTGTGCATTTTTGTTCTGCGTTTTTCTCTTTTTTTTTTTTGGTTCAGCCCGCATTTGTTGACTTTTCCACAGTGAACAGTGCATCCGTGCACTGTTCACGGACCCACATATTCCACTTTTCAGCAATTTTTTCATTAAAAATGGGTCACATGACACTATTCACACATTTAAAAATGATTTTGATATACTGTTTTCAGTTTTCAGCTTTTAGTTTTCAGTTTTCAGTTGTATCTAAACGGACCCTAAATGTCGAAACTATATCCTTTTCAATGTATAACATCTACGCTAAATGTTGTTACTAACTAAAGACAAATACTAGAATCAAGGTAATATGCATGATGCATTTAATTATAAATTTAGTATTTCTCACTTCTTTTCAATTTATAAATTTATCTAATTTAGCATTATGAGTTAACACTGTTATTTTCTTAAATTTGTGTGACAATTTTCTATATTATATGATTTGTTTTTTTCTTATATCTTTGGTCTTTGCCTTTATTTATCTCTTTGTCTTTGTCTTGTCTCCATATTTCAGACACTGACCCAATCCCCCCACTACGGACACTATAAATTTATTCTGCACTACTAACAAAATTTTTTCTTAACTTTACCTTTTTTTTTTCTTTTTTTTTCCTGTCACTTGTCCTTATTGTTGCCCAACTACCAATCTACCAGTCAACAAAGAACAAACAGACAAACACTACACTAATAATATATTCTCTCATATTTACAAACTCTACTCTCTCTCTCTCTCTATCTCTCTTATCTATATAATAAGAGAGAGAGAGAGAGTCACAAACACGGAGTCATAGAGAGTCAAAAACTCTCTCTCTATCTCTCTTATCTATCTCTCTTATCTCTCTTATCTTTTTTTTTGGCTCTCTGAGTTTTTTCCTGTAGCCTTGACTATATCAGCTATATATATATATAATCTGGGAAACTGAGTATTAGCTTTTTAGGGTACCGTTAAATTTAATTTAAAATTGTTGTTGGTGTTGCATTATTTGGTGGGGGGTAATATGTATGTATATATTTATATTATTTGTCATTTGCGTGTACCTATGGACAATAATTTTCTAACTACTCCATTTTATACTGAACTCAGTGCTGAGTTTTGTAGAGCCTAGTTATATTTGATCCGGTTAACAATTCGACCTAATCCGAATAATGTTGTGTGATTTTTAATGAGAGATTTTATGAGGCATAGTCTATGAAGCAGAGTAGTCCATGGACAAGCCTCCTAGGGGTCCGGGGGCAGCGCCCTCGGGAAAATTTTTTTGGCACGTTTTATAGCCCATTGTGAATCCTGTGCGCAGGATATAGAAACCGTTTTTGGTGATTAGGGTTTCGGTCTTGTCATGTTTTTGAGAGAGAGAAACACTGTAGCCACACTTTGTATTTTTTCCTGATAATAGTGAAATCCCTGCAACTCCGTGGACGTAGGCAAATTACTGAACCACGTAAATATTGTCTTATGCGTGTGATTGTTTTCTTTGGCGTATGTTTTCTCTATTTTTTTTTTCTCACAGATTGGGAATTTCAGTTGAATTCCCTACACCCAACATCCTTCTTCTTCTTCTCAGGTCGCCACCATGTCGTCGGTATCCATTAGCTTGAATAAACCCAGCCTTCTTCTCTTTTATTTTCTGTTGTAGCCTTATTATAGATTGATTTCAAACTTCAACTTTTCATTTTGCTTTGCCCCGTGATTTGCCTTAAAAATGACAAAGGAAACTTTTCATTTTACTTTACTTTTTTTTTCCCCCTCTCAATAAGTTTTTATTTTTATTTTCCAATTATCTAGGTACATACATGTTAATGTTTATTCTAAAAAAAGTATTTTTATTATTATCATTATTAATTTATTATTACTATTATTTGGTTTGAGATCCATATATTAATTAAAATATGAACTAATAATCTAAGCCACTTAATAAATTATATAGGTTTTGACTAATAATATATAAAGAAATATATGTATATAAATAAAATAAAATAAAATATCGGTAACTCTGAAACAGTACAATAAAATAAACTGGTACCGAAATATTTTGTTCCGATGAACAAATCAAAACAGGCACTGAAACAGCGTTCATAACATGTTAATTAGACCATTTAATAGTTGATTATTTACAAAAATACCATTTTTTTCCCTTTTAAAGTTTTAAACTATGCATTAGATTAATATTTTGAATATTTTAGATTAATAAAGGTAATTCCAAAACATTTTGAATATTTTAGATTAATAAAGGTAATTTTGAAATGGTATGCTGAAATAGACCGGCACTAAAATATTCCAATTTAATGGGCAAACCGAAACAAGCACTGAAATGGTATTCACAACATTCACATCAACCCATAATGGCTAGAGTCTATAGACTCTTTAATCTTTATCTATTGCTTCTTCTTTTTTCTTTTTTTCTTTTTTTAAGTACAGACTAGTTTTCTGTGTTTTGTATTATAGTGGGATTTTTTTAATATACAATGCATTCTATTAGCTAATAAAAGGCCCTTAATTTTTTTTATAATTTGGGTAAAAGGGCAAATAGGTCTTAATCAAATTATAATATAATATAAATATATTATCTATTTCTATTTCTATTAACTATATAAAATGAGCAAAAACTTAACTACTAGTTTTGGTTTAGTCAAGTGTTGAGACAAAACGGTGTGTTTGGGTGAGACAAAGGCAAAATTTAAAAAGGTGCATTTTGCTAAGAAAAAAAAAATTCAACACAAAGAGAAAGAGGTGGCGAGAGAGAATGAAGGGACCAGACAAGTCAGTGAGAGAGAGACTGACTAGGCCTCTCTCTCTCACGTTGGATTACAAACTATCTCTGTTAAGGGACAAAATTGATTTCTTTCTCATATTTTTTGCTTATTTGATTGGATTAATTTTTGGATGTTTATGAGTTTTTTCCTTTTTGGTTGTTTTACTTGCAGTGTTGGATCATAAAGATTTTGGGTTTGGGGACACAAATGGAGGAAGAGAAGGACACTTTTTGGGGGTTATCATTGGCATTTACAAGAGTCTGTCTAAGTGATTTCTAAGCTCAAGCCAGGTCTTCTATAATCTTTTTCATTCGCAATTTATTTAATAAAAATACAAGGTGAAGACTCCACAATGGGAAGCTCAAACAACTGATTTGTAGAAACAAGATTGCATTAACATCGAAATAAACATACTCCAGAGGAAAAACAACCTTTTCACGTGGTGTTGGGTTTCAAAAAGTAGGGCTCACTCACTCCTACTTACTTTTCTCTTTCTCTCTTCCCATTTCTTTCTCTATATATATATATATATATATATATATTATCCCCAAACAGTTGCCAGTCTCCCCTTTTTATAGGCATGTTCTCTTCCCTTATCCTCCCAGCTGGCCTGTTCCAAGCTAAATTCTCTAGGATATTTCTCTCATTCTTTATTGGTTTCCCCCATTTCTTATCCTGAAACAAGATTTTTAGTGGTGTTTGTATTGTTTAGGTTGTCTCATACATATTTAATGCAGCAAAGGTTAGGTAGAGAACCTCTCATTAATGCGGAGGTAAAAATCTCTATTATCCTTATCTGTTTAGGAGATTTCCCAAGTTTATATAAGGGCACTCGGTGGATTGTCCGTGCTTGTGACCTCAGATAAGGCTCCTGGAGATGGAGTGTATTGTGAATTTCACGGGAATGAACCATAGAGATTCTCTTTGCTTCTTAAGTAGATGGGCCCGGCCCATTCCACTCCACGGGATCCTCCAAGCATTTGGGCCTTAGCCCTAGGTGTAAATTCTTCCATCCCCCCACATTGGTTATATATATATATATATATATATATATATATATCATTTGTCTTTGCGTGTACATATTGTATGAACTCTTGACACATGTTGTATTTAAATATTTATTACAAAGCGACAATGTTTTTCAACAATCATTATTGGATTTTTCCGAAAATACAACAAATCCATAATCTAAAGAAGTATCAAGAATTAAGTTAAAGATGTTTATATAGGTTTTCAGTTAGCTGTTAGTTCAACTTATTCCAATTAAGAATTTGACTTCGAATTGCGTTTACATATAAATAAATAAAAAAAAAGTAATTGGTTTCTTAAACTAACGATAAAGAATAGTTATCATTAAGCTATAGATTCAAATCCTATTATTTTTTAAATAAATAATAAAAAACCATAGACTAAGTTTCATTTTCTTACCGTTCGATGGTAAACCCAAAAACAACCATCATCAATGGCAAAGTATCAAACCATCTTTAGTTTCATATGCATGTTGCAAACTCTGGACAAATTTATGTTTAGGAGTCAACTTAAGTAGATTCTTATTCCGATGAAAAGAAAATCTCGCAGACCATATCATTTAATTCCATGGTCGTGACAAGAAATTGTAATCAAAATTTTTTTTTTTTTATAACAAGTGAGAATTTTTTTTTTTTTTTTAACTTGGATTCTAGATAAACCGGAGCAGTGCCTCCACAAGGCTTGTGACTGTTATTTTATTATTATTATTATTATTTTTTTTGGGTCTTGAAAGATACTTGTATGACTTTATTCTTTTTTGATGAATGAGAAGATTGCATTGCATCAAATGAATAGAATACAAAGTTCAAGTAACAACACTTAATAGCAAAACTAGAACACCAATAAACTCTAAAATTAACTCATATACAAGGGAGACAATCACTTGGCCACAACAAGGGAAAGGAATTAAAGACATCACAAAATTCTAAATGATTAAAGAACATCTAAAGAAATTCCCCATACACATCACAAGATTCTGTTTTAGATAGAATTAGTAAAATAGTCATTCCCTTCAATTTTCCTTCTAACTTCCCACTTGATCAAGTGAAGGATATTTTCTTCAACATAAATTCTCCCTTGGTGAAACATTCCATTCCCTACTGCCAAATGTGATATACAACAGACCATAAGGCTAAGTGGAATACATTGGAACTAAGGCTCTTACCTTTGGCATGTCTTTCACCCCAAGCCATTATCTCATCCTGACAAAAGCTAGGGTGCTTCACCATGCACCAACTCATGAGAGTCCTACATAATCTCCTAGAAAAAGAGAAATCAAAGAAGAGGTGCATTTAGTGTCTGCATTAAAGACCCAATTAAGCCTTCTTTCCTTGGTTGACAATCTATTCAACATGACCAGCCAACCAATGAAAGCCTGCTTGGGAATTACTTGTATACATTAACATTTACAGGATTTTTACAATAAATTGCAATAATTTTTGTTTTTTCTTCTTTTTTAATTTTTAACTTTCTACAGTATTGTGAATAGAGACACTATTTATTCATTTTAAAATAATAAAAATAAAAGGCTTTAACAATATAACATTCAGAGTAAATTATGAATTGATTTTTATTATTATTATTATTTTTTTTTTTTTGAGGAACCAAATTATGAATTGATTAGGGTAAGGAAAGAGACATTTCATATTTCTTTCACACCACCCTCTCTTATGCCAGGGATCCTCCGAGGACTCGTCTTATAGGAAGAGTAATGTACATGAAACTGATGAAAGCAACAATAAATGGTCTGAAAACAAGCTAGCCACCTGTAATGCAAGAAAAAAAAAGGATGGCCTCAGCCGCCATGACCTTATACACAAAGTTTACATATATGGTTATTTACTCCATCATTTTACAGACTCCTTTAATCTCCTCAGCGAATAGAACCTCTTAGTACGAATGAATAATGCAATGGCCAAAAGAAACCCCAGAAGAGCCAAGGATGCCATGATTAAAAGAGATAACATAAAGCAACGAGTGCCAAAGCATGAGTGATCATCACCACCTGCTTCCTTATCGTAAATATAGCCTATAAGTTTGACAGAGAAAATATAAAATCCAACAGGAGATGCTAGGGTAATAGCGCTGAAAATAGTACCCATATGCCTAACACCAAATATATCCGAAGTAATTGTGGGAATTAATGACCACAGAGAACCATCACAAATGCCTATTAGGATAGAACCCACATATAATATTCTAGGAAATCCAGAAGCAATAACGATGAGGCCAATAATCATTGTTGCTAGAGTAATAGCCATCAACAATGGTCTTGCCCAGCCTCTTGTGTGTAGTAAATAATCTGATAAATAACCAGCTCCAACACGGCCAAGACAATCCCATATACTCCATAAAGAGACCAAATTATTCACCTCCACACTAGTGTAATTGAGAGATTGTCCCATTTGGCTCAAATTGTTTATCACAGCCATTGTAGAGCCCATTCCACATATCATCGCAATAAACAACAACCAAAAGTTTACAGTGCACATGGCTTGCAAAAGATTCATGCCTTCTTCATCAAACTGAACTTTGTCATCTAGAGCACCACTAGGCAGTTCATGGTATGCCATATCCTCGGGTACAGAAGAGTCAGAGGAGGATCGCAGTAACTCAGGGTATCCTCTTAATGGATTACTGTCAAAGGAAAGCGTTTCTAGAACTCTCTTGGAGTCCTCATTCTGGGCTCTGATTGCAATTCCAAGAGGTGATGCGAGTAGAAGCAAAAGAAGTATAAAGGTGACTCTGTGTGCCCATAATGGTAAACTGAAGATATTTTCCAAAATTATTGTAATCATGAGATAACCAGCAATGATCAGAGCAACAGCAAAGAAACCATTCAAGTGCTTATTGTCATCACCTGTGTTTGTTTTATAAATTTTTACCAAGAGCATAAGCACAAGGGTGACGAGTGTAGGCAACAGAGCAAGGATTAGAAGGAATTTACTCGGCTCGCCCTCGTAGAATGTGTTATATGCACGGATTAGTATTGCTCCACTAATACCAGAAAATCCCTGGGAAAGAAAGTAATATCACAGGCATAGCATATATACATAGCTCAAGCAAGAGGGTTTACATATACATATATATATATAAATAAGCCATACTTATTTTTGTTCTTAAAAGAAGTCATATTTATGCCTAGTTTAAGCAATCGTATTATTAGGTTGCTAATGAGTATAATAGTATATATTATTGACAAGAATCATTTTTATTTTTTACTTTTATGCTTCAATCAAACAGGAGGTCATATATATATATATATATATATATACACATGACCTCAGAAATAAATTAATAAATATATTGAAAATTTCTTAGTTATAATGTAATAGCAATGTAAATTTATATTGTAAATACTAAAATATGTACAAAGTTGTTCATATTTGCAAAAAAGAAAAAAAAGAAAAAAAAAAAAAGAATAATATTATACACATTTTGTGTATATACAATGAAAGTTTACATCACTAGTCCAATGTAAACCACTCCCTTTCTATATATAATGTTTATGATGTGATGCAAATCATATTAATTGCGACTCAAATTTAGTGGTCATATGTTTATTCAATTTATATCATATATGAAATGTACCTTCATGATGCCCACAATGGTCCCACTATAATCGGGGAAGTTTTGCACACCTGAAACTGTATTGGCTGTGTTAAAGAACGGCATAGATTGACTTGACAAGTACATGAAGAGACACATCAAAGGCACCGGAGGCCGTTTGATTAATCCCACGACAGAAGCCCATGTTAGAAAATAGCCCAAGAAATTCTGGGTTGCTCCGGCCAGGAGAACCACCCATGGCCCACCGAAACCAGAGTGATTACTACCGTTTGTTACGGCGGAGTAGAGGAGCCCAGCTAGGACACCTCCGATTGATCCAATGTCCCTGAAAACGGCCATAGTTTCGAGCGTTGATTGGTCGTAGCCTTGGCTTGATTTCAGAACAGAGGAGTAGACGCTGAAGGTGTATACACCGCAGCTACACTGAATCCACATGCTTGCCACCGTCGCCATCCATTTGTTACTCACCCTCTCCATCATCCCTGCAACTTTTTCTATGGTTTTTTCTTGCCTTTAACTCTAATGCTATTATTAGTTGTGTTTTTTTTTTTCCCCCTTTTAAGATAGGATAGAATTCAACTGACTGATGATTATATTCTATTATCGAGGGAATTCAACTTCAGATACTAATGCTGTTATGTTTTAAAAGTTTTGAAAAGACTAGTAACCACTATTTCTAAGAGATAAAAATACAATTTACTCTTCTAAAAAGCTTTTCCTTTTTTATGTTTTTTGAAGAAGATAATAACCTTTTAAAAAGCTAGATAGTGAAAGGCAAGTAATAATAGAAGGGAGTACCCAGAGAATATCGAAGCACCTACCTTAAAGATGCCCACAATGGTCCTACTTGATTGAGGAAAGTTTTGGACAGTAACCAAAATGGCTGTGGCAAATAAAACAGCAGCATGGCCCACCACCCCAGCAGCGGTTATTGTTGGCTATTATAGCGGAGCAGAGGAACCCAGCTAGGACCCCGACGATGCTTGACTGGTGCAATAGGACCTAACCTATTTGCTAATTACTAAACAAGCCCAACTTGTGGGGTTGAGCGGAAGTACTATGTAGGGGTGTGCATGGGTCGGGTTGGGTCGAGTTGAGGGGATTTTTTGACTCAACCCACCATGGTGGGTCAAAAAAAATTCAATCCAACCCAACCTATCATATAAGTCCAACCCAATCCAACCCAACCTACTTAGGTCGGGTTAGGTCGGGTTGAACTCATGGGTTTGACAAATTTTTATTATTTTTATTATTAAATTTAGTAGAAAAAAATATTAATATTAATATATTAAAAAAACCCAAAGATTAGTATCAATGTAACTCCTTAAAGGAAAATAACACTAATGACTAAACAACAATAGTAATTTATTAGGGTTTGTGTGAACTAATTGGCTTTTATATAGGATAGGAAGAACTGGTTATTTTAAAAATTTTATTAATTATATAATATTATATATATATTAAATTAGTATTAGTAGGAGGAATCGAGGAAGTGCTGTTTTACAACTAGTTTTTTTTTTTTTTTTAAATTATTAAATATATAATATATATTTAAATATGTATATATATATATAAGTGCCCTACAACTGGTTTTTAAAAAAAATTATTAATATATAATATATTTTAAATATATATTAAATATGGGTGAATCGGGTCGGGTTTGGTGGGTTTGTAATTTTATGACCCAAACCCAACCCGACCCGCTATAAAAAAAAATTTTGTAACCCAACCCAACCCACCAAGCCTTAAAAACCGACCCAACCCGGCGAGTCGGATTGGGTTGGGTCGGGTTTGGCGGGTCGGTGGGTTTTCTGCACACCCTTAGTACTATGAAGGTTTAGCCAGACAACAATGGCTAGAATTTTTGCGTAATATAAGAGTAAAGGCTTATGATTTTGCATGCCTTTATTAGAATGATGCTTGAGTATTTATAGGGTTTCCTAAAAAATTGGACTTGAATTAATTATTTAATTACTTTTTTAATAAATTATTATAATTTACATAATATGCCTAAAAACAATTAAAATAAGGTAATAAGATAAACTTATATATATATATATATATATATATATATATGGTGAGTCGAGTTGGATCATATGAGTTGAAAACTATCAACCCACTCCCAATTCAACTTTAATACACAAAATAAAATTCTAATGCAACTTACCAACCCACAAAAACCAACTTGTAACATTGAGTTAATTAGGTTGCTTTGTCAGGATGATAGGTTGGATGCACACACCTGTTTGTGGCCTACAAAGAGGCAATGACTTACATGTAAAGAAGGTATTATTGGGTATACACATGAGTTAAAAACTATCAACCCAAAACAATCCAAATCAAGACTCAAAACAAAATTTCAACCCATGAAAACCAACTAGAGACATTGGGTTGGGTTGCTTTATCGGCGCAATGACTCATGCATAAAAGAAGGATTGTTGGGTATATATATGTAAATGAAAATTTCACACCAAAAAAAAAAAAAAAAAAAAAAAGAGTAAAGGAATTGAAGAATTAATATAACATAATTGCCCAAATCCACATGCTTAAGGTTTTGGGTTACACGATGTACCTTATATGTATATCATATTAACTTCTTAGTTGAAGTCTTCCCATGATATTTTGTCCAAATGGGTCATACATAGTTTGAATAGTTTGCATACCAATATAGGGTGTTATGAGTTAGATTTATTATTTAAGAGATAAAAATTAATATAATAATAGGAAAAATCACATAAAAAATAATAAGATTGCTGAAATCAACTGAGACCTAAGGAAAAAAGAAAAAAAAAATCAAACCAAAACACACACACCCCTTTAACCATATAAGTATCCATATAACTATGAGAATTTGATGAAAAAAAACTGTATTGAATTAAATAAGAAATTACATTAGATGGTTTATATACAAAACTATCTAACTCACAATCCTTTATATACGGATCTAGCTACACGTGTCTATGATTAACCAAGTAAGTAAGTATAGAATTTCCCTAAACTACAAGTATCATAGATACAAACTTCTTAAACTACTGTCGTTTATGCAAAAGCTGTGAACAGTGTTTCCAATCCCCTGAGTCTTGCACCTTCAGTCTTCTCCACTGCTGTCTGCCACAATGCTAGGCTTAACCTTAGGCTTATCCTTCTGATACTCCCCCTCAAGAGGAAAGGGGGAATGTATATTCACCATATTCATCTTGCCTAACAGAAACTGAAATTGCTGTGATCCCAATGCTTTTGTTAACAAGTCTCCAACTTGACTTTTGGTTCTATATGCAACAACCTCACTACCTTTTCTTGAACCTTATCCCTTACAACGTGGCAGTCTATTTCGATGTGCTTTGTCCTCTCGTGGAACACAGGATTAGCTGCAATATGCATTGCTGCTTGACTGTCATTGAAAAGCAAGGCAGATTTAGGATGAGGCACTTGAATATCCCTGAGAAAACTCAATATCCAAACTATTCACAGACTGCTACAGCCATTCCCCTATATTTTGACTCTGCTAAAGATCTTGAAACAGTTTGTTGTTTCTTAGACTTCCAAGAAATCAAGGATTCTCCTAGGAAAATACAATACCCTGTGGTTAATCTTCGAGTGTCAGGGCATGCTGCCCAATCTGCATCAGCAAAGGCCTTGATATGCAGCTCAGATTGACTTGAGAACATCAAACCCTAACCAGGAGCACCTTTAATATACTGCAAAATCCTATTAGCAGCTTGTAAATGTGGTAATCTAGGTTTAGCCATGAATTGACTTAACCTATGAACAGCAAAAGTGATATTTGGTCTTGTGATAGTCAAGTAAAGCAACCTCCCTATCAATCTTTTGTATGAACTGGGATTATTTAATTCTTTTCCCTCATACTTACTCAACTTTAGGTTCTGATCCATAGGCGTCTTGGCTGGTTTGCAACCTAGCATACCTGCATCATCCAAAAGTTCAAGAGCATACTTCCTTTGGCACAAATTTATTCCTTCTTTAGATCTTGCCACCTCCAAGCCTAAGAAGAACTTCAAAACTCCCAAATCTTTAAGTTTGAATTGCCTATCTAGCAATACCTTGATATCTACCATTGCTTGTACATTATTACTAACTATAAGAACATCATCAACATACACAAGTAATGCCATACAAGCTTCAGACGTATTCCTTATAAACAGTGAGTAATCTGCCTTAGACTGACGAAAGCCCAATTGAATCAAAGCTTGGGAAAATTTAGAAAACCATTGACGAGATGCTTGCTTCAAACCATACAAAGACTTGTTAAGCTTGCAAACAACCTCCCCCTTGTTGTGAAAACCAGGTGGCAAAACCATATAAACTTCTTCCTCAAGATCACCATGGAGGAAGGCATTGTTCACATCAAGTTGGGAAAGATGCCAACCTTTCACAGCAGCCACTGCAAGCAAAGTCTTGACAGAGACCATTTTGGCCACTGGGGAAAATGTTTCTGTATAATCCAAGCCCTCCCTCTGGGTGAAACCCTTTGCCACAAGTCTAGCCTTAAATCTTTCAATAGAACCATCGGCCTTATATTTGATCCGATAGACCCATTTACATCCGATAGGCTTCTTATGAGTAGGCAAAGAAGTAAGGGTCCAGGTGTTATTGGCCTCCAAGGCAGCAACTTCAGCTGCCATAGCATCTCTCCACCTAGGATCCTGAACAGCTTGAGCATAGGAAGTAGGTTCCACAATAGAAGAGATGGAATTGCAAAAATGCTTATGGGTGGGAGAAAGGTGAGAATATGAAAGAAAAGATTGAATACCTGTCTTAGGAAGTGGAGCAGTTAATGCAGAAGGACCAGATACTTGGTTACAATGATAAGATTGCAAATAAGAAGGTTTGTGGGACACCCTAGCAGACCTTCTAAGAACAGGTGGAAGTACCTCTGGAGCAGGTTGATCAGCAGGCTGCGCATCAGACTGTGCAGCAGGCTGGGTATCAACCTGGGCATTTGGCTGTGTAGTAGATGAAATAGGTGTTGCTGGAATAAAGTGGTCAGCATGGTGGATATCCTGTACTGAGACAGATTGTGATGGAGAAGCAAGATCATCATCTGAGTCTGAATCTAAATCAGGAGCAAAATGCTGATCATGAAAATAACCATCATGATAGACAGGTGAATCAAGAAAAGGAAAGGTAAGAGTAGAAGTATTATCAGGAATAGAAGAATGAAAAATATTGGAAGGAGTTGAGGAAGAAACAGGTTTATGAGAAATAAAAGGAAAAATATGTTCATGAAACACAACATCCCTTGAAATGAAAACTTGCCTAGAACTAAGGTTGAGAAGTTTATACCCTTTGGTGGCAGGAGGATATCCTAACAGCACACAAGCTTGAGCTCTAGGTTGGAACTTATCCCTATGAACAGGAATGGTAGAGGCATAACACAAGCAGCCAAACACTCTCAAATGAGTATAGGAAGGTTTGAGATTGAACAAAAGCTCAAAAGGAGTTTTGTTTTGCAAAATTGGAGAGGGCAGTCTATTGATAATGTGTGCTGCAGTAAGAACACAGTCCCCCCAATAGCATAAAGGCACATTAGATTGAAGTTGCAATGCTCTAGCAATAGACAAAAGATGTTGATGTTTCCTTTCCACAACAGAGTTTTGTTGTGGAGTGTAAACACAACTCTTTTCGTGAATAATGCCATGAGCATTGTAGAAATCAACCATGGCAAATTCTTGTCCATTATCTGATCTAATAGACTTGATATTAGTCCCAAATTGAACTTGAATCATCTTATGAAAAGAAACAATAAGATTTCTAACATCAGATTTGGCTTTAAGCAAATAAACCCAAGTGCTTCTAGTAGCATCATCAACAATGGACAAAAAATATCTAAAGCCTTCATGTGTTGGAACAGAATATGGTCCCCATATATCAACATGCACAAGATCAAAAGGAGAAGAACAAAAATTATTATTGAATGGAAAAGGTAATCTTTTCTGTTTTGCCAAAGGACAGATATGGCAAACATCAGTACAAGATTTAAAATCAACAGAAAGTGTGTCTTGCAAAGACAACATCTTATCCATTGAGGGATGACCTAGCCTAAAATGCCAAACTTTGAACATATTATGAACATAATTGACAACAGAAAAGGAATTAACAGACTTGTGCTTATTGAGATGGTCTATCAAGGAATTGGGACTGATGCAATCTGATCTTTGCAGCAAGTAGAGTCCATTATGCACTTCACCTAGTCCAATCGTCTTCCAAGACAAAAGGTCCTGTATGAAACAAAATTGAGAGAGAAAAACAAGGCAATATGGGAGTTTTTGAGTGAGTTTGCTAATGGACAACAAATTAAAAGAAAAGGAAGGGACACAAAGAACATTGTCAAGAACTAGAGTTGCAGAAAGCTTGACTGTGCCAATGTGAGTTACTTGAGCACTTTCACCATTAGGTAACTCAACAACACATTGGGTTAAGTTGGTTATAGAGGTAAGTTGGCTAACTAGACAGATTATGTGATCAGTGGCACCTGTATCTAAAACCCAAGTGTTGCAACTATAAGCACTTCTATTTACTACTTTGGTAGCGAAAATAGAATGCTTTAAGTTGAAGGAAGTACCTGTAAGTGGAGTAGTGGCTGTGACATTGTTGGCCATTGCTATAGGAACAACTTCAGGTGCTGCCATGTTGCCTTGACTATTGCTTGAACCCCCAATCATAGCCAAAATCCTTTGACACTGATCTGCAGTAAATGGGAATACTTGTGGAGGAAATGATTGCTGCACAGGCATAGAATTTGACTCCAAAACACCAAAGTTTGCTCCAAACTCAAATCCTGCAACTTGATTAGCCTTTGCATTCTTGCCTTTGGATTTGTAACCAGGGGGATAACCATGGAGCTTATAGCATTTCTCCATGGTGTGACCTGTGACCCCACAATGGCTACACATTGGCCTCTCCTTTCCTTTGTTCTTGTTACCTTTAGCACCTGAACCATTTCCATAAGAGTTTCCATAACCAAAGCCAACAGTTCCAGTAGATGAGTTCGTTGCCAAAGCAGTGGATTCAATGTAAGTACCAGTTGAATGACCAATTGACCTTTGGCTCTCATCTTGAATTAGTAAGGAATACACCTTGTTAATTGAAGGAAGAGGATCAATTAACAAGATTTGCCCTCGGATCTGACTGTATGACTCATTGAGTCCCATAAGAAATTGCATTACTGAATCCTGCAACTGATATTGTGTCAATTTCTCATTGATCGAGCAAGTACAAGAACCACAAGTGCAACATGGAAGAGCTCTGTAATTCTCAATCTCATCCCACAGAGCATTCAATTGAGTGAAATGGTCTGTGATAGAAAGATCTCCCTGAGTAATTGTTGCAAGCTCCTTCTAAAGTTGAAAAAGCTTTGGTCCATTCTTCTGAGAGAATCGATTCTTGAGATCAGTCCAAACTTCCAAGGCAGTGTTCTTGTAAACAACACTTGCAAGAATCTTTGGAGAAACACAATTCAATATCCAAGATACAACCATGTTGTTGCACTTGGTCCAGGCTTGAACAAGCAATGGAATTTTTGCCATGGAAGGAGTCAGTGAAAGACTTCCATCAATAAACCCTAATTTGCTCTTAGCTCCCAAAGCTCTCTGCATTGACTTAGCCCAACTAGCATAGTTATCATTGACTAGAGGCTGAGCAACAAGAATTGCACCTGGATTCTCTCCGTAATGTAAAAAAGAAAGGATGCGATTCATCAATGGTGGTGACAGTGACAGAATTTGTAGTGGTCGCCATTGAAGAAAAATTCAAGCTTGAAAAAAGGAAATCTAAGGTGAATCTGCTTCAAAGTAAAACTGGGATGAATCTGAAGTAAAATTCCAAAAGACCTCAGAGTAATACTGAGAGAAAATGAGAGAAAATTCGAGCTTGAAAGAGAAAATCTGAAGTGAAACTAAGAAAAAACTAGAAGAGCTGAGAGTGCTCTGATACCATATGAGAATTTGATGAAAAAAAACTGTATTGAATTAAATAAGAAATTACATCAGATGGTTTATATACAAAACTATCTAACTAACAATCCACTATATACGGATCTAGCTACACGTGTCTATGATTAACCAAGTAAGTAAGTATAGAATTTCCCTAAACTACAAGTATCACAGATACAAACTTCTTAAACTACTGTCGTTTATGCAGAAGCTGTGAACAGTGTTTATGCAAAAGCTGTGAACAGTGTTTCCAATCCCCTGAGTCTTGCACCTTCAGTCTTCTCCACTGCTGTCTGCCACAATGCTAGGCTTAACCTTAGGCTTATCCTTCTGATAATAACATGTGCTAAGGAGCAAAAACGATGAATGCCTAAGTTATTAGCTTTTCTCTGTACGCAAATTTGAGATATTTCTTCTCATTATCTTAAATAATGCTTTAATCTTCTAATCACAACCAACTGATAGAACTGCCTGGTACGAAAGAACAATGCAATAGCAGCAAGACACCCCAAGAGAGCCAGAAAGGCCATGATTAGAAAGGATAGCAGAAAGCAGTGAGTACCAAAGCAGGAATGATCTTCACCAGCAGCTTGCGTGTCATAAATGTACCCAATAACTCTCACAGAGAAAATATAAGATCCAACCGGACATGCTAAACCAATAGCATTGAAAATAGTACCCAAGTGCCTAACACCAAATATCTCTGAAGTAATCGTGGGCATTAGTGACCACAGTGAACCATAACAAAGACTCACTAGGATCGAAACTATGTATAAAATTCCAGGCAAATTGGAAGCAAAAACAATGAGGCTAGTAGTCATTGCTGCTAGAGAAATAGCCATCAACAATGGCCTTGTCCAACCTCTTGTGTGTAGCAAATAATCTGATAAATACCCAACTCCAATACGCCCAACAAAATTACATATACTCCATAAAGTGACCAAATTATTCACCTCCACAGCAGTGTAATTGAGAGATTTCCCTATTTGGCTGAAGTTATTTACTACAGCTACCCCAGAGCCCATTCCACATGCCATGGCTATAAACAACAACCAGAAGTTTATGGTACGCAAGGCTTGCAAAAGATTCATGCCCTGATCTTCATAAGGCAGAATTTTGTCATCTAAAGCATCATGAACTTGACCTTCTCCATCAGGCAGTTCGTGATATTCTAGACTATCCTTAGCTTGGTTCTCCTTTGAATGATTACTTTTACTAGAAAACATTTGTGAAAATCTCATGGAGTCCTCCCTCTGGGCTTTGATTGCAATTCCAAGTGGTGATGCAAGTAGAAGCAACATAAAGATAAACGTAATAATGTGCGCCCATAATGGCAAAGTAAAAATATTTTCCAAAATTAGTATGATCATGAGATAACCAGCAATGATCAGAGCAACAATAGGGAAACCATTCAATCGCTTCACATCATCAACTGTATTTGCTTCATAGATTCTCACAAAAGACATAAGCACAATAGAGACGAATGTAGGCAATAGAGCAAGCATGAGAATGAAAGTGCTCGGCTTTCCCTTGCAGAATATGCCGTACGCTTGGACTATAATTGCTCCACTTATACCGAGAAAGCCCTTCATCCAAAATTTTGATGTAATTGGTTGTGAGTGTATAGAAAAAAAAATAGTAGTATATATAAAAATGAAATACAATCGCTCACAATTTACCGTATCAAAATTGTGATAAAAATTGTGCTTCTAAAGCAATTCATAATGAATTAATGAAAATTACTTACTTGGGTGCTCTATATTATATTTTTCAATTAAGATAAAACTCTTGGTATTTATGAATAAATGCAACCAGTATTGGCATTTACATTGGGCTCACATACATCTATATCCGTCTCAATACTACATCACTATTACAATTAAATACTATTTCCTTTCTACATGTTTATTCATTCAAATTTGTAATCCCAAAATCCACAACCAAATAAAATATATATAAAAAAAATTATTTAGTATTTTTGATGAGCAATAACTTAATAGAGGTATTGAGTTACTATTTATTTGTTAAATTTTCACGTGCTAGTTTGTTGAGCTTGATGAACTATCATATTAATTAAAAAAAAAATTTGAAATGTTAATTTATATGCTAATGCTGTTATGTTTTAAAAGTTTTGAAGACTAGTAAGCACTATTTCTAAGAGGCAAAAATACAATTTACCCTTCTAAATAGCTTTTCATTTTTTTTTTTTTTTTTTTTGATAAGGAGATAATAACTTTTCAAAAAAGAAATTTTAGTATCACAAAAAGTTTCACAATTTTTACCATAACTCGCCAAGTGACGAATTATGAGTAATGGAAAAAATTTAGCGGGTCCATAAAGTCCGGGGTCTCCACCACCCACAATTAACTATTATGAAACTTGTCGTGAAACTTACATTCTTCTTTTAAAAGCTAGATAGTGAAAGGCAAGTAATAATAATAGAAGGGAGTGGCCAAAGAATATTGAAGCACCTACCTTTAAGATGCCCACAATGGTCCCACTGGATTGAGGGAAGTTTCGGACTCCGGTAACCAAATTGGCTGTGGCAAAGAAAACCGCAGCATGGTTAGACAAGAATATAAACAAACACATCAACGCCACCGGTGGCCGTTGGATCAATCCCACCACAGAAGCCCACATCATAAAATACCCAAAGAAATTCTGTATCGCACCCGCCACATGTACCACCCATGGCCCACCACCACCCCAGTTGCGAGGGTTATTATTGACTGTTACGGCTGAGTAGAGAAGCCCAGCTAAGACCCCAGAGTTGCTGCCAAAGTCCTTGAAGAATGCCACGGTGTCAAGCGTTGATTGGTCGTAACCTTGGCTTGATTTCAGAACTGAGGAGTAGATGCTGAAAGTGTCTGCGCCACAGCTACACAGAATCCATATGCTTGCCACCGTGGCTATCCATTTGCTGCTGCTAATTCTAAGCCTCCACATGTTTTTTCTTGTCTAAACTAAAAAAGTCTTTCCTATGTTTTTGAATTCTCGTTCTCGGAGAGTAGCTCTTATTATATTATACTATTGCACGCGCGCATGAGCTTGTGTTTGAGTGTTTCACTCGTTTAATACAACAACCCTGATCGTGTTTCGCCATTTTTGGCTTTAATAAAAGTGAAGAGTCAATGATTAGATTCTTCGAAAAACAATAGGAGCCTGGGCCCTGGAGTCCTCGATGGAAGATATTTTGAATATCGTAAAAAATTTAATAATTTAGTGAGTGTTTGGATAGGATTATTTGCGTCAGCGTTTTGAGTTTTGCTCTTTCCTCTTTGTTTTTTTTTTGGGCACGCGGAGGCAAATGGCTGCTGTTTATTTACTGTTTATAAACAGTAGTGGTAATATTTGATTTTTTAGTTATTTTTTCTTTAAAAATAGGTTTTATAATACTATTTATACATTTGAAAATTATTTTACTACAAGATTTTCAGTTTTTAGTTTTCAGCAAAATAAGTTGTATCCAAACGGACCTTTAGTATTCATTTGTCCAACAATTAAGCTGTGTTTTACGTTTTTTTTTGTCCTACAGTACTATTCATGAACTACCAAACTCATAAAAAAAGTAGCAATCACTCACTGTTATAATGTTCTGTATTTTAAAAATTATTTTACTATAGTATTTTTAGCAATAAATTTTCAACAAAATAAACTGTATCTTAATTATACTTTCTGAATGACTCGCTCACTCACATACCAGTTTGGGATTACAAAGTGACGTAGGTGACCTATGGCTAAAAGTCAGATAAGAAAAAGACCCAATGCTAGCAATGGGATGGGCCAAAGCTTTCTGTAGCTAGCTAAAATCTCACGCAACAAAATTAAACAAAAAGAAATTTAATATTAGAAACTAAAAGAAATTATTATAACTAGTTTCTTTGTGGGAAAATGAATTTTTAGAGAGGAAGTCACAGTTGAATTGAGTACTCAAATGGGAAGAATGTTCGAGGATGCTTGACTGGTGCAATAGGACCTAACTTATTTACTGAATACTACACAAAGCCCAACTTGTGGGGTTGATCGGATGTAATATGAAGGTTTAGTCATACGACAATGGCTAGATTTTTTTGCGTAATATAAGAGTAAAGGCTTATGATTTTGCATACCTTTATTAGAATGATGCTTTAGTATCTATAGGGTTTCCTTTGAGGGCAAAATGATAATTTTACCGTTCTTTGAATCCAAATGTTAAGTTAATCATCCCATGCTCCTTCAGGGGGAGGGGGGAATCTTGTCAGTGAGATATAGGTCTCATGAGACTAGTGCAGGAGATACTTCCTCTCCTCGGGGAGCTCGAGATGGGGTAATTGAAGAAGAACACCTCCCTTGCCCCCTCCCAAATTTTTGGGTTTGTAGAACTAATCAAATGTAATACTACTACAATCAATGCAATTGAGAGTAGGGATCCTTGCATCAAACTAATCCTTTAATGGCGCCAATAATTTTTGAATTAGGAGCTCTCGAGGAAGACTTACTCAGCCAACCATGGAAAAAAAGTAGTTAGGTCATCAACATGTCCTTCTTAAGGGGTTGTTAGTTTGCATAGGCTGTCTCCAACTACCAATATGGGAGGTTGGAGGGGAGTATTATAGGTTCAATTTCTCAGTGTACATGCCTTTTTAGATTTAGGCTTGACCATGTTTAGAGTTAATGGGCTCCCCCTGCATTCTCAAGTTAGGGGTCCAAGTGTATCTACTTCCTCCTCTAGATTCATTATAGTGATAATCTCAATTATTGCTAGCATTTTACTTGGACCAAGTCATCATGATTGCTTCCTTAAAGAGACTTGTCAAGGGTTGTTAATTTCTCTATTAACAAGCTTTGAACATATACTTACAAATTACACTATCTAACTTTTCTCAAAGTCAATTTCAATCTTGTAACATCTGATTTATTCATTTTAATCTCATAATTTTTACTTTTATTAAATACGTTTTTTTGACTAATTCTGTCATATTGTGTTGTTATGTGTCCTAAATATATATAATGTCATTTTAGGTCACTTGATGGCAACTCCTTTAATGGAAGAATATAGAAAGAATACAAAAAAAAAAAAAAAAAAAAACGAATGAAATTTATATGAAAATGATAACATTTTAATAATTTTAGAGGTGTTAATGGTTTTATGTATTAAAAAATTGATTATCGATTCAAGAAGGTCAAGAATTGATGTACATACAGGGACACTTGAAGTACTAAGTACATACAGGAACAATTGAGTGGTGGACTCAATGGACTTGAAGGACGTGCTATCAACCCAAAGGTCTCTTGCTCCATTCACCACATATCGATTCATGAGATGTTTCAAGATATCTCATAGTGAAATAATCTTACCGAACTTAGAAAGCAAGTTCCTTGTATAAAAAAATGTTGATGTACACCCTTTATTATTATTATTATTATTTGAAAAATGATGTGGCTTCGTTATGCCCATGATGGTCCCACAAATTGAGGGAAGTTGTGCACAACAATAATTACATTGGCTATAGTTAAGTAAAGAAAGTCACAGAATGAGTTAACAAGAACACGAAAGAAAGAACACGAAGAAACACATCTACGGCACCAAAGGCCGTTGGAATAATCCCACCGCACAAGCCCATATCACCTCAATAAGGTTTGGATCGCCCCCACCAAGTGGACTACCATTTGGGGGATTTTTTTTTTTTTTTTGCTTGAACCTGTGTCATTCTTTGATATGTCAACAGTTAGAATCAAGTTTAGGGAGTAGTCGAGTATGAAACTCATGCCAATGGATCGCAATTGGCTAGCTAGTACCGTTGTGCTTCCCTTTAAACGATAAAGTGATGTAATTAATAAGAGAAAATAAGTGATGGTGTAGTTATGAAAAATAAGTGGCAATGTATCATCTCTCTCACAGCAGGTGGCCCCACTAATGTGCAGTACCCACTTGCTATGAGAGAGATGTCGCATGTACTCGATACATGGTATACTTTCTCATAGTTATGACCCAAAGCATCCAGTAACAACATTGAGAACATTAAGATTAGTTGCAAAATATTTTAAAAGCATTGGAGTCTGTTTTGTGGTGATTTATATTAGTGTCGAGTTAGATCTGCTTGTAAATCATGTCAAAATAAGTGAAAAATGACATGAGTTTGTCTCAAGAAGTGCTGGCAAAATAATATTAATGCATTTAGAAATATTCAGATCAAAAGCAGTGTGCTTGACAAAATAAAAATAACGTGCTTAATAAAATCTTAATTTTTCATCCAGCAAAGCTAGGATAATATTTTAGTGAAGTGAAAGTAAAGTTTCTAATAAAGCTAGGACAAAGGCATCTAGCAATGGTGATCAAATGTATTCAATGAAATCCAAATAAATGTGTCCTGCATGGCTAAATTGGTAATATCCAAATGGTTCAATAAACTTAAATGAATATGTCCAGTAAAAGTACGTAAGAAAAAGTCCATCATTGCTAAGCAAGCATATTCAGCCATTTTCAGCCAGCAATAATAATAACAAGAATAGAATATTTCTCATAGTCTAGTGGAAAGTGTCCAGTAATGTCAAGTAAAAGGATTAACACAATAGCGTAAACATCTACTGCACAGTAACATAAACTTCAACTGTGAAATTATCAAATTACATAAACATGATGATTATCAAAGAAAATATATATAATAAACTAAATTTAAATGATTAAGAGGAGAGGAGAGGGATTAGAGAGGGGGAGAACAAAATGTTGACAGTGCACGCCAATAATAAGTGAATTCCCTCCCATTTTTTTCCGGTATGAGACACGTGGCATTTTTTTTTCTTTAAATACAATCATACATCTAAATAAATATTCAAGCAAATTGAAAAATTCAATGGAAGGGGGTCATATCCCATTTGTCACTTTGTATATAATGTACGTATTTATGAGCGCCATTAATTGAATTTGTGGCAAAGTTATAATTTTTTTAATAATAGTCCAAACTTATACTATTCTTAAGAAAAAAATAAATAATAAAAAGTCCTCAAAGATTTTTAAAATCATAAATTTAAGTAGGTAGTTGATGATCATGATAGTGACAATCTTTATTATTGGTGGCATTTTTCTTGGACCAAAGTTATCAACTTATAATCATATTGGTGTCCTCAAAGAGTTTGCCAACTTGCCACTGATTCTTTCTTTATTAAAAAAAAATGTTAACATATAATATCTGAATATCATATAGAACTCTTATCTAATACATCAATACGGACATGAATCATTATAAATAAACAAATAAAAAATGCTTGATGAATTCCAACCCTTGAGACTTTGATATTTTTGAAAAATTATGGATCAAATCTTAATTAAAAGTCCACCAACCAAGTTTTCTTCTTTATGACCAGAGTTGTAAATAAATAAAAAGTGCTTGATAAATTCCAACCCTTGAGACCTTGATATTTTTGAAAAATTATGGATCAAATTTTAAATAAAAGTCCACCAACCAAATTTGCTTCTTTATGACCAGAGTTGGCATATGCTTCCCCCTTTCTCTCACTGGGAGCTGAATTTGGCATTTATTTTGTTTGAAATGAAGATAATTCATTTCATAGTTAAAAGTTATTTCTTAAATAATATGACACTGAATGCTCTTTGAAATTTGTAATATTTAATTTGAATTGTGAAATGTTTCAACCTTGAATCCTTATACTATATGTTAGACATAGTGACAATGTAAAGTATCAATGACACTACCTTGAATCCTTGGTGGCAGATGGCTTGATGGAGAGAAGACTTCAATTTCCAAAGCTTTAAGAAATGTAATTCAACCTTACCATAAAGCAGGAAACTCCTCTAGTTTTGTTGGAACAGATTCTGTTGCCCTAAACTATGATATGCCCTGCTATGTTATAAAGGAACATAAATTCTGAACCTCATATAAAGTGATACTCGTGTGTTTTCTAAGAAATGAAAGGTATATTTAGTTATTAAAATATTAAGATAGTATCAAAGATCAGAGATCAAAACCTTTTTTTTTATTTTTTTTATTTTTTTTCAAACTTGGATTGAAGGATTTCTGGATACAGGGAGGGTTTCCTATTGGGTAGCCCTATCTTTAGAGGGAGAAATTTTTTGTTACTTTATTAAGCATTTCAAACAGCAATAGTTACCTACAAATGCACTCCTTTTTAAATCAGAGTATTTATAAGATTTCCTTGTAAGCTATTCCTCTTTTTAATTAAATTTTCTAGGTATCCTAGATAGTAGATGCTGAGAATTTCAAGTGTTTTTCTTTTCCCCTTTTGGTCTGAAATATTAAAATAGGCTGATAATCAAAGAGTTAATAGTTCTATAACATGGGAAATTTAATGGTTGATACAGCCAAAGATTGAACTTCCATGAATCCATATGCATATGTTGCAATTCTAGACTAACTTCTTGTCTGACACGATTTTCTATAGAATTTCGGAGATCGTTGGTATTTTCTAGACATGGCAATACGGGTCAAAATTTTCTGACCCGACCCGACCCGACCCGAACCCGATTTTTTTGACCCGAAGCAAAAACGGGTTGACCCGTGACCCGACCCGATTTTTTTGCGGGTCAACCCGACCCGACCCGAATAACCCGTGACCCGACCCGTTTAAAAAAAAAAACGCAATTTTTTTTTTTTTTTTTAATTATGTCCTGATACTTTGTACATAAAGCACAAAGTATCAAAACTAGTAATAATTAATAAAGCACAACCATCTTGACAGTAGACAACTAAGACTAAGTCTAAGACAAGACAAAGTCAGTAAAGTCACTACAAGTCTACAAGTCTAGTAGTCTACAAACACAACACACAAGTGACAAGGGGCCAAGGGCAAGTCAATTAGTCAAAGGCCAACCGGCCAAGTGCTTAGAAGTGCTCAGAAGGCTTTATCACAATTTCAATGCTTTATGGGCTGCTAGCTGTAGTCCACTCCGATTCACTACATTGTCCAAAGCCACAAAACAATGAATTAATCAATTATACAAAGTTGATAACCACTGTTGCTTCTGAATCAAGTTTTAGCATTGGGAAAAAAATTCTTACTCCGTATCGATCACGTCTTTTACCTGATAATGTGGAAACTACATTATGTACTAAAAGTTGACTATATGGATTTGAAGGTAATTTAATTTTTTTTTATAGTCATAATTATACAATTTTAATTCTTTATTGATTTGCTTTCATGGTACATTAAGTTATATTAAAATATTGTATTGTAGATGAATTGCAAGTATGAATATTTGCAGTGCTGAATCTGCTACCAACGTTGAGTAAATTGAAATTGAGGTGTAATTCTTCTTTACTTAATATGTTATGTTTATTTTTAAATCTTTTTTTGTTTAGTTTATCTTTCTAAGTTATCTAACTTTTTTTGTTTAGCTAGGACTGCAACAAGGTGCCTTTTGGAAGCTGTGGTGGAAGCTAGTCTCACTGCAACTGTTTATAACTTCCAAAGAATTTTGTTTTTAAGTGATTGTGGAGGACTTTTTACAACCCTTAACAGCAAGAGAGCTTCAGATTGGTAGGATTCTAATAGGCTTGCTAACCTTAACTTTCTTGCTCAAGGTGGCTTACTCTACAAAATGATCTTAGTGCCCTCTTTGCTAGTTAATCATATAAGTATTGTAGCGAAGCAGGCAACTCTACTGCCTTTGAAACAACGCTGGTTGAATCCAGCTTTGTATATGAACTCTTAATGTCATTTGTTTTGTACTCCCTGTTTTTGGTATCAAAAAAAGAAAAGAAAAAAGAAAGATGCTTGTCAGAAATTTTGAGTTGGTTACTTGATGACAAAGGCGGTGGAAGGCTTGTAAGTTGTATATGAAAAAATATGTGCTTAACAGCTTAAGTTCCATGCATTAAATCAAGATGTAGTTGTTTTGCTTCTGTTGGAAGTTGAATATAAATCTAGATCTTTTGCACTCTCAATGTGAGTTGCTCTTCTTTCTTAGTCTTTTTAGTTTGATATTAGTCTTTTTGTAATTGAAAAAAAAAAAAAATTTGCTTGAAAAATACGGGTCGACCCGACCCGACCCGCAACCCGATTGACCCGTTTAAAAATGACCCGTTTTGACCCGTGACCCGTTGACCCGTAAACCCGATTGACCCGACCCGAACCCGAACCCGAACCCGACCCGCCCGTTTTGCCATGTCTAGTATTTTCTATGTTGAGAGCTTACTTTATGTCAAAACTATCATTTAGTAGGTATAGGAATTTGACCACTTTCACACTGAGCACGATTCCAAAAATGATGATGCTGAATTGAAACTATTAATAATAAATATCAGTAAGACTCTTTCCTAAATTATCCTTTTCCTTTGAAAAAACAGAGATATCATTCACCCAATTACAAATAAACAATCATATAACACCCAGAACTAATCACAAAGGTTATAGCCTCAGCTAATATTACCTTTACACAAACTTCTCATATTTACTGCTCATCATTTTAAAGAATGCCTTAACCTTCTTGGGTTACATAGTGTACCTTAAATGTCATATTAACTTCTCAATTGAAATCTCTTCAAGATGTTTTGTCCAAATCCGTCTTACAATCAACTGATTCAACATCTTGTATAAAATAATTATTCCAATTGTCACGATTAATTCTGACCAATATGCTTGATTGGAAAGAGTTTGAATAGTTTTCATTTCAATATAGGGTTCTATGAATTGGATTTGTTATTTAAGCGATACAAGTTTATATAGTTATAGGAAAAAATCGCATAAAAAATAACAAGTTATAACTGATGAAGCGTAAATTCGTCAGTCAGAGTGTGCAGACAGAAATGGACTCCGGCCTGCAAGAATGTGCTCTCGAGTGTGGTCACCGGTGTGGTGCCTGCCACAATGCCTCCGATGCCAAAGTTAGTATCAATTGCTATTTGAGAATGAGCAATGTAAAGATAACAGAGCAAAAATAATCTCTTAGTGTGTATGTGTGAATGTACCTTCTCTTTGGCAATGTGGGGGCTATATATATGTTGCTGCAGCCTCTAGCCGTTGGGGCAGTTATGGTGGCTTCAATGCCCTCCTGGGTAACGTTTTCTGGCCTCATAATGTTGCTTTAATTTACTCCAACGGCCTGTACAGTTGGCTTTGTAACCGTCCGGGGTGTTTACTGGCGGCATTGAATGAGGTGTTTACGATCGTCAGTGGAGTGGATATTCGTCTTGAAGGCTTTTCTCGTCTGTACAATTGGTCTCGTCTATACTTGGTTTCATCAATCCCATCAGCTGCCCCCGGATTCCGTGGTCGTCGTGGCATGTCATGACGAACAGGGAAGGTGAACAGTTTTTGGATTGTAAGCGGTTAGGTTTTCGTGCCGTATTAAATGCGTTGCGGCGGCGCCTTCTGGGTTGTGGCCTACGTGGCACACTTTGACTGGGGGAGTTAATGCTCCACATGATAGGACTATTGGTTTTCCCGCTGGTTCTTTTGGTTTCCCAATTCTTGGTTTTAAACTTCCCCTCTTTTCACTTTTTCCTCCTCACTTTTTTCGAAAATCCTTCAATCATTGCTCTGACCATCTTCTCCGGCGACCTCACTCTGTTATTTTCTTCCAACCTCGTTCACGGCGCGGTGGTGCTCTCCTTGTTCCTTGCTTTCTAAAGGTACGCCCATTTTCTTGTTCCTTTCTATGTTTTTCCTTTCTTTGCTGTTACAAACTCATTTCTGATTACTTTTCTCTCCTGTTTTCCTTCTTTTTCTTTGTTTTGCTCTTGCTTTCTTGGGGGTTTAGCTTAGACTGTGTCTTTTCTTTGGATTTCATGGCTCGTAGTTCTGAGGTTAGAACGGTCTGCCCATCAATTTCTTTTCTATTTGCTCGCTTAGGGGGGTCCTTAGGTGTTTTCTCTCATATTGAGAACTTTGTCTTTGAGGGCAATTGTTTGAGTGTAGCATTGGCCGATTTGTTGCCCTTGCTTCGTCAGTCACTAGATTGGTTTGCCAACGAGGTGGGAGAGCGAAAGAATATGTCTGAGGTTAGGTCGAGCGAGCTCGAGACTGGGTTGTCGTCTAGCGGCGGCCCAGCGGAAGGGGATACTGCCATTTCTGCCCCTCTTGAGGTTAGGGCTTTTTATGCTTTGGAAGAGAGGTGTGGGCTGGACGCTGACACACTTAAGAGATTTCAGGATAGGTTTCAATTCCCAGATCGGGTTAGGGTTCGTCTACCCAACGAGGAGGAACGGGCTTGCCACTTCTCCCCAGGCGAGGTGTGCTTTTACGAGTCTGCCTTCGTCTGTGGGCTGAGGTTTCCCATCCATCCCTTTTTGATGGAGTTGCTAGACCATTTTGGTATTGCTCCTGGGCAACTCATGCCAAATTCGTGGGGAATATTGGTCAGTTGTATGGGGATGTGGCTCGCCGTCATGGACGGAGATATGCTTAGGGTCGATGAGCTCATCTATTTGTACCGCTTGAAAGCGTCAAAGGAGCACGGGTACTATGAATTGGTGCCTTGGGAGAGGAACACTAGGATCGTCAAGAAGTTACTCTCGTCCTTCAGATACTGGAAGTCCAGGTTTTTCTTTGTGTCTGGGGACGATTTTGAAACTCCTTCGGGCGAGGTTTGGGGTGATCTCCCGAGGTTGCATCGTCGGTGGGGAACCCCGACCTTAGGTGCGTCAACATTCCCTTTCATGCATTAATTTTCGGCGTGCTTGTCTTTATCGTTATTGATTCTTCTGTTTCTTCTTTTGTGCAGTTAAGAGACGGCCCAAATTGAAGAACAGGTATAGGAAACGGGTTTAGAAGGCGATTGAATACGCGCAGACGATTGAAAATTGGGACGATCTTGTAGATCCTAGGACACTTGCCTTCTACTGTCTTGGACCAGATCCGTCCAGTTACGTTCTGCGAAATCTTGAGATTGAGGGAAAAAAGAGTAAGTATTGAGTTCGTCAGTATTTAGCTTATGCTCATTTCTTCATTTTTATTTTTATTTTTTTATTTACAAGTGTTTCCTCCTTGCAGAGATGACGACAAAATTCAATAAAGACATGTATGCCAAGATGAGGGCCAAGAAGGATGAGCCTCTGTCTAACTTGGGAAAAAAGACTGTGCGCGTCACTGGGAAGAGTGGCTCTGTCCTTCCCGTTTCTTCCGTCAGCCCAATTGTGTCAGGGATTGCAACGACGAGGACCGCTTCTCCCACGACTTCGGTGGAGGAGATCGAGGGTACTCCTGTTTCCAAAAGACCGAGGTTGACCGAGAAGGAGAAGGAGAAAAACGTTCCTCGTCCATCCACGCTCTGGACTGATGAGAGGCTGGTCGTGGATAGGGCTCACGAAGTGGTGACTGCTGCGGATCTAAAGGTTTTATCCGGTGTCCCGTTTAATGACGTGGCGGCTCGCCACGTCCACAAGCTTGTACAGGTTAGTTCGTTTGTGCCACCCTCTTTCTTTGTCTTCTTCTTCCTTTTATTTCTTTCATTGACGACTCTGAATTTCTTTCTCCAGGTACTGGGAGAAAGCATCCATATTACTTCCAAATATCTGACCCAGGAGACGAGGGTGGCATCTCTGACGTCCAGGATGGAAACTCTGGAAGCGGAGAACTCCACGTTGAGAAAGAATCTTATTGACTCTATGGGCGAGTCTGCTTCTTTGAAGGAGAAAGTGAAGACACTGGATGACGAGCTTAAGGTTGAGCGCCAGTTGACGCACGAGAAGGATGAGCAGCTCTTAGGTGCTAAGGAGATGCTGAAGACGATAGCTGCAAGGTCGGTGGAAGCATTCTAGACTACCGACGAATATAGCACCGTCTTGTTCAGCTGGTATTTCAAAGGATTTGAGCTCCTGAGGAGGTACCTACTGAAGCATCCTTCTGGGGTGGACGTGGAGAAGTTGGACCTGGAGGAGGTAGACCAGGAAATGGCTGCTGACGAGGCCGCCCAATCTTCCGCCATTGTGCCCTTCGCTCGTGAGGATGTCCCTGTTAGTGACGCTCCAGCTGGTGAAGACGATGCTGCTAACGCCTGATGCTGATACTTGTGAAAATTCCTTTTTCTTTCGGTGGATGCCCGTCATGTTTTTGGGCCAAATTTTTGAACAATTTCTGCTTATCTTATTTTGATAACAATGTTGGCAACCCAGTGTTTATGGGTTTTATGTAAAAACAATGGTAATTGCCCTTGGTTTTGGGACTTTAATTAAATTTGTCACATACTTACTTGCACTTCGTGATTGCCCACGTGTTTGTTGAGTTTTGTCTGGCTCCATATGTTGTGCTTAGTGAAAGTCCCTTACTGTGACTTTCTTCTCTCTCGTCGGTAGTTTTAGCTGTTTCCTTGCAACTAGAACTCCTTTGGTTCAGGCAAATGAGCTGGGCGCCCGGGTTCAGCTCTTAGTTTCAATTCGTTGTGATACCATCGTCGGTAACTTACACCCGTGATAACGGAATTTTGTTACTTAGCCACCTTTTTGACTTAAACCTTTTTAAGGGATTTTGTCGTCTTTAATTGGCTTCGTCTGTAACTTACATCCGTCAAGGCGGAATCTTGTTACTTAGCCATTTTTGACTTAAACCTTTTTAAGGGATTTTGTCGTCTTTAATTGGCTTCGTCTGTAACTTACATCCGTCAAGGCGGAATCTTGTTACTTAGCCATTTTTGACTTACACCCACTAAAGGGCTTTTGTCGTCTTTAGTTGGCTTCGTCCGTAACTTACATCCGTCAAGGCGGAATCTCGTTACTTAGCCATTTTTGACCTACACCCACTAAAGGGATCTCGTCATCTTTAATTGGCTTCGTCCGTAACTTACATCCGTCAAGGCGGAATCTTGTTACTTAGCCAATTTTGACTTACACCCACTAAAGGGATCTCGTCATCTTTAATTGGCTTCGTCCGTAACTTACATCCGTCAAGGCGGAATCTTGTTACTTAGCCATTTTTAGCTCGTATGGCTTTATATATCTGGCCAGACCTGTTTGCACGGAGAAATTAGCTGAATAATTCATTTATTGACTTTAAGAACGAATACATTTATAAGCTACATCTATTGATGGTATTTCTTCAAATGCTCAATGTTCCATGGCCTTGGTAGTCTTTGTCCGTCGAGGGTCTCCAGATGATAACTGCCCTGTCTGGAGTAGTGAACGACTCTGTAGGGTCCTTCCCATGTGGGGTTGAGCTTTCCTTGGGTGGAGTCTTTAGTAGCCGTTGTGACCTTGCGCAGGACGAGGTCGCCTATGCTAAGTCGCCTGAGCTTTACCCTTTTGTTGTAATAGTCAGTCATTTTCTGCTGGTAACCCGTCATCCTATTTGAAGCTTGGTCTTTTACTTCATCCAGACAGTCTAGGTTAACTTGTAGAAGATCGTCATTGGCTTTTTCGTTGAATGCCTCTCGTCTGGTGCTGGTTACTCCTACTTCGACCGGGATTACTGCTTCAGTACCATAGGTAAGTCTAAAGGGAGTTTCTCCTGTTGGGGTTCTTGATGTAGTTCTGTAGGCCCACAAGACATTGGGCAGTTCTTCTGGCCAGGTCCCTTTTGCATTGTCCGGCTTCGTCTTGATGATCTTGAGCAATGTCCGATTTGTCACCTCCGTCTGCCCATTCGCCTGTGGATGTCCTGGGGACGAGAATTGATTCTTGATGCCTAGCCCTGAGCAGAAATCCCTGAAGCCTTGGCTATCGAACTGTCATCCATTGTCTGATATGATTGTCCGTGGGATCCCGAACCTGCAAACTATATTCTTCCATACGAAGCTCTGGATTCTTGCTTCGGTGATGGTTGCCAGTGTCTCTGCCTCAACCCATTTCGTAAAGTAATCAATAGCAACTAGTAAGAATTTTACCTGACCTTTACCTTGTGGTAGCGAGCCGACGATGTCGATCCCCCATTGTACAAAAGGCCACGGGGACGCAATCATCGTCAGTTTCTCTGCTGGAAGCCGCTGAACATTCCCGAACCGCTGACACTTGTCACATTTCTTGACAAACTCTGTCGCGTCCTTCTGCATAGTTGGCCAGAAATAGCCTGTTCGGATGATCTTGCTTGCTAAGGACCTGGGACCAGTATGATCCCCACAAACTCCTTCATGGATCTCCTCCAGGATGTACTTTGCTTCTTCTTCGTCAACACACTTCAAGTAAGGCATGGAGAAGCCTCTCTTGTATAGGGTGTCATTGTGGATTGCAAATCTGGCTGCCCTTTTTTTGATCTTCCTGCCCTCGTCTGCGTCCTGAGGGAGCCGTCCGTCCTGAAGGAAAGACAGGATGGGCGTCATCCAGCTGTTTGTGCTCTGGATCGTGAAGGTTGGGATTTCTTCAATGCTGGGGTTCTTCTGGACTTCCATCATCAGGTCTGTGCTAGATTCCCCATTTTCTGACGAGGCTATCTTTGAGACTTCGTCTGTTGCCACATTTTGGCTCTTGGGGATCTGCATAAACTCCACTTCCTCAAACCCCTGAGTCAAATGTTTCGTCAGCCTGAGGTATTTCTGCATTCTTTCTTCCTTTGCTTCATATTCCCCCTTGATTTGCCCAATTACTAGCTTCGAATCGTTTTGGACCAACAGGTTCCTAGCTCCAAGCTCTTTTTCGAGCCTCAAACCAGTCAGAATCCCTTCGTACTCGGCCTCATTATTGGTGGCAGAAAATTTCAGCTGGACTCCATACTTTAGTATTTCTCCTTCGGGGGTGACTATGACGACCCCTACTCCCCCCCTTTTTTGGGCTGACGAACCGTCGGTTTGTACTGTCTATGGCCTATCTTTGCTAGTGAGGTCGTCTTCATCGGGGGGAGTAAACTCTGCGATGAAGTCTACCAAAGCTTGTGCTTTAATGGCTGTCCTGGGATGATATTCAACATCAAATTGGCTGAGTTCGATTGCCCATTGGACCATTCTCCCCGCTGCCTCCAGTTTGCCCATGGACTTCTTGATGGGTTGGTCTGTCATCACCAAGATTGGATTTGCTTGAAAATACTGTCTAAGTTTGCGTGAAGCTACGATCAATGCGAACGTGATTTTTTCAATTTTTGGGTACCTAGACTCAGCCCCTTGGAAGGCTTGGCTGACATAATAAACTGGAAGCTGTTTCCTATCTTCTTCCCTGATCAGGGCTGCACTGACGGCTGTAGCTGACACGGCTAAGTACAAATACAAGTTCTCACCCTCTTTCGACGGGCTCAGAAGGGGTGGGTTGCTTAGGTAGCGTTTGAGTTCCTGGAAAGTTGCCTCACATTCGTCAGTCCATGCGAAAGCCTGTTTTAAGGTCTTGAAGAAGGGTAGACATTTGTCCGTCGCTCTAGAGATGAACCTATTTAGGGCTGCAACCCGTCTTGTGAGCTTTTAGACCTCCTTGACGGTCTTAGGCGATGTCATGTTGATTATGGCTTGTACCTTCTCTGGATTTGCCTTTATTCCTCTATGGGACACCATGAATCGCAAGAATTTCCCTGAGGCTACACCGAAGACACACTTACTAGGATTCAGCTTCATATGGTATTGCTTGAGGGTAGCAAATGTCTCTCTGAGGTCGTCCAGATGAGCAAGTTCCTCTTTACTCTTGACGAGCATGTCATCCACGTACACCTCCATATTCCTGCCTATCTGCTTGCTAAACATTCTGTTCACCAATCTCTGATAAAAGGCACCTGCATTCTTCAGTCCAAAGGGCATTACCTTATAACAATAGAGCCCTTGACTGGTGATGAAGGCTGTTTTCTCCTGATCCTCGTCAACCATTTTTATCTGGTTGTAACCAGAGAAGGCGTCCATAAATGTCAGCAGCTTGTGTCCAGCTGTGGAGTCTACCAGCTGGTCTATTCTTGGCAGAAGGAAGCTGTCCTTTAGGCATGCCTTGTTCAGGTCTGTGAAGCCTACGCACATTCTCCATTTTCCATTTGCTTTCTTCACCAGGACGACATTTGCGAGCCAGTCTGGATAATATACTTTGCGGATGAAGCCTGCAGTTAAAAGCTTGTTAACTTCGTCAGTAATCACTTGGTCTCTTTCGGGTGCCAAGACTCTTCGTCTCTGCTTGACAGGCTTCCTTTCTGGGTCCACATTCAGCCTGTGCTGAATGACTTCTGGAGATATGTCTGGCATGTCTTCGCGGCTCCAGGCAAAGACGTCTAGATTTTCTTTAAGAAATTGGACCAGCTTCATCCTTATCTCGGGACTTAGAGTCGTCCCTATCCTGGTTGTCTTATTGGATTCTTCGTCAGTTAACTCTACTGTCTCCAGGGCCTCCACCCTTTCTTTCTCTTTTTCTTCGATCGTCCACATATGGTTCTCCTTTGCGGCCACGACGGCCTGGTAGCACTCCCGAGCCAAAACTTGATCTCCTTTGACTTCACCAACCCTATTCTCCATTGGGAATTTTACCTTCAGGCAGTAGGTTGACGTGGATGATTTCCACTTGTTGAGTGCTGGTCTTCCAATGATTACATTGTAGGACGAGGGGCAATCTACCACCAAGAAGTCCAAATGACTCGTCAACTGTTTCGGGTAGGTTCCTACTGTCACTGTCAACGTCACTATGCCCTTGGGGTATACCCTGTCACCACTGAAGCTGACGAGGGGAGAATCAAAAGGACGCAATCTTTTTGGATCTAGTTTCAATTGTTGAAACGCAGGGAAGTAGATGATATCAGCGGAGCTACCATTGTCCACGAGGATCCTTTTTGTGTTAAATCCTTCTATGGTAAGTGCTATGATCAAGGGGTCATTGTGAGGCTGCTTCACTCCCCTAGCATCTCCTTCGTTGAAAATCATGTCCTGATCAGTTCGTCTGTACTTCAACGGGGGTGTCATGTAAACACTGTTCACCTGTAGTTGATATGCTTTCTTAAGGGACTTGAACGACCCTTCTGCGATGGTCCCTCCTGCGATCGTCTGTATTTCCCCTATCACATTTTGGGGAGGCTGGAATTAACGGTCACTGCCCCCGGATAAGGACTCGTGCTGGCCCTTGTTTCCATCCCGGAACCTACTGAACTCCCCTTTCTTCACAAACTTCTGTTGCTTCCCCTTCTTTATCAGCTCCTCTATCTGCTCTTTGAGGTCCCGACAATCTTCGGTGTAATGGCCGTGGTCCTTGTGAAATTGGCAATATTTATTCTTATCATGGACGTTAAGAGATGAGTGCAATGGTCGCGGCCATTTCAGGTAGTGCTCGTCCTTAATCTGCGTTAAAATTTTATCAACTGGCATAATAAGAGGGGTAAATTTTACCGTTTGCGGTCCCTTATCGATATTCCACCTGATCCCGTCATTGGTCCGACGATTTGGGCGCTCTCGCTTTTGCCCCCTACGATCATCATCTTTCCTTTCTTTGTCCCCTGGTCTTCCTGCATCCCTGATGGCTGCTAACGCGTCTTCAGCGTTCATGTACTTTTGTGCTTCAAGGAGCATCTCGGCCATTGTTTTTGGAGGATTCTTTGCAAGTGCCGTAACGAGCTCTCTGGACCTCAATCCTGCCTTGAAGGTTGTCAGTTGCACTTTATTGTCCACTTCGTCTACCTCCAGTGTTTCGCGAGTAAAGCGTTTTACGTATGACCTTAGGGTTTCCTTTTCTCCCTGCCTGATGGTAAGTAAGTGGTCCGCGGTCCTCTTTGGACGTTGTCCTCCAATGAAATGACGCAGGAAGGCGTTGCTCAACTGCTCGAAGTTGTCAATGGACGACGTTGGCAACTTTGTGAACCATTCCCTTGCAACTCCTTTGAGAGTAGTTGGGAAGGAACGACACAGTATTTCGTCTGGGGGCTACTGGAGCCCTAGGGTCGTCTTGAAGGTGTTAAGATGATCCTGAGGGTCCTTTAGCCCATCGAATGGTTCAAGCTGGGGCAACCGAAACTTTGACGGTACTGGACATTCAAGGACTGCTAGAGTGAATGGCGAATCCGTCGCCCTAACCAGTCGGTCTACACTCCGCTCTGTTTTCTCCTTGATGGCGGTCCTAAGTTCGTCCATCTCCCTCTTCATCTCTTGGAGAAGATTTGAGTTGTGCTCGGTTGGAGTAGCGGGTCTTTGATGGTCACTTCTTCTGTGGCTATCTCCCTCGTCATCTCGGTTCCCTTTAGATCGATTCTCCTCCTGCTGAAGTCGTAACTTCATTTCCTGATTTTGCATGGTCAGTTCTTCTACAATGGCTGCGAGAGCCTGAACCTGCTAAGCCAAGGATGTGGAATCTTGATTGGACTCCATCTGATAGTGATTGCTGATTGGAAACTATTTTTTCGAGATTGAAAACGAAAATGTCGTTCCCACAGACGGCGCCAAACTGATGAAGCGTAAATTCGTTAGTCAGAGTGTGCAGACAGGAGTGGACTCCGGCCTGCAAGAATGTGTTCTCGAGAGTGGTCACCGGTGTGGTGCCTGCCACAATGCCTCCGATGCCAAAGTCAGTATCAATTGCTATTTGAGAATGAGCAATGTAAAGATAATAGAGCAAAAGAAATCTCTTAGTGTGTATGTGTGAATGTACCTCCTCTTTGGCAATGTGGGGGCTATATATATATGTTGCTGCAGCCTCTAGCCGTTGGGGCAGTTATGGTGGCTTTAATGCCCTCCTGGGTAACGTTTTCTGGCCTCATAATGTTGCTTTAATTTACTCCCAACGGTTTGTACAGTTGGCTTTGTAACCGTCCGGGGTGTTTATTGGCGGCATTGAATGAGGTGTTTACGATCGTCAGTGGAGTGGATATTCGTCTTGAAGGCTATTCTCGTCTGTATAATTGGTCTCGTCTATTAGGACATATATGTTTTAACTTGTTTAAGAACATATGTCACTTAGTTATGTAAATTGGCTAATCTTTTGACAAAGCGCACTCTGCTTGTAATTGGGTAGATCTAGGTGTTTTTGATACTTCAAGGAACAATGTTTCAAGGTCAAGTGTTGAAGTCATCAAGTCTGTCCAAGAAAAAGCAAGCTGAAGTGCAAAGTTTTTAAATCTCGACACCTCTCGATAGCTACCTCGACACTTGCTATTTGTCGAGAATTAAAAAGTCAGAATTCCAAATCTGATTTTCTTGGGATCCGTGAATATGTTTTTGGGACTTCTTTTCTTCTAACCCTAAACATATAAAATGATTATTTTAAGAGCCGTTTTGGGTGACACAAGTTGTATTATCATTGAGCAATCTCTGTTTATGCAAATTGTGATCAACAGACGAAGTTCTTGACCTAGTTCATCCTTCATCAAGAAGTTGCTGTGTCTTTGCACCATAGGGTTTTGTAACCAAGCATCTTCCTGCTATTCATCACGTGGATGAACTGAAGAACTTTGCAGCCAACCATTCTTCCTCAAGTTGGTGTTCTAAAGTCGCGTACTGGGATCCGCGCATTGGTTAGTCACGTACTTGGGAGCCGTGCATCAAAGGTGGAAATTGTCACTACAGATCAAGTCCAATTGGGTATTGGGGTAAGGGTTCAACTGTAGGTTGGTAAGGTACTTGGGATTCCTTTCTTGTAACCGCTTGATTTGATAATAGTGGAGTTTTGGGAGTGGTGACCTGAAAATCACCCGGTGGGGTTTTTGCCGTTAGGGTTTTCCCCATTCGTAAACAAATCACCGTGTTATTTATTTTCCGCTGCATATTTAGTATTTGGTGATTTGTTTGTGCTTCCACGCAATTGCATGCTTAATTGATTAATTAACAATTTGGCTAATTAATTAATTAATTAGGGTTTATCACAAGGGGTCATTCGAATTGTGACTTAACATGAGGCGGCATTGCATGAGGTGTTTACGATCGTCAGTGGAGTGGATATTCGTCTTGAAGGCTATTCTCGTCTGTATAATTGGTCTCTTCTATACTTGATTTCGTCAGTCCCATCAATAAACTATCCAGATAACAATATCTAATGAGTGAAAAAGATGATCGTTTGTTACTATTGTTTAAACAACAGTTTTCAGTATTTAAACAATATTACACATATTTTCACACACTTTTTCACCTACAAGTATTTCTAAAAAATACAAACAACGTTACTAGAATAACATTATCAAACGGGCCCTAACTTTTCTCTGTACACAAAGTTTACATATTTCTTCTCATCATCTTAAAGAATGCTTCAATCTTCTAATCACAACCAATTGATAGAATCGCCTAGTACGAAAGAACAATGCAATAGCAGCAAGGCACCCCAAGAGAGCTAGGGATGCCATGATTAGAAAAGACAGCATAAAGCAGTGAGTACCAAAGCAGGAATGAACTTCACCAGTTGCTTGCATGTCATAAATGTACCCAACAACTCTGACAGAGAAAATGTAGGATCCAATAGGACATGCTAAACCAATAGCATTGAAAATAGTACCCATATGCCTAACACCAAATATCTCTGAAGTGATCGTGGGCATTAGTGACCACAGTGAACCATAACAAATACCCACTAGGATCGAACCTATGTATAACATTCCAGGCAAACCAGAAGCAAAAATAATGTGGCCAGTAGTCATTGCTGCTAGAGAAATAGACATCAACAATGGCCTTGTCCAGCCTCTTGTGTGTAGTAAATAATCAGATAAATACCCAACTCCAATACGCCCAACAAAATTCCATATACTCCATAAACTGACCAAATTATCAACCTCCACAGCAGTGTAATTGAGAGATCTCCCTATTTGGCTGAAGTTATTTATCACAGCTAGCCCCGAGCCCATTCCACATACCATGGCCAAAAACAACAAGAAGAAGTTAATGGTACACAAGGCTTGCAAAAGATTCATGCTCTCTTCATAAGGAAGAATTTTGTCATCTAAAGCAGCATTAACTTGACCTTCTCCATCGGGTAGTTCATTATATGCTAGAGTGTCCTTGGCTGGGTTCTCCTTTGAATGATTACTTTCACTAGAAAACATTTGCGAAAGTCTCTTGGAGTCCTCCATCTGGGCTTTGATTGCAATTCCAAGTGGTGATGCAAGTAGAAAGAACATAAATATAAACATAATAATGTGTGCCCATAATGGCAAACTAAAAATATTTTTCAAAACTAGTATAATCATGAGATAACCAGCAATAATCAGAGCAACAATAGGGAAACCATTCAATTGCTTCACGTCATCAACTATGTTTGCTTCATATATTCTCACAAAAAACATAAGAACAATAGAGACGAACGTAGGCAATAGAGCAAGCATTAGAATGAAATTGCTCGGCTTGCCCTCGCAGAATATGTTGTACACTTGGACCATGATTGCTCCACTAATACCGAGAAAGCCCTAGCAAAGAAAGATAGAACAAAAAATTATTGTATATTCTGGGAATATACTCTCTTCCTCTCACATAAAGTGACTGAAGGTATGCAATAACAACCCAAATAGTACAATGAATGAGAAATCTCTAGACACAACTTTTGTACTACAACTCTACATCATCAAAGTTGTAACAAAAATAGTCATAGAAGAATTCATAATGAGTTAATGAAATCACACCACTAAAACTTAGATACAATTAGGGATTGTATATTAGATTTTTCAATTAAGATAAAATTTAGGTACACTATTTTAGGTGTAGTATATTAGATTTCTCCATTAATTTTTTTTTTTTTTTTAAAGAGAAAGCTATTTGTATTTTATTGATAATCTAGTTGCATGCTCATACAATGCATGGGATTGTTACAATTTTTTTGTGTTGACATTTATTATTATTATTTTTTTTTTTTAGTAAAAAGTTTGATACATCTTGCAACCACACAATTGAGTTATTAACTTAAAGAGCTTGCTTCATGATTTTTTCATATTAACTATTTTGAGTGCTTGTATGAAAGTATATATCATTCTTGTTAGAAAATTGTGAGGACAATAAAATTATTTATAATAGAATTTATGATTGGTACGTTAAATAACTTATACATTTGAAGATGAGCTTCACATGTCAATAGAAAAAATTCATGTGCTCAAGTGAATTATTTAAAAGCTTAAGAAAACCATAGTTACATTAATCTCCTAATTTCTACATAACTTAGAAATTGGTCTTCAAATTCAAATTATATCATGTCAAAATACTAAAATTGTGTATTTTGGTGGCTCGTTACTTCCTCCTCCCATGGTCTTGGTTGGCCGAGGACAGGGTTGTCCTTGGCAAGGCTCTTGGGCAATTTAGACTTTCACACTTCCTCCTCGGCATGGGCCTTAGGCTTGGTATAAGGTGGGCCGAGGTTGCTAAATTCTCTGACCCCACAATAGCCCCTCAAAATCCTGTTATCCAGCTCCTCGGACGAGGAAGAGGATTTTGATGTCCTCGGGCCTATACTGTGACTTATCTAGTCTGGTTCCAAGTCAGCGCTTGGAGTCTTTTCACCTGTCTAATGCACATCTCTGGCACTTCGATATGCGGTACGCACCCGTATTAAATTTTGGCGGCTCCATACTCCCCACGTTCAACAGTGTGATGGTAATCCAACGACGTGGATCTTTCGCCATTATGGGCAGGAAGCCTTGCACAGTTGTCTTTGGTGAGGGGATAAGCACCTATTCAAACCAGTTTGCCTCTTCACTTCTGCATTCAAGAGTTCTTATGCACACACCCTGAATCCGGTCAAGTCTCCAACCCAACTCGCGTTTCTTCGCAGCCTAAAAAGTCTGTGCTGAACGCCTTCCCTCATTTCTGTAAGTTTTCTTCTTACCCTATCTTGTGCTTTTCCCTTTCTGGTGTTCTTCTCTCCCTATTCCTCTCTTCTTTTCGCTCTTCCCTGAGTCTCTCAGCCGTTCTTCAGGATGGGTAGGTTTAAGAAGTTGGTTGAGTCTGAGAAGGCGATGGAGGAGTTCATCGCCACTTATAGGATACCTAGTAACGTGGGTCTGAGGTACTGCGAGGAGGGGGATTGGTATATTAAGAGGAAGGTTAGTGAGGTAGTGATTCCCATAATCGCCTTCCTTGAAGGTGGTATGAGGATCCCTATGGGGCCAGTGATGAGGGGCTACCTTAGGCACTTCCGGTTAGCCCCTACCCAGTGCGCCACTAATGTGTTTAGGATCCTGGGTTACGTGGATGCCTTGAACGAGAAGATGGGGTTGAGGTTGACCCATCACGACGTCAATTGGTGCTACAACCTCCAGCACCTAACGGGTAAGTCCTACTACCTGAAGACGAGGGATGATAGAGTTAGACTCATTTAGTGTCTTCCCGAGTCTAGCAAGAGGTTGAATAAAGATTTTCTCATCGTGTCGGGGGAATGGCATGACGGCCTTCACTGCCCGATAGTAGAGGGGGAGCCAGGTAGGGTACTCAGAATATGGGAAGGTTGATCTACTGTGTTTTCACTGCTTGCATTGCTTGGTTGTTAACAAGAACTAACTTTTTCCTTTGCAAATCCACACGCCTTCGAACGGCACTTCCATTTGGTCAACAAGAAAGACTTGGAAAGGGTCCTCAGGGTGGAGATCTTTATGAACGAGGCTGACAACCAAGTTAGAGCCGCCCATAAGATTCTTAAATATAGACCGATTCAAAAGTCTTTCTCGGCTCCCAGATACGTGATCAGAGCCAAGGACCCTAGGCTTCGCCAAATCACTGTGGTGGAGCACGGGTTCTCGTTCTCTGAAGGATCTTCCATCCCCGAGGGCGTCCCGTTGGTAGGCTTTTCCTCGTCCCACTAAGCTGCGGAGGCCGAGGGATGAAGTTTGGAAAATGAGGGAGAAGTAGTTGATCTGGGTTCGTCTGAGGACGAATTTGGTGTATTCAACCAAGTCCATTTATCCGAGGATCCCTCTGGTGACTTGGGTGATCCCCATTTATCTGAAGCAGATCTCCTGTCACCAAGGACTGGTACTCAGGCCGAGATGGGTTTCAAGAGACAACCTCAAACCAGCCTGTTCGACCTACTTGAGGGCCAGCCGGGGAAGGACACGCCGAGGAAGTCACAATCCAAGCTTCCTCCTCCTCCACCCAAGCTTCCTCCTCCCCCGCCTAAGTCTTTGTCTGCGCAGATTAAGTCGTCTTCCACTCTGCTGACCTTGGACCCTTGGCTCGAGTCCACCAACCCGAAGAGGAAGAGGCCTTCCAAGGGCAAAGACCCTGTGGATGGGGGGAGATCTCGCTCCTCCCAAGAGGAAGATGAAGCCCGCCGACCTTCCAAGCAACTGAGGATCGGTGGTCAGGACAAGGGAAAAGATGTCATTCAGCAGTCCAAGCCCCAGGCCTGACTGCCTACCGCCATGCTTCATGGGAAGCCTTTGATGGATGACGCCACCCTCAGGGACTTCTGAGGGGGCGAGGGCGCACGAGTAGCCGATGCCCTGGAGAGGTCCCTGCTTCTCCCCACTGACATGGCTGAGCTGTGGGGCTTGGGGAGGCAGGAAGTTGCCTTTAACCTCAAGAGGTACCTGGGTATGGTAAGACTTCTGATACTTGTGCCTTTGCTGAATTTTATTCCTTAGTTCCCAACTTACGGTGTACTTGTTTTGATTGGCAGGCTGTCCAGGCCACTTTTAGGCTGGAAGAGGAGGCCAATAACCAGGGTAGAGCCCTGGATCAGGAGCGCGACAAGTACTTGGATGCCGCGAATACCCTTAAGAAATCTGAGGCTGATCTCAAGAAGGCAATGGAGGACCTGAAGGAGATGATGAGGGCCAGAGACAGCGTGGCATTCGACCTAGCCGGCGCTAAAAAATAGGCCGAGGACTAGACAGGGCGCCTGCGGGAGGTCGAGGGTCAGCTGCAGGTTGCCAAAGAGCATATCGCCGACTTGAAGAAGAAACTGGCTGAGGCAGAGGGGGCCAGAGGTGTTACCGAGTACGCCAAGGACGAGGCCTTAAGGGCTAAAGTAGAGGCTGAGTTTGCGAGGACAGAGGCTGAGAGCTCTAAAGAGCAAGCGGAGGAAGAGGCCTTTGCTAAGGGAGTGGCTAAGACCGAGACTAGTCTCAAGGCTCAAGTACCCAAGGTATGCAGATGCTACTGCTCCCAGACTTGGAATGAGGCCCTCAACTAAGCTGGGGTTGAGGTCTCGTCGGAGTTTTAGAAGGCTGAGAGGGTGTATTATCCCCCTGCCATTCGTGAGGCTACCTCCGCTGACCCCGAAGCTAGCACCGCCTCTAAAGTGACAGACGAAGGCCAGGCCAGCGTTGCCAACGATCCAATGTCAACTGATAAGCCTACTGAGGAGACTGTGCCTTAAGGGACGTTGGGAAAAGAGGAAATCAGTAACCCAGCTGCGCCCCAGGAAGTGGTAAAGCCTCTTGCTGACTCCCAGGCTCACCCCACCGAGAAGGAGTCCTCCGAAGTTGCTCCTCCGAGCCAGGATCTCGGGGCATCAGATGAAGCTTCTCGGCAGACCCCCAAGGACAAGCTGCCTATCAAGTTGAAGAAATAGGCCATCTTGTCGGGCTATCTTGCTTTGTTGACTTATGTCTTCTTTTCTCTTCGTCTTATTTTACTACTATGTATTATATATATTTTTTCCTCTTTGTGATGTTGTGCTGAAACTATTTTTTGTAATGTATCCAATTGTCTGCGTTTATTTCTTCGAATGACGTGTCCCTTCAGTTATCATGCTTTAACGCTTTTGCTCAATACTTGGTTAATCTTAGCGGTGTGCGAGTAACACTTGGATAATTGAAAACGATGGACCCCTGAGGTAAATTTTGCTTCAGGCTCTAACTGAAAACTGAATAGCCTCAGCAATGCCATTTGTTGCCTCTTTGGATGAATCACGAAGGAATTCTGGTTTACAACGCATACTTTATGCAAACATAACCTTTCCTAAACTTGCCGAGCTTAAGAGAGCGCTTCAGTACTTGGAATGCTTTAAGTGACGCTCACGGGCTTGTTTTTATTTCACATTTCTATCGGAGTAGGCCGGGGCAAGTGAACCGAGGCACCAGATTCCCCTTTGGCCATGCTTGTAACTTAGGTGAATGCTCACGCTCCGTTTTGTTGAAGGTAGCTAGTATCTCCATAGATTTGAGTCCGAGGACCACACAAAACCTTGGTTCTGTTTAACACTTAGGTTCTTCTGTAAGTAACTAGTTTCCCCATAGGTTTGAGTCCGAGGACCATGCAAGACCTTGGTTCTGTCTAGTACTCAGGTTCTTCTGTAAGTAACTAGTTTCCCCATAAGTTTGAGTCCGAGGACCATGCAAGACCTTGGTTCTGTCTAGTACTCAGGTTCTTCTGTAAGTAACTAGTTTCCTCATAGGTTTGAGTCCGAGGACCATGCAAGACCTTAGTTCTGTCTAGTACTCATTGTCATTGTTCGGAGTGAAGGAACTTGTCCTTGAATGTTGGGATATTTGCCTCTAGAGTGATAATAGCCTTGGCTTTGCCTTGCTTTGCCGAGGAGAGACTCTTTCTCCTTTACGTGCAATTAGCCCAACATTGACCTGGACGAGTTTAGCTTGCCCCTCCGCCCTTACGTGCGATAGTAGCCCCATTGCGCCAGCCTTTCGTCGTTTCTAATTACGAGGCGTCTTTCGGCTATTCGAGTTGTGTGCCTGACGTTTCGGTGCGCGAGGCGCACCCTCATTAATATCTTCATGGGTTATCGCAGATCCAGTGGCTGGTGGCCTCCTTGAAAATTGGTCAGGATTAGTGTCACTGGTAATTCTTCCTTCGAATTCTGTGCGGATTAATTCCCACCAACCCTCGCCTTCTATATAAGGCCCTCCGGGGGGAATCGTCCTTCTACATTTTACGAGTTTGTAAGTTTAACAGGAGCTCTAAGCTCCCAATCCTCTAGGTATTTCCAAGAATTTTGTCAGGATAGCGATCAAGGCTTAGGGGAATGGGATGGCCCTGGATGAGGGCAAGGGCAAGGAAGCCAAGCCCCTTTCAGGAACCAGAGATGCCGCCTAGACCCTAGACTATGCAGTTGAGGCAAAGGGGGCGGGGGCCAAAGGTGTCCCTACCTTTCAACCGAGCAAGAAGGGAGGTCCTCCTTCTTCAATCGAGAGTCGTAGCGGTCGTAGATCGCGTCAGATTTTCAGCGCGGCAAGGCTTGGGTGTCATCCTGATAGTAGTGCGTCTGACAGTTAGGAGGGATGTCCATGAGGAACATAATATTTTTCTCCGGTACGCGTCCATGCCTACCCTTCAAGCTGGTAGTGATTCGCGCCTAACTTACCCGCCGATGAGGTTTGCAAGATTACATTACGATCGGTGCCCGGGTGTTGCCGCCTCCAATGCTTAATTATCATGAGGCTGGGGGAACATCAAGTGAACGTCCTGGGATGAGGCCGTCAGGCGTTTCCATTCCTTCTCCTCTCTCATCGCCGGTGCCATCCATACGGGCTCGGGAGTTGTTGGTAGCCTTAAAACAAGTCTGCCTCAGCCTCCCTTTCCTACGGTTAGCTTTAGAACAAGCCTGTCTAAGCCTCTGTTTGTACATTTAGCTTTAGAACAAGCCTATCTAAGCCATTGTTTGTATTTTTAGCTTTAGAACAAGTTTGTCTAAGCCTTCAGGCGTATGATGTACTTTTTTCTTCATTTAATAAAAAGGTTGTACTGTTTACTTGCTTCATTCTTTGAATCTTTCATTTTCCTGCAACAACTGTTTCTTGGGTGGGTGTGCTGTTTTCTCTTTTTTTTTTTTAACGGGACTCGGAATCGGTGTCAGCGATGGGGCCAAAAAATTTGCCTAACTTTGTGCAAGCTAGCAACGTAGGAATAATTGACCATTACGCTTGTGAACGCACTAGTTCTTCCCACAGACGGCGCCAATTGTAGGGACTGGGTTTGAGCACTTCTACTGTTGAGTGAGTGAACTTAAGCCCAGTTAGCCCAATACAATGAATTTGTAGAGAGCGGGTTCAAGAACTAGGCCCTAGCACGTGGACAACGCCTAATGTGGTGTTCGCCACCATCGAACGCAGATGAACCAAAATTATCTTAGAAAGTCTGTCCTTGGCCCAATCCGAGGAGCTTGATGGTAGTATTTATCCCATGAGAATGGTTCCCCACTTTTTTAATCTGTTTCTTCCCATTATATAGTCCTCCTCCAACGATCCCTTTCCTCCACTTGTTGATCATCCATGCCTCTTTTTGACAACCCGTCCCATCAGCCACCTTACCAAACCCCCTGTGAGTTGCAGCAATCGAGGCAGCACTGCTCAGGGGTCGTTTCTCCATTAATGCTGCCGAAACATTAGTCGTGCACATTTAATGTGGAGGTGACAGTTCATCCTGGACTTGCTCCTCCACCATGCTTCCATGGCTGACACGTTGTACTTGTTCTTTCTCTTTAGATGCTCAGGAATGGTGCTTTTGGTGGCCCATTACTTCCTCCTCGCATAGTCTTGGTTGGCCGAGGACAAGGTTGTCCTCGGCAAGGCTCCTGGGCAATTTAGAGTTTCACACTTTGTCCTTGGACATTTCTTCCTCCTCGGCATGGGCCTTGGGCTTGGTATAAAGTGGGCCGGGGTTCCAAATGCTCTGACCCCACACATACCTATCAGTTCTCATTCTTAAGTAAGTGCACTGAAATGAACTAAAGTGGACCAAATTAGAACGAACTAGACTGAATGGACTGCATTGGACCGAATGAGATCAAAATGACCGAACTGGACCAAATTAGATCAAATTGAACAAAAATTTACCAGAATAGAGTGAATTGAATCAAGTTGGACCAAATTGACTGAAGTGGATCGAATTATTGACCACGTCACCATTTTTGTTATTGATTTGATCTTCTAATTGGTTGATAATATTAAATATATTAACTAATTGACTTTACACATTCATATATTTAATATTATCAAAAAATTAGAGGAACAAATAAAATAAAAATGGTAACATGGTCGATGACATAACTCAATAGGAATGTGACAATATTAAAAGTTACGCTTCGATTTTTAATATTACATAGATGCGACGCAGTCTTAACATTCATATCAAGCTCCATGCATTCTTAACTAACTAAATGAACCCAAAATAAATAAATAAAATAAAATAAAACTTTTTATAGTTTATTCATCTATTTTTTGTATACACCTTAGTCGACCTCAATATTACATCAATATTCTAATTAACATTAATTATTTCCTTTTTATTTCTTTATTCATTCAAATTTGATATCCCAAAGCACGCAAACTCCATGGACCCAATTCAATCAAATCTACAATTAAAAATGAATTTATTAAGTTTTGTTAAGATAAACCATTTTTTTTTTAAGAATATACCCTTGAATCATACCCTTTCAAAAGCTGGATAGTGAAAGGCTTTGTAATAATACATACACAAGTGGACTGCCTTAAAAGGCTAAAATATTTGATGTACCTACCTTCATTACGCCCACAATGGTCCCCCCGGATTGCGGGAAGTTTTGGACTCCGGTGACCACATTAGCTGTGGTAAAGAAAGCCGAAGCATGAGTTGACAAGAATATAAACAAACCCATCACCGCCACCGGCGGCCGTTTGATCAGCCCCACCACGGCAGCCCACATCATAAAAAACCCCAAGAAGTTCTGAATCGCACCCGCCAAGTGCACCACCCATGGCCCACCAAAACCACCCCAGTAGTTATTATTGCGTGTCACGGCGGAGTAGAGCAGCCCAGCTAGAACCCCGGCGTTGCCACCAGTGTCCTTGAACACAGCCACGGTGTCCAGCGTTGATTGGTCGTAGCCTTGGCTTGATTTCAGAACCGAGGAGTAGATGCTGAAAGTGTCTACGCCACAGCTACACTGAATCCATAAGCTTGCCACCGTGGCAATCCATTTGCTGCTAGTAAAACTAGTTCTAGTTCTAGTTCCAGTTTTTAGCTTATCCATTTTTTTTTTTCCAATGTTTTTGGATTCTCGGAGAGTGAGTACTAGGTCTTATATTATGTTGTCAGACTCAGTGCGCGTGTGTCACACCCACATGAATTTTCAAGTGAACTATGTTATTTGGAAAAGAAAGTTACCTCAAATCTCTCATTAATTAGACCATATCTAGAGCTAGAATTAGGCTTCATTTGGTTGTCGGAAATATTATTAATAATTTGCGGGTCCAACTTTATGCTGTCACTGCATATATAAAGTAGAGCAATGCTACTTGTGTCACAAGTTTTGACACCAGAATTATCCTATTAAGTATGTATTTATGAACTCTATTATTTGTATTTCTTCTTGTGTTTAGAAAACTATTGTCTTATTAGAAGAAAAAAAAAAAAAAAAAAAAAAAACACCATCATTGTGACCCTGCCGCATAGATTTCCACCGCAAACAGGCCATGATTGCACACCGAGAGAAACAGGGAGTGGGAGTGGAAGAGAGAGAGAGAGAGAGAGAGAGAGTGGGAGTGAGGGAGAGGGGACCGAAGGAGAGAGATTTAGAGAAAGAAATGAGACATAGAAAGAGACAAAGAATGAGGAGAGAGAATAAATTAATTAAAAATTATACAATTGTGCTACAATACTATCATATATTTGGGATGGTACTGTAGCATAATTGTAAACTTTTTTGGGTTTACAAGTCCGAGTAATGGGTGGTTTTTGGGGCTTTAATGCTAAACATGCCAACATATGACATTTGCAAAACCCAATGTGAATGCTCTAATAGATTGTAAATTTTTTTTGTAAAATAGTTTGTATCTCTATCATTATTTGAAAAGTAATATTGTTTATTAAAAACAAAACAAAAAATAATTATAGTTAGTTCACTGTGGGGCAAGATATTTTTAGAGAGGAAGTCCCAGTTAAGTTCTCAATTGGGAAGAACCTCCCTAGGGTACTTGACTATTGGAGTAGGACCTACAACTAGAACACAAACCCTGCTTGATTGGAGGTGCTGTACATGTTAATTGTTAAGTCGAATAAAAATGAATAGGAAGAATTTTTGCAGAATAAAAAATTGGAGGTGCTGTAATTGTGATTTTACCTTCATCTAAATTTGGAGGATAGGTTAATCAACCCCATGCCTTTTTAGGGAACCTGAGATGGGACAATTGAAGGACAACATTAACACCTCTCTAAGTCTACCCGTTTCCCTTTCCAAGTCACTGAGCTAATCAAATCTTTGAACTAGACCTACTCAGTCGACGATGGAGAAAGGTTGTTAGGTCCTTTAAATGTTCATCTTAAGCGGTTGTTCATCAACACAAGTTGTCGCCTATTATCGAGCTATAAGGTTGGAGTGAAGTGTTATAGGTAGGGTTGTGCATTAAATCCACCAACTCAATAAAATTGACCCAATCCGACACCTCGAGTTGGTTTTTGTGGGTTGGTGGGTTGAGTTGAGTTAGAATTTTATTTTGAGCCTTGAATTAAATCAGGTTTGAATTAATGGTTTTTTCAACTTATTTGACCCAATCCGACCCACTATGTATATAATTTTATTTTATTTCCCTTATTTTAATTTTGTTAGTTTAATTGATTTTAGTATTTTAAGGATTAGCTTTTATGAATTTGGAAATTTGGGATATTGTTTAAGCATATATGATATTGTTTAATTTTGTTAGTTTAATTGATTTACAAATAAAGCCCAATTTTTTACAAGGTATAAAACATATATGCACGACCCACCAACGCTGGGTTGGGTTGGGAATTTCTCAACTTGACAAGGTTGGGTTGAGTTAAAAAAAACCCTCCAATCCAATTCATGCACACAGCACACCCCTAATTATAGGTTCAGTTTCTTAATAAACATGCATTTCTAACTTGGGTTTGTAAGTGGGCTCCCATACAATATTCTTGAGTTGGGCCCAACTTAGGTTGTTTGGAAGCTAATGGATTTTTTAAAAATAGTTTACTGGATTTGAAAAAAAATAAATAAATAATGGATCCCATTATTTTTTGAATGGGAAACTTTGAATCATAGAGTGAAACAATTCAATTCAAACTTCTTACTGTCTTTTGTTTTTTTGTTACAATCTTAATGTTTTACTACATTTTTTTACTATATCTTATAAGTTTATTAATAAATTTAATAATAAATATAGTATATTGCACAATACAGCATGCATATCTTACCGTATGATACATAACATTAAGAATAGAGTATTTGAAGCTATCTTCTCTAGCCCATTAAGATTATTCACATGTATTATTCAAACAATAATAAAAAATTTAAATAAAAGAAAACACATTAAAAAGTTCTGAGTATAACTTCCCAGATGGTCTCTTACTATATTAATGCACACTCTGGTTCCACCACCAAATTGAGAGAACTTGTGCACGCCATTTATTACATTTGCTGTGCTAAAGAAAGTCAGAGAATGAACCCACTAGAACACGAAGAAATATAATCAACAGCACCGGAGGCCGTTGGATTAATCTCACTGCACTGGCCACATCAGAAAAATGTTTAAAAAGCATAAACTTTAGCATTTTCCCCAGAAATTAGTAAGCCCACGGACTTTTTTTTAAAAGGTTATTTTATATACCATATTTGCTATTATAGTATTGCATTAGGTGGATATTTATTTCTCCAACAGCCAATTCATTTGTCCTTTGTATATAGAGATTAAATTCGATAAGGATGGGGTGTAAAACCTATGTTTTACACTATTCAATAAGTGATTGCCACATCAGCATTTTACTTAAAATTTATTAAAATTCAATACATCATGTCCCACTTAATAACATCTCAATAGATTCCCAATTTGGTTGGATTTATATATGGGTATTAGAATTGATTGAGTGTGATTGTGTTTATTTTTAAATATGTGATAAGATGATATGGCATGTTGGGATTGGAAGGGTAAAACATAGGTTTTACACCACGTCCTTATAGAATTTAATCTCTTGTATATAATGTGTTATGTTTCTGACATAATTATAAATTTATAAATGTTTGTTTGTATTTTCTTTCTTTTTTTAAGTAGTTCGTCTTCTTCGAAAAGCAAAAGAAGTCCTCCACCAAAGAGATTTATGATGTCATAAAATTGACTTGGTAGTTGATCATAGTTATAATCTCAATTATTGGAAGCATTTTACTGGGCCCAAAGTTATCATATCAGTGTGCTTCAAAGTCTTCCCAACTTGCCTAGATTCCCTCTTTATTAAAACAAAGTTTGAAGATATAATATATATTATACTTTCTTTTCTTTTCTTTTTTGAATAAAAAAGAGGATTTTTGGTGTGGACTCATTGATCCACGCTATACATATGATACATTATCTTAGAGAGCTCTTTTCTAGTACATACATAAGTAAACGGTGAATCAGTTCAACCCTTGAGGCCTAGACCATTTCTGGAAGAATAGGTGATCGAATCTTCATTACTACTCCAACCAAATTCATGTCTTCATTCTTTATGCTCAGTATGAGTATGACCATACAGAGAGTTGGCATATGCTTTCACTTGAAATGAAGAGTGTCCTTTTTATGGTTAAGAGATAATTTTCATCTGAAACGGAGAGAATCTATTTCATGGTTAAGATTTGGGTATATTTTTTGGATGACATGGCACCAGAATTTCTTTAAATTTATAATATTTAATTTGAATCATGAAATGAATTTGTTTAAAGTACTATTACTTTTGCTTAAAAATAAAATTGACTTGAATAGAGTGGATCCCAATACCTAATATATTGCGTTTCAAATCAATGACACTGTATGTTAGACATAGTGATAATGTAAAAAACACTGGGAAAATGGAGAGAAGACTTGCCAAAACTAATTCTGCCTAAAATCTTCGGGCAATTCACAATTTGGATAGACTGATACATAGAGTAGTGTTCTTCCAATTTAATGCAGACCTCCAAGACTGCTGGTTGATACACAGTGATGTAAGTGGTCAATCAAAAAAAAAATCAGCATCATGGGTGATTGGCCAGAGCTTTATGAAAAGTAATTCAACCTCACAAGGCAGGAAAGTGGAAACTCTCTGTTTTTGGAACAGAATTTGTTGCCCTGTGCTATGATATGCCCTCCCTGCTATGTTATAAAGGAACATAAATTATGAACCCTACAGAATGTGATGTGTGTGTGTGTTTTCTAAGAAATGAAGGTAGTATCTGAAGGGTTTTTTTTTTTAGGAAATGGTGTCCTAGTCTTTTGGATCAAACTATTCCAGTTTGTCCATGAGATACTCTGAAAATCTCATTGATCACTAGTGTGGTGGGTGGAGCTTGGAACCTTCAGGTTTACGATACATTCTTCAAGTCTATTAAACCATCACCCGGATGTTTCCCATGGAACTAAAAGTGTCTGTTAGTTTAGTTATTAGGATATTTAACTTGTAGCATTTCTCCATGAAATGTCCAGCCTTGCCACAATGACTGCAGATAGGTCTACCCTTTCCTTTTGTGTTCTTCCCATTTTGATTAAATCCTTGAGTCTTGACTACAAGAGCATGGTTTTAAAAATTGAACCGGACATCAAACCGTTTTTTTTTCAATTACCGGTTCAACCCCGGTTTTTGACCGGTTTTTAGCCGGTTTTCCGGTTGTTGACCGGTTATGGGGCTTTTAACTGGACCGGATTGGCTTCCGGTTCCCGGTTGAACCGGTCGGACCGGCCGGTCCGATCCGGTTTTTAAAACAGTGTACAATAGCAGTTGAATCAACTGAAGGCCCTCCATTGAAGCCTAAAGCCCTCTGTCTTTCCTCTTGTATTACCAAAGAGAAAGCCTTGTCAATTGAGGGACTTGGTTCCATCATCAAGATTTGTGTTCGAACTTGTGAATAGACTTCATTCAAGCCATTAAGGAATTGCATTAAAGAGTCTTGATGATGAAACAGTGTGATCTTGTCATTCACACCACAGACACACTTACCACAAGAACATCATAGTAAAGGCCTGAGATTAAGCAATTGATCCCAAGAAGCGTGAAGATCAGTGAAGAAAGAAGTCACTGTTGCATCTCCTTGCATGATTGTTGAAATCTGCTTCTGGAGTTGTGAAATTCGTGGACCATTTGCTTGCAAGAAACGGTTCTTTAATGAATTCCAGACCTCCATTGCAGTGTTTCTGTAAATCACACTTCCAGAGATGTGAGGAGAGACTGAATTCAATATCCATGAAGAAATCATGGAATTGTTCTTTGACCAAGCAATCTTTTCCAGAGGTGTAATGGCCATGGAAGCTGTTATAGTGCCATCTACAAACCCTAGCTTACTCTTTGCATCCAATGCCATACGCATAGCCCTAGCCCAATTAGGGTAATTGTCTTCTATCAAGGGTTGTGTAACAAGAATCGCACCTGATGACTCTCAATGGTGCAGAAAGAATATGGACTCCTCGGGTCCTCCATTGGAGAGAGCTCACGATGAGCAATGGATGGAGAAGATGAAGTTTGAGAAGTCTGATCTTGGTTAGCCATTGACAGAAACACAATGCTCTGATACCATATAAGAAAAACAGAAAGCTAGAGAGTAGAGAAGATAAACTAGAGAGAAAAGATTGATTGAATTCTGTAATTCTATTGAATGAATTAAAACTCTTTGTACAATATGTATATATACTAGAACTAATATCAAGAATAAAAAATAACTAACTCTAACCAACTCCACATTATACGGATCCCACTCTAACACCCAATTCAACTAATCCCAGTATTACACGTGTCCATATATAAATCTTCTAATTAACTTAAAACTAAACTACAAGTCGTATACTAGAACTCATTAATTCAGGTCAGTCGTATAGCAAGCTAAACTTCCAATACTCTATTTCATTTTCAATATAGTACCAAACTCATTTGCATTATAAATACTTTAAACACGTGTTTTCACAACACTTTTTAAACTACAATTTTCACATTATTTTGAACAACAATACTTTGAGCACCACTACCAAACAGACCCTTACTCTGATCTTTTTTGTGTTTTCTTTGTTTGGCGTGGCATAAGAAATCAGAGAACAGATGATTTATTTTCTTTGATACCTCTATCAACTAATCCCTGTTAATGAATCTCATGTAGAATTTTATGCATTTAGATATTCCCTTTAATGATGATCCTCAAAAAAAAAAAAAAAAAAAAAAAAAAAAAAAAACAAACAAACAAACAAACAAATGATATTCCCTTTAATGGAAGGGCGCCCTAGCTAGTAATGTGCATGAAGGCCAGCGAGAGTGAGAGAGATTGATATCACGAGATCAGAAAGGCGGTAAGGAATTTAAAAAATGATAAAGAGTTTTTGACAAAATTTGGTTTTACTTTTATTTTCTTAGACATTACTATATATGGCCAAAGATCAGAAAATTTGAGAGAGTAAGATTTGATTGGTATCATAATCCCAGTTATACTTACCCAAATTTGTCAATGTCAGTGGGTCTACACCTATTATTTAGGTCATAGTAGCAAATTCTACACAAAATGTATCTTATGTTGAGAGAAAAGGAATGGTCATTAACATGGTGGATTGGGATTACATAGAGATTATGATTAAGAGTTTGGAGACTTAACACCATGACCCGAACTATGGAATCGAGTCCAACCAATGCCTATGTTAACTTATTTTTTTATATTGGAGAAATTATTTAAAAATGAGTGCCCTCATTTTTAAAAACAGTTATTATATAGGTTGGGCCTATCCTAGACATGGACCCAAGAGTACGCCACTAATCAAATGGATTAGAGCAGAGATATGGGAGTCGCTACTAAGTTTAAGTCTAGAAATTGAACATGACCCTCTGTGTAATGTAATGGTCTAACAAACCAAACATTAATTCTAGAGTTAGGGTACAAGCTTGGGAATGTGATAGACACCTAAACCCGCTTGATCGAATGGGCCAACTTCCACCCATGTATTTTGAAGCCACATTATTATGAAGGCCCCTCTGAGGAGCCTACTTTAATCATGTAGCAATGAAGATATAATGTTTTCGCCTTCCATTGGAAGAAGAGTTTGCATGCTTAGCCTTTGGCTAAAAAAGAAGAAAGAACTCAAAGAATTATAAAATCCTTGTTTTTATCCTGGAATCACTTTGATAGCATTTCCGATGAGTATTTTCGAGGATGTTTGCTTATGCCTCGAAAAGGGAATGAATGAGGCTTTTGTAGTTAATAATCTTAGGGCAAACTCTTCTTCCAATGGTATGCAATCAGTTTTGAATCGGATTTTCAAGAGAAATTTTCCATAAATAACTACACAAACTCCTACCTCACTACAAAAAAAATGACCTATTGCGGCGGGCCAAAAAGCGCCGCTAAAGTCCCAAAAACCGCCGCTAACGGTACATTTGACCTATTGCGGTGGGCCGTCCCGTCAGTGCTGCAGTGCCGCTATAGGTCTATTGCGGCGGTCGTGAAAAGCATCGCAATAGATCTGCCATTTAGCAGCGCTTTTGGTCTATTGCAGCAGGCTAAAAACCGCCGCCATATGAGGTTTGCCATTTGGGTCAAGTGGCCTTTTAGCGGCAGTCAATAAGCGCCGCTATAGGGCTTCATGCGCAACATACCCTATGGACCTTTTAGCGGCGATTTCGCCCGCCGCTATATGTTTGAAGCTTTAGCGGCGGGTAATAAATGCCACTATAGGTCTTCAATTATTTCATAATTTTAGTCCTTCAACGGCGGTTTTTGCCCGCCTCTATAGGTTTTTTTTTTTTCATTTTGTTCCCTCCTGGGTTCTAAAACCACATTTCTATTACAAATAACCTGTAATAATTTTAACTCCACCAAGAACTTTACCACAAATGTAACTAGATAACACCATCATGAAAAGGAATAGAACAAAAGATACATAGAGTTCACAATAGTGAACAAAGAACAAACAGAAACAAAGAGGAATAAAAAAACATTAAACTAATTCTAAGAGACAAGAAAATCCATAAGAGTAGAATAATCCGAGAGACCCCAACACCGAGACCAATCAAAGAGAAATTGAATAAGAAATTCTTGCTTACCCCAGCTCCAACTAGCCCTAAAATATGTTCTTTGAAAACATACTCTCACTGCGATTCTATTTCATAAGAATAACATGTATGTGTATGACTTCAATTAAAAGAGGGGGAGGGGGTTGGACAAGTGGGCTGTCAGCAACATGCCTACCTTTGGAAGAAAATGAACATTCAAATTTATGCAAAAACAAAACAATGATGGTGATGATGATCACAATAATGACAAAGGAACAGAAAAATAAATGTTGATTTAAAAGGTCATGACACTAATTTTCTCAAAATTGTCCCACAACTATGTTTTGGATCCATAACTATAAGTATGGTATGGATCATAAATCATGATTACTACCTCAACAGGAAGCTCCTCAACAGCAAAATTAAAC